>JADMNL010000023.1:222242500-222687500 GCA_016271365.2 Neoceratodus forsteri
TAACAGGGCTGAACAACTGGCCACACTCCTGATCCTGCAAGGCTCTCAGTTGGAGTCGCTCTGCTATTGGTTGGGTAGACTCAGACCTAAGGCGATGCTGAGACATACTGTATGTGCATCAGGTTAGGGAATCACTTCTCATATAGCGTGGTTTCTTCTTGGGTAGCGGGGGTGGAATGAGAACTAACACAGCAAACATTGCACTTGCTCCACTGGATTTGGTTGTGGTTTGTCAAGAGAAGGGTAATGTATACTGTAGCTTACATAGTAACCTAATAGTCTGAAAGGGCTCTAGGTTCATCAGGCCCTCCTCCCCCACTTCTTAAGCAAGAACGAATAAGTATATTTTGTAAACATCTACTAATCACACATACATTTAAATATATATATTACTGTAGGTGCATGGTAGGATCTCTCGATTAGGGTTCAGTAGACACGTCTATGTTAAATTTTGATTTTTGCATCTTAATAACGAGGCTGTCCCTGGGATGGCGTAGTTGGTTCTACGATGTCTAAATCTCATAAATTTAGTAATAGTCAGTAGTTTAATAGCTCTAGAAGGTTCAAAATACAGAAAACTACGGTTTTAAGACTTTTTTTGCTCACTGATAGCACAAAAACAGCTGTGAGTTGAAATCTGAAACTTTCCGGTTCATTAGAGCTTGGCCCAAGGATGACTCTTTGTTAGGTGGCTTTACTGATAAATGTGTAGATATTAAATTATTAAGAAAATAAACTGCCATTTTTGTGTTTTTGCTGTTCATTTTTCCCACCTTTTTTTGTAACACATCTTGGTAGTCCATCCAAAAATTCATTATGAAAAGAACTGGACTGTCCCCAGCTGACCACAGAGTGTCTTTGCTTATGATATCCTAGTACGTACCATGACTACAGATTGTGATGTCACAAACTTAGTAAATGAGAGATCAGTTGGGGGGGGGGGGGCAGTCAAATGCATTTTGAAAAACATTAAAGACCAAAGGAGGTGGTGGAAAAAATGGGGAGGCAGAACCTGCTCCCACCCCAAGCTGAGATAGAGTGTAGAGTGGTATTGAGAGGCGAGAGTCCCACCACGGAACAAATAAATCAAGGAAGTTGGGGGTCAGCAAAAGAGAGAGCGGGAAAAACAAGCAGTCAGAAAAGACAATGGAGAAAGGGAGCACAAAAGGGACAAGGGGGAAGCAACACGCAGAGAGTTAAAATTTGGAAGAACATGCGTACAAATGCAAGAAATCTGGGAAATAAGATCCCAGACCTACAGGCCATCATGGTGGAAGCCTACCTGGACACTGTGGTCATTATCGAGTCATGGTGCATGGACAAACATGACCAGGGCATGGTCATACCAGGCTACACGATGTTCAGAAAGGACAGGGTTGGACAGAAAGTAGGGGGAGGGGTGTTTTATCTGAAGGAAAGCATACAAGCAACAGAAATACAGGGAATCTGGGGGGGCAGAGGTACTGTGGGTCACCTTTGATTTGGGAAATGGAGCCATTATTTGGATAGGGGTGATTTTTAGGTCTCTGACACAGGGAGAGGACTTAGATAAGACAATGTTAGAAACAGTTGGCAGGATGGTGGAAAAGGGGGAGGTGTTGCTGGTGGGGGACTTCAGTGTGCCGGATCTGGATTGGAGTCTCCCTGCAGCAGCTTCATTTAGAAGTAGGGACATCCTGGACTCCCTGCACAGTGGCAGAGCTGGGGAGGGTGGTCACCCCTCCTGGCTGCTCCAGTGTGAGTAGTGGTGCCCCACCACCATCTTTATTCACTATGCAGTGCCCATTGTGGAGCCCATGATTGACTAAATGGCCCCCCTGGCTCCCAAATACTCCCAAACCTGGCTCCGCCACAGTCCCTGCAGGGGGCATTACTCAGACAGCTAGTCAGAGAACCCACTCAGGATGGAGCAATACTGGATCTAGTGCTTACAAACAATGACAGTGTTGCAGACATCAAGGTGGGAAACCATCTGGGGGCCATTGATTATAATACAGTGTGGTTCAACATAACAACAGCTGCGGAACCCATCCACACAACAGTGCGAGTCCTAGACTTCAGAATGGCCGATTTTACAAAGACGAGTGAATGCCTCAGGAATAATGTGGCAGGGGGAGAGGACCTGGGGGGAGTGGAGGAAATGTGGGCCAAACAAAAAGAGGGCATAGTAAAGGCAACAAGCCTCTGTGTCAAGCAGGTATGCAAAAGTAAAAGAAAGAGAAGACCAATATGATTCTCAAAAGAGGTAGCATAAAAGGTGAAGGTCAGAAAGGTAGCATTCAAAATGGCCAAGAAGACCCAGAGAGAGGAGGATAGGGAAGTGTGTCTGGGAAAACAGAGGGAGGGAGGCAGGCAATGCAGTAAAGAGTGCAAAAGCACAGACTGAGGAGAGAATATCTCGGGGGAGTCTCAAAAGGGGACAAGACATTTTTTAGACATGTTAGTGAGAAAAGGAAGACAAAGAGAGGGATAGTAAGATTAAGGAAGGTGGGGGGGTGACTGTACGGAGTAAGAGAAAGCAAACATCTTGAACAAATACTGCTGCTCTGTATTCATGGTAGAAGTGGAAGTGGAGAGACCATGAGAATGCATCAGGAGCTTTCATGGGAGGGAAGTGGACACTAATCCTTTCTCTGGGGAGAGAGTTCAAAAAGCACTCGCTAACCTGAAGATGGACAAAGCTGTGGGACCAGAGGGGGTGCATCCAAGAGAGCTGCGGGAACTTAAGAGAGGTACTGGCTGCACCATTGACAGACGTATTTAATAGATCTCTGGAGAACAGAGTTGTCCCAGAGGACTGGAGAAGGGCAGATATAGTCTCACTTCATAAAAGTAGTAGCAAGGAGGAGGCAGGCAATTATAGGCCTATCAGCTGGACATTAGTGGGTAAGTTAATGGAGATGCTACATAAAGAAAGGATAGTGGACTATCTGGAATCCAGTGGATTATAGGACCCAAGGCAGCAGGGATTCACAGGGTGGAAGTCATGCCAAACAAATCTAATAAGATTTCTTTGACTGGATGACCAAAGAGCTAGATCAGGGTAGAGTGGTGGACATGGTCTACCTGGATTTCAGCAAGTTCTTTGACACTGTTCCACATAGGAGACTGGTAAACAAGCTAAGCAGCTTTGAGGGAGGCCAATAAGGTGGTAATCTGGGTAAGAAATTGGTTGCGAGATAGGAGACCGAATACACTCCGAGGAGGGAAGGGTGACCAGCAGGGTACCTCAAGGTTCTGTGCTGGGACTGGTCCTCTTTAATGTCTTTATTAGTGACATAGCAGAGGGGCTGGAAGGGAAGGTCTGCCTGTTTGCAGATGATACCAAGATTTCCAACAGCGTGGACACTCCGGGAGGGTGGAAAGGATGGGCAAGGTTCTGAGAAAACTGGAGGAGTGGTCAAGTGTATGGCAGCTGGGATTTAATACAAAAAGGCACTTGGGCTGTAGAAATTTGGGGGGTGGAGTACAAAATGTGCAGAGTGATACTGACAAAGACCAAGCAGGAAACAGACCTAGGCATAATCATATCAGATGACCTAAAGGTGGCCAGGCCTATCCTTAGCATGTCAGGTCACCACCCTACCTCGCAACTTTTGCCACCTCTACCCCAGCCATTCTGTATACTCCCCCCACTCCCTACCCACCCTCTAGCACCCTTACTACTATCCTCCTACTATTATCTCCTCTCATGCAACCCAGTAGGGTGCCCTAACTTTGACTCAGGCAAACTACTTGCTGCCTGTGATCCTAAATTTGGAGTGTTCACTATAGGAACTCTGTCTAAAAATTTACTACTGTATTACTGTATCTTACTGTTACCCTGTCTAAAACATGTACTACTGTTTTGATGCACCTTTGTCCTTGTAAAAGACGTGGAACTCATAAATGAGCAACCGCTCATGAGTGTAATCCAGGAACCTGGTATGGGTGACTGCCTCCTCCTGCAAGCCACGGGAGCTGCTCTGAACCCAACAGCTGTTCTGCACTGACTCGCCTTCCTCTTGGCCTACAACCAGGCATCCTGCCTAGTACATAGAAACATAGAATTTGATGGCAGATAAGGACCGCTTGGCCCACCCAGTCTGCCCATTTCCCTACCTACTAGATAAGCTGCAGATCCTAGTTAACCAGCAGCCTACTTCTTCCTACCCCGGCCCCCCAGAATTGCCTTATGACTATCCCATGCATGCTTGAATTCCACCACTGATTTTGACTCCACAACCTCCTCCGGAAGGCCATTCCATGCATCCACAACCCTCTCTGTGAAAAAATACTTCCTTAAATTACCTCTGAGCCGCCCGCCTCTATCTTCAGATTGTGCCCTCTTGTTCTTGCACACCTCTTTTTTTGAAAGATGCTACCCTCTTGGACTTTGTTGATTCCCTTGAGGTACTTGAAAGTTTCTATCATGTCCCCCCTCTCCCTCCTTTCCTCGAGGCTATACATATTAAGCTCCTTAAGTCTCTCTTCATATGTCTTCCGGTGCAGACCCTGCACCATTTTAGTTGCCCTCCTCTGGACAGCTTCCATCCTGTCTATGTCTTTGCGGAGATTGGGTCTCCAGAACTGCACACAGTACTCCAGATGGGGTCTCACCAGCTGTCTGTACAGAGGGATAATAACTTCCTGTTTTCTACTGGTGATGCCTCTCCCTATGCATCCCAGTATCCCCCCAGCCCTACTTGCTGCCCTCTCACATTGCTTGCCCACCTTTAGGTCATCTGATATGACTACCCCAGGTCCCTTTCCATTTTTGTTGTTGTTAGTATCTCACCCCCCATTGTGTACTCTTCCCCTGGGTTTTTGTTTCCCAGGTGCATTACCTTGCACTTCTTAGCATTGAATCTAAGCTGCCATACATTTGACCATTCCTCTAACCTTGCCAAGTCCCTCTCATCCTTTCCACCCCACCCTGTGCATCAACTCTGTTGCAGATCTTAGTGTCATCTGCAAGAGACATACTTTTCCTTCAGACCTTCTGCAATGTTGCTTATAAAGACATTGAAGAGGACCGGTCCTAATACTGAACCTCATGGTACCCCACTAGTAACCCTCCTTTCTTCTGGAGTGGACTCCATTTACTATTACTCTGTGTCCTATTCTCCAGCCAATTCTTTACCCAGGCTGTCATCTTGGGACCCACTCCCAGGCTGGCTAACTTGTATATGAATCTTTTGTGTAGGACTGTGTCAAATGCCTTGCTAAAGTCTAGGTAGGCCATGTCCACAGCCCCTCCCTGATCTACTACTTTGGTCACCCAGTCAAAGAATCTATCAGATTCGTCTGGCATGACCTTCCCGCTGTGAATCCATACTGCCTAGGGTCCTGTGCCCCTCTGGCCTCTAGATACTCGACAATTCCTTCCTTCAGAAGTGATTCCATCATTTTCCTATCACTGAGATTAAACTAACAGGTCTGTAGTTTCCTGCTTCTGCCTTGCTCCCACTTTTGTGAAGGGGAATCACATCTGCCCTCCTCCAGTCCTCGGTACCACCCATCCTCCATGATTTGTTAAAAGGGTAGTCAGTGGTGTCACTAGTTCTACCTTTAGCTCTTTTAGAATTCTGGGATAGATCCACCAGGCCCCATTGCTTTGTGCACCTTCAGTTTTGAGAGTTCTTTCAGAACCCTTTCTTCTGTAAATGGGCTGGTATCAACTTCTGTATCCAGAGTGTTACTACTGTTTGTTTTATGTACCTCCCCTCTTCATTTGTAAATACTGAGCAAAAATATTTGTTTAGTATCTGCCTTTTCACAGTCTCCTCTGCCCACCCTCCCTCCCTTTATTAAGCCTCACTATCCCTCCCTTGGTCTTCCTTTGCTCCTGATGTACCTATAAAAGGTTTTATCCCCTTCTTAACTGAGTTGGTTATCTTTTCCTCGGTTTGGGCTTTGCTGTTCTGACTGCCTTCCCAGCCTCCTTTTGCTTTAACTGATACAGTTCTCTATCCTGCTCCTTCTGGATGCCTTGTACTTCCTGAATGCTTTCTTTTCTCTTGAACCTTCACTGCCACTTCCTTTGAGAACCATAGTGGTTTCTTACATCGTCTTGTTTTGTTTATTTGCTTCACACAAAGGCTCATTACCTCTGTGATGGCAGTTTTATTATTCCCCATTGTTCTTCCACCCCTCCTTCCTGCCCATTTGCTAGTGCATTCCTTAGGCTTTCACCCATTTTGGCAAAGTCAGCCCTCCTAAAGTCCAGTACTTTGTCTTTGTATGGCTTGACTCTATTGCTTGTGTTTATTGTGAACCATACTGTTCGATGGTTGCTAGTTCCCAGATGGCTACTATTCTATCTGATCCTCCTCTCCATCTCCATTTGAGAGAATCAAGTCTAATATTGCTCCCTCTCGAGTGGGCTCAGTACTAGTTGTCTAAGGCATGCCCACTGTAGGGCATCTAGAATAACTGCACTCTTCGATGGCAGCTGCAACTGCGCCCAGTTAACATCTGGCGTATTCAGATCACCCATCAGCAATATCTCCCCTTTTTCTGCCATTCTAAGTATACTTTCTATCATTTCCTTGTCCATTTCCTCCCCCTGAGAAGGGGGTCTGTATACAACCCCTGTGCGGATTGTGGTGCCATTACCTGTCTCCAAATTTACCCACAGTACTTCTTCTCCTCCCTGTTTACCCTTTTGTTCTGTTGCTTTTATTCCTTCCCTTATGTAAAGAACTACTCCTCCTCTTTTACCCTCCCTGTCCCTCCTGTAGATAGTGTATCCTGGTATGTTGATGTCCCAGTCATGGTTTTGTGTGTACCATGTTTCTGTGACTGCCACTATATCCAGATGTTCCTCCTCCATCAAGGCCACTAATTCAGGAAGCTTGTTACCTAGACTACGGGCATTGGTACTCATTGCTCTCCATTTTTTGATGGCTTTACCTTCTGTTGCAGCATCCCCCACTGACCGTTCTACCTCGGTCTTTTTCTCATTTAGTACCCTGTTTTGTAGGGAGAGGCTGGGATTTTCCTGCTGCTTGTGCCTCCCCCTTTGACTAGTTTAAAAGCTTGCCAATGAAGCATTTAAACCGATTGCTCGAAAAGACTTGTTCCCTTCCTGGACAGATGCAGACCATCCTGCTAGTATAGGCTGGTGTCCTCCAGGTGGAACCCCAGTCCCCAATGAAGCTCAAACCCTTGTGCTCCGCACCATTTTTCAACCATTCATTAAACTGCATGGTGCCAATTACCCTCGCCTCCCCCATGCCTTTGACAGACAGCACCTCTGAGAAGGATACTGTGTGTGCTACTTGTCTTTAGGCCCTCCTCAACTCTGCAATGTCCTCCTGCACTGCTCTAATCTCATGATGAGCCAAGTCATTTGTCCTAGGTGGACAATTATGTCCAGCTCAGAATCCTTGCAGCTGTTCTCGTGATCCTGAGGATGCTTCCTGTCCCTCCAAGCCATGGCACCAGGCAGGCACCTTACTTCAGTTTTCCCAGCTCCCCCCAGTTCTATACCCCTAATAATTGAGTCCCCCACCAGGAGCTGCTTCCTTTCCCTGTGGTGTCCTCTGCCTCCTTCCTGTGGGCCTCCCTTGTGACAGTTGTCATCAGTCTTCTCTGCAGGTGCATCCATAGGGGAACTATGCTCCCCCAGAATGGTATATGGATTGTGGAGTGGAACAATTGACTGGGTGTGCCTCTGTTTCACCATCCTGACCCTCCCTGAGCCCACTGTGGTCCAACTGCTGTGCTTTCTTCGCAACCTCTGAGGAAGTGGTGGTGGCGCTAGTGCTCCCTGGATGGGGGAGGTTCCCTTCCTACTGTCCAGTGTGGCCTGGGGGAAGGTTTCCTTACTACTGTCCAGTGCGGCCTGAAGACGGGCAACTTCCTCCCTCAGGGCAGATAGGGCAGAGTACAGGTGACTGCCTCCTCCTGCAAGCCACAGGAGCTGCTCTGAACCCAGCAGTATTTTGCCGCTGACCCACCTGCCTCTCGGCCTACAACCAGATATCCTGCCCAGTGCGGGTGACTGCCTCCTCCTGCAAGTTGCAGGAGCTGCTTTAAACCCAGCAGCTGTTTTGCGCTGACCCACCTGCCTCTCGGCCTACAGCCAGGCATCCTGCCCGGTACAGGTGACTGTCTCCTCCTGCAAGTCACAGGAGCTGCTCTGAACCCAGCAGCTGTTCTGCGCTGCCCTGCCTGCATCTCAGCCTACAACCAGGCATCCTGCCCGGTACGGATGACTGCCTCCTCCTGCAAGCCACAGGAGCTGCTCTGAGCCCAGCGGCTGTTCTGCGCTGACCTGCCTGACTCTCGGCCTACAACCAGGAATCCTGCCCAGTATGGGTGACTGCCTCCTCCTGCAAGCCACGGGAGCTTCTCTGAACCCAGCGGCTGTTCTGCGCTGACCCACCTGCCTTTCAGCCTACAACCAGGTACACGTTTTGAAGAGTAGCCCACAGCTACCAGCAGGGTTGAACTTGGAGTTTTTCTTTGCCTTTCAGGCCATTTGGCTGCACTACTACTGCTCCTGAGCTCTGATTAGGCATAACGCTATTCCCCCTTCTCTTATTGGCTCTTGACTCTACCCTTCCTGAGCTGTCTTCTTTTTAATACAAGAACTGCTAATGCTGGGTTTACCAGTGCCAACTGTTTAGTGGAACAGGATTGTTCATTGTTTTTTTTTTTTTTTGCAAATTATACTGCAAAGCCACTAGAGGGCAACAACTCTTGGAGGTTGCAATCCTCTTCCCACAGCTCTCCCCTAACACTTCTCGTCCTGGGTCCTTCATACCTAAAGCAAATTACTACACCCTAACAAACCGTAGTCCATCACCCTACCGCTGTGCCACAGAGACCACCACAATTATGAGTATCGGAGTACCCCCTTATACCAACACTGGGCCACTGCCCCCTTATCGCCACTTGCTGAGCACCCATTGTCACATGGACCACCCAGGCTCCTGCTGATCGCTCTTACTATCCTACTTCTTTGACCCCTCAGCCTTCCCCTCAAGGGCCTTCTTCCCACACCTCCCACCCCCACGAACCATCACCATCTGCCACCCACACTGCCACTGCCTGTCATGCATCTCCACCCCCCCCACATATCTCCCTGCAGTCATGCGCCACCATCAGCCTCCATGCCAGATCACATTCCTATCCTTTCCAGCCCTTATCACCCTGGCTATCCCATGTACTACCCACACTATAACTAGGCAGCAGCTATCCTTGACAATAAGGCAACGATCTTTTGCTCTTCTCAGAGTCTTTGCCATACTCCTACTAATTTCAGGAAATGTTCATCCTAACCTGGGCCCCGTCTCGCCCAGCCCTAGCCTCTCGCATCACATGCTTAGAATAGCTGCAGTGAACATTTGCAGCTTACCCAAAAAGATGGCAGGTCTCCATTGCTGGATACTGCAACATCAGCCAAATGTGCTAGCCCTCACAGAAACCTGGCTCTCCAAAAAAACACCTGACTCCATGGTCGCCCTCCCTGGCTTCACCCTTCACAGAGCTGACAGAGTGGGCAAACGTGGTGGGGGATGTGCTATGTACGTCCCTGACTCCATGATATGCCATGCCCTTCCAATGCCTCCACTAGACCATGGTGCCCAAGCCTTATCGTTAAAACTTACTCCAGATCTCTCCAGAGCCCCTGTAACTCTTACTGTCGCATATGTCCCCCCAAGAAACCAAGCTCCTGCTATGCAATCCCTTGCTAACTACATCTCCGGCTTCCCCCCCCAAAACGGAACACATCATAGTTGGAGACTGTAATGTGAACTGGCTTGCCAATTCGGCTTCCCATGCCAAGGACACCTACGCTGCGCCAGACCTGACCCAGCTGGTAAGCCAACCTACTAGGGTGAACCCCACTAATGGCTCTAGCACCCTGACCAACCTTCTCCTCACCAACCGTCCTCATAGAATCTCTGACCTGGTTGTCGTTCCAGACTCCCTAAGCGATCACTCACCCATCCTCTTTTCCTGGTTGTGTCTTCAGCAGAAACCCAAACCAAACTATATTGCCCATCCTTGTCTCTGACCCGGAGGCCTCACAAAGCTAAGAAAATGCTTAACTCAATGGGATTGGTCCCCCATCACCCGGGCCCCTACTACAGATGAAGCCCTTGATTATTTCACCTGTTCTTTTAATAAAGCACGTGACATCTATGCCCCACTATCAAAAATGCAATCCAAGAAACGTAATGCCCCCTGGGTCCTGCCTGCACTGTTCCAACAGCTAAAGTGCAAAGATGATCTCTGGCATAAAGCAATAACATCCGGCATGCAGGCAAACAGGCAGGCCTATAAAGTGGCTCGTAACAGATGCAATTGGGCCATAAAACAGGCCAAATTGGGCTACTACAAAATGACCCTTGCCTCCTGCTGGGGGGATGCTCTGTTGTTCTGAGACAATATCAAGGAACTCAATGGCAAATCCCGGCCCCCCCCCCACTAAATGTCAACAATGTCCCTACCACCGACCCGCTGACCATCGCCAACTGCCTCAACTCATCATTCTCTGACCTTAGTGCAGTACTCCCAAATAACTTCTTCGACCCCACTCCTGCAAACCCACCCCCTAACACCCAGCATCCCCCCTTCTGTCTCAGGGTGATCCCTATGAATGAGGCAAGGCTTTTTCTCGTTAAATCACTCAGTGGCTCTTGCTATTCACCCCAGTACTGAGGAGTGGTGACAGCATCTCCCCCAATAACTGCCATCCCATATCCATTCTCCCACCACTCTCAAAAGCCCTTGAAAAAATTATACCCACCCAAGTCACTGAGTACCTGCTTGCTCATAATCTACTTTGCAGGGAGCAGCATGGCTTCAGATCTGGGCACAGTACAGCTACGGCTCTCACTGAGTTCTCTAATTTTATCCACTCTGCCCTGGATAGAAAACACCTAGCTGGAGCTGTCTTCATCGACCTGTCAAAGGCCTTTGATACAGTCTCCCACCCCTTACTCTTAAGCACACTCCACCACATAGGTCTGTCCCAAGGACCAATCTCCTGGTTTACCAGTTACCTCACAGCTAGATCACAATGTGTCAAAATAAACAACACCCTCTCAACCGCCCTACCAGTCCACTCTGGGGTTCCCCAGGGCTCCATCCTCGGCCCTCTATTATTCAGCATCTACCTAAACACCTTGCCCAATTCCTGCTCTGGCAACTTACTACTCTATGCGGATGACGCGGTTCTTTTTGCCTCGCACCCAGATCCCACAGTATTGCAGTCCTCCCTCCATCATGCATTTAACCAGATTGCCCACCGACAGAATAAGGCCAAGAATGCGCAGCTAGCAATCCTCTCCCACTCTCTCCTTCCTCTAGAACAGGTCAATACATATAAATAAATGGGCCTTACATTTGATTCCAGCCTCTCCTTCCATTCACACATTAACACTCTATCATCAGCAAGGCCCCTGGAATTCTGCAGTTCTGCGGCTGCAGAATTTGCCGCAGAATTTGCATCATGCTGCAGAATACATATAGTGCCACAGAATTCATTGTTTTTGGTGAATTTTCATATAAATATACTGTTTTTCCATAGTGCCAGGCTTTCTTTCCCACCTCATTTATCCTGAAGCCCCTCCTCTATGCTCAGCATATGATGTCATCAATGACATCACATCATATTTAGCCAATGACAGGACTGCATTCTGCCAGAGAAATGAATAAATCATGCCGCAGAAATCAGAAAATGCTGCCGCAGAAGTCAAGGAGCCCTGCCGCAGAAATCAGAAAATTCTGCCGCAGAACACCAGGGGCCCTGATCATCAGCCATAAATGTCCGTATAGGCCTATTGTGTCAGCACAAGGATTGCCTACCTCCAGAAGCCCTTAATCTGGCTGTCACCTGCTCAGTCCTCTCCCTAGTCGATTATGGGCTCACTATCTACTCAGCCACTGACCACACATCCCTTAACAAACTCCAACTGGCCATAAACAAAGCATGCAGACTCCTCTCCAGGGCAGACAAACGTACCCATACTTGTACCCTATATGCCCTGACAAATCTCCTCACCCTGGATGAAAGGCTATTTTATCAAACATGTCTCCTCACAAAGAAAATACACCTGGGGCTTACCCCCTTGGGGGTTTCTGCCTCTCTCCTATCCTCCCATACCTCAGTGAACACCCGCACTGCCAACCGACAGGTGTGGTCCATTCCGAGGGTTAGAACCTACTTAGCCCAAAGGTCATTCCCACACAGGGCCCCAGTCTGGTACAACGAACTCCTCTCCGATGTCTCCTCCATCTCCAAATTAGGACCTTTCAAGTCAGCCCTCAAAGAGCACATCCTCGCTTCATGGCGCTGTCAATGTACCAGCTAGTGCCGGGTCATCTATCTATCATCTTACGGGACCGTCCAGCCACTGAGCTCCTACCGATAGGGCTACCAAACATTGCCTATTAACAATCCCTCTTTGGCTGCACTCACAGGTTATCTGTCTAATTCTCTACTTTGCTGTAAATATCAAACCTGTTACTCCCTTCCTCTATCAGCAAACTTATTGTTCTCTTGAAAACTGTAAAATACAGCTCTTGGTAACACATTCAATGCAGTGTATAGTTGATCTTGATTCTGCAATATTGTATAACTGAAAAAACTGTAACCTTTAGCTGCCATCTATGTCTATATGTATTAAGTGTTTGTATTCGTTTTTTCAGATGCGGAGCCTTTGTAAATGAATCCCTGACTCAAAGGTTGTAATTCTAAAGTCTGTTAAATAAATAAATAAAATGTGACAAGGCAGTCGAGAGGACTAGTGGGATGCTGAAGTGCATAGGAAGGGGGTATCGCCAGCAGAAAAAGGGAGGTGGTGTTGCCCCTATATAGATTACTGGTAAGGAATTTTTAAATTTAAAATGCCCATTTTTTTTACCAGAATGAAGCAAACCAAAGCCATGGATTTGTAGAGGGTGTAACCCTGAACAAAACCCATGCTTAAATTACAAGAGAACACGTTTGTGGGGAAAAATGAAAACAAGATGGCCCGCAAAAGGGGAATCTTTCCTCACGAACGGGGATTTTATAAATCCCTGTTCGCAAGGTGACAAAATCCTTGATTGTGAGCCCAATCCTCCTTCACAAAACAGACATATAAATCTAAGACTGAACTAAGCATGCTCAGAACCTGAAAATTCAAAATTAAATGACTTTGTAACTGATTAATATTTTTTCACCAAACCAATACTGGATTGTTCTTTGAGCAAACCTCTTTCTACTTGGCAGCTCAAGAGATCTACCATACAAGACCATGCATTCCGAATTTCATGCAAATCCATTGAATGGTTACAAAGTTATTAATGTGCAAAATTTGGGGTTTAACATTAAACTGCCCACTCAACTCTAACTATAGGGGCACATTATACTGTGTGTGCGCGTGTGTGTGTGTTCCATATGAGGCAAAATCATTTCATGGACAGACCACCCTGGAGGGGTTTCGTTAGCGTTTTGCCTGGCCTCTATTGGCACGGTTGCGGTTACAACTCACCCCATCACATGTGTAAAGAAGCAGAGGTGTAGGAGAATGGGTGAAGAGTTAGGACCGACAACCCTAATGCGCATCTCCGATGCCGGTTGGGGTGGGCAGAATAAGGCTTTCAACCCCAATACCCGAATTCTCACTTTTGTCGGTGTGGAACAACCCTAACTAATGCATTAAATGGAGTTTTTGCCCTAATTTCCTTCTTTTGAGAGAATGACGAGAAATAGTGAATGTAACAAGGGCGGCAGAAGGGCCTCTGCCCGCCCACATGATGTCTTGTCACATAGTAACATTGTGCCTGCAAGCTTAAAAATAGTGATGCGTATGGTGACGCAAAGCGAAACAGAAAGAGAAACAGTAGTGTAGATGAAATGTTAAAACAACACAAAAGCAAGCGCAAATGAAAACGCAAAGGGTAACGCACATGGAGGCATAAACGTGAACGTAAGTGAAACAGGAACGGAACCTGTTTAAAATGGTAACGGTAATAGTAATGTAAGCATACAGGCTGGTTTTCCTCAAAAGCTGCATAAAGAAAGACAGTGAGTACAAAGAATGTATGCATAATAATGGTTCTTGGAGCAGAAAATGAGGAGTTGGAATACTAAATTGCTTATATTTCAGGAACCGTATGACATAGAAAAAAAATTTAAAAGTCATATGATTTATGACTTCCTGGCTAGTTTTATACTTAGCCCCCGTCTAGGTGAATACAATAGAATTAGGTTGCTAGAGGTCCCAATTTTAAATGCCAAGCATTTTTCTGATCGCTAACTGAAAACAAAATGGCAGATTTGTAACAGTAAAAGGGCCATTTACGAAAGTAAAATGCATTTGCAACACTGTCAAACTTTTTAACTTTTCCCATTGACTTAGAATGGGAAATTGTTTTTGAATAACTTTTGAACTGTTTAATATTTTTTCACAAAATCTTCAAAGGCAGATCGAGGACCCCAGCGCACATTCCTTGAGATTTTGGGCGGTCGATACAAACCGTGCAACCTGGCGTGACCATTGAAATTCCAGAAAAGCTTAAATGCACATAGATCATGTTTAATAACTCCGCAGCCGTATATGCGACCAGTACGAAACTTGCCACATCCCAAGGTGCATGGGTCTTGATTGTGTATTCCAAATTTCAGGCAAATCTGTTGAACGGTTGCAATGTTATTAAGGTGCAAAATGTTGGGTTTAACATGTAAATGGCTCCTCAACCCTAACTATAGTTTCACTACCGTGCCACTATAATTTATACCATGGGGGTGAGATCAATTCCAGTGAGATAAATCTTGTTATTTTCACTGCAGTGAAATAAATACTCATGACGTCAGCAGAGTTAAAATAAATACTGTTTATACCTACTCTGCTGACGTCACTCACCTGCATGTGAAAGAACTAACAAACAACCCTCTAATTTACCTACTTCTCAAACAGTCCCTATAATCTAACAGACAGTAGTATTAACATACATCATTACACTCACCTGCAGCACTGCTTTTCAGTATAGTGAGCTGCAGATGTCTCGTGCTGCATTTCAAAACTCATCGGATTCCGACTCACATTTAAGCACACTGCAGCTCTCAACAGTCATATCATTTACATCTCTAACAGTAGAACCACACATATTGCATTACAATACATTTTCAATGCTTTAAACTTATCATTTAGGAACTTCTTTACTTCAACAGACTTGCTCCAGAAGTGAAAAATAAACAAACTCTCTCGCAATACGAAAATGGCTGTAACAGGCACGTTTGTAATAATAAGGCAGCGAGCAGTGCAACAAATGTGAAATCTAAACCAAATTTTATGAACCTACATCGCAAAACCTGTAAGTAAACATTATACTCACATCCAGACATAAAGACACATACCAGCAAACAGATCTAATCACAAGCACTCCCAGCACCGAACGTAAGGACATCCCCCCCACATAGCCAATCAATAAGCACTGCACACCACACCTAATCAACACACACACACATCAACCAATCACAGATCACTACAAACACCCATTCATAAAACACATGCTACCAACATCATTTAAAGCAACAGGAACCTCACAACACCAAATATAGTTTTCTCACTGGAATTGATCTCACCCCCATGGTATAAATAGGACACATGATATGCACATCGTGGAATATGGAAAATATTTTCATTCCTGCATCATATCATGAGCACTATATATTTCACTCGTGCCTTCAGCACTCATGAAATATCCAGGCTCACTCTGCAGGTGTGAACATATTTTCCATATTCCACTCCTGCCCATCATGTATCATATATCTATATATCTATATATATATATATATCTATATATATATATATATATATATATATATATATATATGGATTTGCATGAAATTTTGTATGAACGGTCTTGTGATGTACATCTGTGGATGTGCCAAGTTTTATTGTGGTCAGATGTGAAGATTCCAAGATCCAAATAGTACAAAAAGTGACTTTTTCGGGGTTATCCTGTGTTTTTTTTTTTTTTGCTGTTTTGGTAACTTGCCTAGCACCCAGACAGTTTGGTATTTTGATGTGAAATTTTCAGGGTAGAAAGGGCTGGTCCACAGATGTGCCTTTTACTGGTTTGGTGAAAAAATATTAATCTATTCCAAAGTTATAAAATTTTTAAATTGTAGTTCTGAGAATGCTCAGTGAGCACTTCAAGATAGCTGTATGAAATGAAAAAGGAAACCTTTTTCATATGAGGCCAATCGCCCTTTTTCTTGAGGAAAAAATTGCTGCCATCTTGTTTCCATTTTTTTTTTCTAAAAAAAAGTCAAAAGCCAAATAAATGACATCCTGCAGAGAGACCAACACATCTATCTGGCTCATTGAGACCCCGTTAGGTGGATTCTGCACTTAACTGTTGGAAAAATGACCCCAAAATGCATTTTTTAATTTTCTGCAGCCTTTCTCGTAAGTCACTTCTGCTTTCTACGTATGTCCTTTTTCGTTCATAAGGAAAAACATTTAAAGCCCTTTTTCCTCCTGGTGTCAGGTGGCTCCCCTCACCTTCTGATCACTGTTCCCATATTTTTTTTACTGTATCCCTGGTGTCTAGTGACACCCCCCTCCAGTTGCCATCCCAGTATTTATATTATGTTCCCCTGGTGTCTAGTGGCACCTCCACTATCTGATTGCTGTCCTCGTATTGAATATAACATTCCCCTGGTGTCTAGTGGCACCCCCACCCTCCGATTGCTGTCCCCATAATGAATATAACATTCTGACTGCTGTCCCCATATTGAATGTAACGTTCCCCTGGTGTCTAGTGGCACCCTAACCCTCCGATTGCTGTCCCCATATTGAATATAACATTCTGACTGCTGTCCCCGTATTGAATATAATGTTCCCCTGGTGTCTAGTAGCACTCCACCCTCCGATTGCTCTCCACGTACTGAATATAATATTCCCCTGGTGTTTAATGGCACCCCCACCCTCTGATTACTGTCCCTGTATTGAATATAACGTTCCCTTGGTGTCTAGTGGCACCCCCACCCTCCGATTGCTGTCCCGATATTGAATATAATGTTCCCCTGGTGTCTAGTGGCACCCCCACCCTCCAATTGCTGTCCCCGTATTGAACATAACATTCCCTTGGTGTCCAGTGGCACACCCACCCTCTGATTGATGTCCCTGTATAGAATATAACATTCCCCTGGAGTCTAGTGGCACTCCCACCCTCCAATTGCTGTCCCCATATTGAATATAATGTTTCCCTGGTGTCTAGTGGCACCCCCACCCTCCGATTGCTATCGCCATATTGAATATAACGTTCCCCTGGTGTCTAATGGCATCCCCACCCTTCGATTACTGTCCCCGTATTGAATATAATGTTCCTCTGGTGTCTAGTGGCACCCCCACCCTCCGATTGCTGTCCCCGTATTGAATGTAACATTTCCCTGGTGTCTAGTGGCACCCCCACCCTCCAATTGTTGTCCCCGTATTGAATATAATGTTCCCTCAGTGCCTAGTGGCACCTCCACCCTCTGATTGCTGTCCTTGTATTGAATATAACATTTCCCTGGTGTCTAGTGGCACCCCCACCCTCCGATTACTGTCCCTGTATTGAATATAACGTTCTCCTGGTGTCTAGTGCCACCCCCACCATCTGATTGCTGTCCCTGTATTGAATATAACATTCTCATGGTGTCTAGTGGCACCCCCACCCTCCGATTGCTGTCCCCGTATTGAATATAACATTCCCCTGGTGTCTAGTGGCACCCCCACTCTCTGATTGTTGTCCCCATATTGAGTATAACGTTTCCCTGGTGTCTAGTGGCACCCTCACCCTCTGTTAGGAACTGATTGAGTGATAGAAGAGAGAGAGGGTGGTGGTAAATGGAACTCAATATGAGGAAAGGAGGGTGACTGCGGAGTACCACAAGAATCAGTTCTGATTACACTAACTCAGGAAATAAGAAGAGTCTTTGCAAAAAACTATGTTAAGGCATCAGTTAGAGTTGAGGATAAAGTGACAAAAGTAGAGAAATATGATGGAAGGGTTTTCAATCCTAACACCCATCCCTCACCCTGCACACACCCAATAGTCATCAGGGGTGTGACTTGGCGTAATCTGCCATAATGCTCACCCCACTCCATAATTAAATAAGCTGAGATGGGTACAGTATAGGAGAATGGGGTGAGTGTTATGGCTGATGACCCCAAGGCACACCTCCGATGCCTGTTGGTGGTTGCAGGGTGGGGGTTGGGGTGTTAGGGTTGGGAACCCCAACATCATATTTCCCTACTTTTGTCACTTTATCCTCAACTCTAACTGATCCATCAATATCGTTTTTTGCAAAGAATTTTCTTACTTTTTGAGATAGTGTAATCATAGTTTATTTGCCTGTGGGAGTGCAGGGCCTTCCCTCCCATCTATAGTTTTTAAGATATAGTAATCATATTCTTATATGCATGTGGGAGCACATTGCCCTTCAGGCCCTGCACTCTCATCCCTCCATAGATGCGTATATGTATGTCGCTGTGGAAGGGCCTGCGCTTCCATTTATAAGACAACAGTGACCAAATTCCCAGCATAGCCATCTTCTTACCCCACCTCATGTACTTGGTACAGAAAATTTTCGAGTGCCCGCCAAAACATAATTCCACGCAACTGCAACGCCATTCTGTGCCACAGGTGCGAAAACCCGTTTTGGCCAGTATTTGAAAAATGCCATGCCTCCTGAGGAAGGGTTGATGAACCTGAAGCGCTGAGGCTTGCGTGGTACTAGATTCAGGTATTGCATTAGCTAATAAAACTATGAATTTATGCTTTCAGCTTTTTGTCATTGACCTTATCTTTCTCCTGGTGTGCAAGTGTGTTGGATTTTTGTTTTGAAAAATGACAGCTGTGACATGCATGAGGTGGGGTAATAAGATGTCTATGTTGAAAATTTGGTGTCAAAATATTTAAAATTTCCAGAGTTATGAACGTGTGTACCAAAGGTGCAATGAATGGTCATAACTTTGCCATTTTTACATATTTTGACCTAAAATTTTCAACATAGCCTTCTTATGACCCCCACCTCATCAAAAATGGCAAGAAAAATGTTCAAATCCCACTCAATTCACCAAGTGACCACGAAATCACCTTTCTGGTGATAGTGTCATATTAACAGTCATATTGTTCATGCGGTGGGGTTCCCAAAAGGCTATATTGAAAATTTGATATCAAAATGTCAAAAAATGGCTGAGTTATGAATATAAGTTGAAACCCCCATTGAAATACATTGAACTGCATTTATCTTAGTTTCTCATATTGCAGTCACCAGTTCCAGCAGCAAGACGTGTCTTCGATCGGAGAGGGATCTCAAACTTGGGACCTTTTTAGGTGAGTGAGGGTGTGTGGGGGTGTACTAGGGTGTGTGGATAGTGGGTGCTGAATGGATGGTGGGGGTGGACGGCTGATTGGCGAGGGACCATTTTATGCTAAAAAAAAGGAGGTTTTTCTTTATTTCAGGTAGTAGGAAAGAGTCAGCGGGACACTAGACACCATGGAAGATCATTATTATGCAAGGGGGACAGTGATTGTTGGGTTGGGGGGTGCCACTAGGCACCAGGGAAAAAAGTTTTTTTGTAAGGGGGAAGACGATAGGGGTGTGTGTGGGGGAGAAGGTGACAATAGATACCAGGGAAACAAAAGCAGAGAGAGAATGGGTATTGGAAGGTAGGGGTGCCACTAGACACCGGGGAAATATGGGAGATGGCAGCAGAATGGAATCCGAAGATTCTTCCTTCATGAAAAAGGATCTTTTTTGTGACTCGTGATACAAAAAAAGAATCATTTTATTGTATCATGTGGTCATGAATAAAGATTCCTAATAGTGATAAAAAAAAACAAAAAACATTTTTAGGGCATGTCTACCACTGTGAAGTGCAGTCCTGATCCAGATCACCCAGACAGATGTGTCGGTGTCTCTCAATGAAGCCAGTTTTATAGCTTTTGCATTTTTTTTCCAATGGAAACAAGATGGCAGCAAATGAAAAAGGCATATTCTAATTCGAAACAGGATTTCTTTTTCGTTTCATACAGCTATCCTGAAGTGCTTACTGAGCATGCTCAGAAATGTTTTCAAATTTTAAAAACTAAATAACTTTGGAACGGATTATTATTTTTTCACCCGACTAACAAAAGGCACATCTGTGGGCTAGTCCCTTTCTACCCTGAAATTTTCAGACCAAGCATCCAAACCACCTGGGCTGTAGGCAAGTTCAAAGAAAAACTCAGCAAAGTCGATCAGCGAAAAATGCATTTTTTACCTCTTCCGAATGCAGAAACCACACATCTGACTGGAATATAACTTGTCACATCCAGAGAGCTACCTTAGGTGACAGTGCATGCAAATTGTCTTGCAAATCTGTTGAACAGTTGCAAAGTTATTGAAGTACAAAATTTGGGATTTAACATTGAACTGCCTACTCAACCCTAACTATAGGGGTGTAACATTGCCCCAATAATATATCTATAGAGAGTGTTTTAAACTTATCACAGCAGTTCTTTTTTTTTTTTTAATAATCTTGCAAAAAATGTTTTTTAAAATAACCATTGTTGGCTAGTGTTTTTGATGCCAAGATAGATGCCTATTAACAAATGGCTAATATGTTTAAATGACTAAAACAAAATCCATGATGGCTAAAAGAAAAATATGGGGTTAAGTCAAATGCTACTTTTTTTTTGGTATCTAGAGCCAGCACTGGCATTATTGTGATTCTTTTCTTAGCAACCAGATTTGCAGTTTCTTTGAATTTAGGTGCACCCTTTATTGAAGTTTGTCACAAGTGTTTTTTTTTTTCCCAGTAATGTTTTTTTCTTACCATTGTCAAGGATAATATGGAAGGAATGAATTGTGACTGATTTTCAGAAGTACGCTGTGTTTAAAGTTCCTACAGGTGCATCAGGCCAATGATTTCATAGCTTAGATTAAAGAGGAGGGGAAATTATTTCCATGTGGCAGCAGTATATAATGTTCTTAATTTCAGACATGATATCCGTCTCCCCAAAAATCAAAATAAACTGCCCAAATAAAGGCTAATGTGAAAAACTGGATTTTGTATTGTTTTGTTTCTATGGACAACATACTGTGTAGGTCTTTTATGTAAAGAATAACACTCGCTGAGGTGTTCGGGTGAGTTCTGAAATACGGACTTCTCGGAAGCATTGTGAGGCACAAGGCATATGCCAATTGCTTTCAACCACCCAATAAGTTCGTATGTCAGCATGTCCAAACACCTCAAAGAATTTTATTCTACTTATAAAATAGATCCTAAATTGATTAGCGAAATGTAAATAGT
Organism: Neoceratodus forsteri; assembly: GCA_016271365.2. Taxonomy (NCBI): domain Eukaryota; kingdom Metazoa; phylum Chordata; order Ceratodontiformes; family Ceratodontidae; genus Neoceratodus; species Neoceratodus forsteri. The sequence goes on from JADMNL010000023.1 coordinate 222,263,779, forward strand.
CACTTAGTTCTGAACTGTCCAGGCATGTTCTAATAACTGGACAGTGAGGTGACGCTTTCAGCCAATCAGATCACTAGAATTTCCTTAACCTACTTTATAAACATTTTTTGGCAAAGGTTTTTCTACCAGGTTGCAAGTGGACTCTGTAGCCCCTGCCCACCTCCTCTGCTGTCTTCCACCTCCATCGGGACACACCCACCATATAATCCCCCATGGATTGCTCCACATGGTGGGGCTGGGGAGTGAGGGTCATCCTCCTCACCCTGGAGACACATATATCCAGATGTTACTCAGGGGTCCTGAGTGGTGGAGAGTCAGGAGCGGGCAAGGGGAACTTCATATGCCTGTTTTATATTTTCAGTTTTCCACTCCCTCACCCGACTGGCAGTGTGCAGTGATGCTAGGCGGGTGGAGGGGGATATGCACTATGATGTCTACTGCTGGCCAGCCCCTTGTAAGTTACTCCTGCTGCCCTAATTCATGTGATAGTAGTGTAGGAGTGGCACAGCTGGTCCCCCCTCTCTGTCTTGTAGAGGAGTCAAGCAGACTCTTAATCTTCTTCCTCCCTGGCCGACCCCCAGTGACCTAAGCACGTTCCTGAGCATGGGTTGCCAGTGTGATGGGCGACATGGTATCCAGTGCTTCAACCCTGCATGCCACTGTGACAACTACTTTTATAAATGTTTATATGTTCAGTTACTGTGTCACCCCTCTCAGCACCCCCACCCCCACCCTTCACTTACCTATGATCCAGCACTGTAATCTTTACTCGACCGCCGAATGTTCTGCTCCTACCGAGACCAACCACGAACTGACTGAAAGCAAGTTAAGTCCAGTTAATAGCTTGTACAGTGCCCACCACTTATGCCACCCACGGTTTATATGGGCAAACAGTTACAGTGGGCAATTGCTGTCTGCCATTTGCCATTCCCATAGAGGTTTCATATTAAACAACATGCTTATAGCATTTTAAGCGCTCTGTCTATTTTGGGCAGGAGTCGGACGTTTGTGCATTGTTCATACCTTGTTAGGGCTTAATCACTGGGGAATTTCTGAAACCAGAGGGGCTACGAGGACCAAGGGGAAATTCACCAGGCACAGGAAGAAAAGATGGAGGTGCAAAATATGAAAGCCACACACTGCAAGTTTGTATTGCTTGGTTGTGATACATGCAAGCTTTTGATCACATACCCTTTTGCAGTCCATAGGATTATGAGTGCAAAATTTGTAAGCCACACACTGCAGTTATTTCCTAATATGAGCACTGAGCTGCTTACCAGATCATTTTCACTCTTTAAATGCTGACAAACCATCAGATCACAGTTAATGTCAAACCCTCCTTTTCTGCTGATCTGTGGAAGGCAGAGGATTACGTGGGCACATTACCGGGTGGTTTAACTAATAACGGAAAGCTCTCTTAACTCACCTCCGTTATGCTGCCTGGTATACCCTGCAACCTCTCCTGCTCCAACAAAACCCAGTAAAATGTGAGCATTGACTGGGAGTAAACTAGACTGCTGTTGAGGGGATGCTAGCAGACCAGCACATGGAACTGTTTTGTACTGATTAATAGACATCACATCCTGACTGCTATAAACTACAGTACATACATATACAAATGTACATACGAACATACAAAAAAGGCAGCAGAAGAAGGCCATTTGGTCTATCAAGTCTGCCAGTACTGCAGGGTCCACTGCTTGAGCTAATGTCCCTGCCCTCCCTCCCCACTCCTCCCATCCCCCCTACCCATGATCCTTACTTTCCCCTATGCCTATCCCAGCCTCTCTTAAAGCTGCCCGCTGCCTTCAACAAGATCACCTCTTCTGGCAGTGCATTCCAAATGTCCATCACCCTCTCTGTGAAGAAGTGCTTCCTGACCTCCTTCCTAAACCTCCCACCCTCCAGCTTAAGACTGTTCACCCTGGTGTTATGGATGCCACTCAGTTTAAAGAGACTGTCCTTATCAACCTTATTTATCCCTTTCAAGTACTTAAAGATCCCAATAATTTCCTCTCTCTCTCCTGTCTTCCAGGGAGTACATGTTCAGAGCCCTCAGCCTTTCCTCATATGCCTCACCCTGCTGACCCACTATCATCTTTGTAGCCCTCCTCTGGACCTGCTGCAGCAGGTTAATGTCCTTTTTGAGGTGTGGGCACCAGTACTGAACTCCATACTCTAGGTGTGATCTTACCAGTGACCTGTAAAAGGGCAGTATAACCTCCTCTCTCCTACTACTGATCCCCCTAGATATGCATCCCAGCATCTTGTTTGCCTTTGCTGCTACTTTCTTGCACAGTGTGGAGTGCTTCAGGTCACAAGTGATCATCACTTCCAGGTCCTTTTCTTCCACTGATGTAGATACTTGGACTCCACCCAGGTAGTACTTTGTCCTGGGATTCTTGGGTCCAATATGCATAACTTTGCATTTTTTAGCATTCAAGAAACCAAGCTGCCAGATCCTGGACCACCTCCCCAACTTTTCCAGATCTTCCTGTAAGTCATGTATCCCTTCAGCTGTGTCCACTCTCCCATAGAGCTTGGTGTCATCCGCAAATAGGCACATTGTGCCCTTAATGCCATCCCCAATGTCATTGATGAAGACATTGAACAACACCGGCCCCAGCTCAGAGCCCTGTGGGACCCCACTGGTTATCTCTCTGGTACTAGATAACTCTCCCCCCACAACCACCATCTGGGTTCTGTCCCTCAGCCAGTTTTCCACCCATCTGGCCATCTTTTCCCCAACCCCAAGATCCACCAACTTCCTAATCAGCCTTTTGTTGGGCACAGAGTCAAAGGTCTTGCTGAAGTCAAGATAGAGGATGTCTACCGCTTGGCCTCTGTCTGCTGTCTTAGTGACAGTCAAAGAAGTCAATCAGATTCGTTTGACACAATCTCCCCTACATGAACCCATGCTGCCTCACATCCTGGGGACCACACTCCTCTAGATATTCCACAAACCTTTCCTTGAGTATGGTCTCCATGAGCTTGCCCACAATGGAGGTCAGACTGACTGGTCTGTAACATTGACATTGGTGCTCTTGTGTAATTTTGAATGCGGGGGGACACGCTGTGCTTTTACTGACCACGGCCTATACCGGGCAGAACTAGCTGACACAACCATGCCCCGTATAAGTGGTGGGGACTGTACTGTAAATATGTTTTGAACTTTTACTCTTAACTTTGTCATTTGTTAACATTTTTGTCCCAAATTTTCAGCCTTTTTCCCCCCACCTTATGAAAGAGGCAGGTGTAATTTTTCAAATCCCGATTGAAACATATTTGTGCAGTTGCTCTTCAAAATCGCCTTTCGGACAGGATTGAAAACATTCTACCTGTTTTGATCATAGGGTGGGGTCATTAAAGAGACTATTATGAAAATATGGGGTCACAGTGTCAAAAAACAACAACGTTATGAAGAAACATTGAATTTTTTCAACATGTACAGTACTTATAACTTTATTTTTGCAGATTTTAGCCCCAAGTTTTCCACATTGCCCTTTTGTTACCCCACCTCATGAACATGACAATTGTAGTTTATCAGATCCCCTCCAAATCATGTTTTTGCAATCTCCCCGTGAAATCATTTTTCAGACAGGATTTTAAAAATTTCCCCTGTCTTGATCATAAACCGGGGTTAAAAAAACAGACTATGTTGCACATTTGGGGTCAAAATATCAACAAACAACAACGTTATGAAGACAAGTTGAATGTTTCCAACATTTACTTGTAGCTTTGTTATTTTTGCAGATTTTGGCCCCACATGGCCCTTTTGTTACCCCACCTCATGAATGTGACAGATGTCATCTTTCAGATCCTGCCCAAAATAACTTCATATAATTTTTATTTTATATTGTAAAGGCATATGAGCAAAAATGCCTATTTTCACAAGCGTGCAATTGGAGGAGAAACAACATTGGGAATATACAGAGCATCAACATATATAGAATTACAATAATACAAATGTGGGAATATGTACAGGAATACAGAGCAAACACATTGCGTAGGTAACTTATACATGGGTGGGTATCTATGTTCCCTCTAAGGTGTGCGCACGTGCGCCCGCACAGCAGTCAGAAATAACCCACACACGGCTTCAGTAGTAGTGCACAAAGCAGCTGACAGGGATCCTCATGTTCATGAAGTAGTGACTACAGTCATCACTCAGATATAAGACTCAGACAGCAGGACATGAAAGTGAATGGGAAAGAAACATTGTATGCCCACTCCTGAGGCCACAACCCATTAACTTTAACAAGCCAGCAGTTAACAAGCCAGACATCTTGCTCTTGCTTCACTTATTGAACAATGGAACTGATCGGCAAAATTCCAACCAATCAGCTTTGCAGTTACAGCAATGTTTTCGGCTTGACTCCTCTTTTCAGTAAGACAATGCTTGATAATGAACAGTATTCCCCTGCTGTTCACAGAAATGGCATGTTTTATTTGTTTGGTAGATTCCCCCCAACAAAGTAATGTGAGAGATTCTCTGACATAGGGTGTATATTATATTATTTCAGTTTTAAAGTTGCACAACTTCAGTGTAATCTGCCTCCTCCCCAAGCAGCGTCTCACATACAAAATGTGTTTATAATGAATTTAAAGCCTCACTGAAAGAGTGTTCATTTTTTTTTTCGGTACAAGAATATGGGAAAACTACAGTTTGTGTTTACAATAAAAGCATCAAAGCAACCTACTGTCTGTTTGTGTCATTTTTTTATGTATCTGTTGGGGGCCGGGATGGGAATAACCTTCTCAATTAGCAGGCTGAGATACTGACTGTACATATGTCTAGAGAGATGGGATCTCGCTTCTTTTTAAAACAAGGTCTCATATTATATATACATTGGAGATTCAGTGAATCAGTGCTTGTAAAAGGTCACCCATGTTGGCTACATGGGGATAGTAATTCTAAAATGGACAACAAGAAATAGCTGCTTAAAAAATGTCCTTTTCATTTAATTTCATAAATTCAGACTGCGCTTAGTATGGATCCAGAATGGAAAAGAAATACAGTCTCCTAAATGAATCTCCTTTCTCATATCACACTGACTCACTCACTACATTGCAAAAATACATTTGAAAACCCCCACTGAGCTTGACAATACCCAACATATTCATTGTAAACCATACCTAGGGTAAATGACATCACATACAATTATGCATGCATCCATCAAAGATCCTATTGCTGAGTACTGCTTGAAGAAGCTGTCCAACCCTGAATACCACATTGCCATAACATTATTAAATGATGTACTTTGGAGTTGGCAGAGTTGTCTAAGATGTTTCAGAAAGTGGCCTAACAGCAGTTGAAGCAGTACAGATTGCTAGGGCAAAAATAAAAAAAGATTAGAAGCCAGTACCTGGGTGAAACCGTTTACTGGAGCCAACCAGTAAAACTGCTTTTGGCTAGTTGCGCAGCTGAAGTAAGCACAACAGCAATTTTGCAATTCATTGGCCTGTTATGTGACCATCTGGACAGCTGATTTCCTGTAGGTGAACTTTCTGACTGATCTGCCTTTGATTTTGCAACAATGATACATTGCAGCTTTGAGTTTGGCTTATCAAATATTGAGAGACTGTACAGCAAATATCAGGACTATTTATTTTCATCAGTGGACCAGGCAGAAATTGTTAGCCAGTACAGTGACTTCAGATCTATAGTTGCTGAAAAAATAAAGGGAGGATCATTAAAATCCTTTACTGACATGATCCACTTTGCTTTGACTAACATGCAGTACAGCATGGTGGCTAAACTTATTAATGTATTTGCTACATTCCAAGCCAAACATGAAGCTATCATGTATAGAGGTTCCTACACAGTCTTATCCTTCCCCAGAAGAGATTCTCCATAGGGAGGTACAGAGTGAGAAGGCTACAATAGCACAGAGAAAAATCTTGGGAGTGATAGAGGATCATGTACTGAAGCAGAGAGAAGTATGGCTGAGTAGGACCATAATTATCTTTGGGTGGAAGGTTTCACTCAAGGATTCTCATAAGAGAGTTAGGAAAGATTTGTTGCTGCTCTTGGAAAGAGCATTAGGATTTTATATCTCCAGAAACATGGTGGAGTCCATAAAGTTATATGGAAATCCTGAGCCCGCAACACAGATTGATATTACATTTAAAAATCCTCATACAGCTAGCAGCTTGCTTTCTCTGGCCAGCAAGCAGGATTGTTTGGGAATACATTTAGTTAACATGTTAGACTTGGGTGAAGTCTTTGCATGGTTTAAACAGACTACGGATAGTCCAGAATCAATCTTAGAGGCAGATAACCCCTTGATTGACTTTGGAAACCTAATTGACCCTAATACCTACTCGCTGCTGACAGTTATTGATTAAGCCTATAGATAATATCAAACAAATGAACTCTGAATGCCAGCTGTATTTAGATAAGGGAGCTGGGGATTGAGATGTGGATGCCCTTTCTATACTTTTCATGGAATATTGAGGTCATCCATCTTTAAATAATTGACCATGAAGTAGTGAGATTTCTGGACAATGTTTATATTATTGGACTGCAAGAAACATGGTGTATGGAAAATGTAACTCCCAAATTAGCTGGATAGTCTGTCTTTACTCTGCCAGCAACTAAAGATAAAAAGGTTGGAAGGTTTAAAGACGGTATTTCCTTTTTTATCAAAACTTTGCTAAATTTTCAGATCACTAACATTTCTACTAAGTCAGAGGATATTTTGGCTCTAATGATTAGCAAGGGACAAGAGATCATTCTTTGCAATATATACTTCCCCCCCTCACAATAGAGCTACTGATCCCACTGACCTTTCCATACAGGATCTGAAAATGGCACTTGACAAATTGTCGGATAAGAATATACCTTGTCCTATAATTATTTTGGGAGACTTTAATGCCAGAATTCCTTCTCATTTCTTGGAGGATGCATATTGAGATATGATTCATACAATATCTATAATTAATCCAAATATCTCATATACTAGGACTGCTCAGGATCTAAAATCTAACCTCAGAGGTAGGGAATTGCTAGCAGGCTCGGCCAGTAGAAATTTCTGTATTTTAAACAGGAGAACTCAGGGAGATGTAGTTGGATCCTTAATGTATAAAGGACATACTGACTCTTCAAGCCCTGATCAGGTTTGGACCAATTTGGAAGCAGTAAAGCTGATCCAAAAGTTAGAGGTCATGGATAGCTTGGAATCAGCACACTCTGCTATTGTAATTAACATCAAATGCCCTTTTGGAACTTTAGGGAGTGAGGCACAACAGGAAGAGAGTCTGGAAGTCATAAATAAGAGAATGATTGGATGGGAGCCGATTCAGCAAGCTAATTTCAAAGAAATTCTTAGTACAGGAGTCTTAGGTGATATTCACAAATTGGTCCTGGACAAAAGTAAGGCCTTTAATATTTTGGAGAATTAGGAAACTATTCATTCTTTACTTGGACCTAGATGTAAAACAATGTACTATCCTAGGTCCCTTTATAAAAAGTCTTAGTTTAATTTGGTATGCCTACACGCAAAGAAAGAAAGAGTTTGGAGGAAAACTAAGAGAGCATAAGAAGAAAAGAAATAAGTCAACAGCAGATTTTAAATTGCTAAAGACTGAAAGAGAAAAATATAGGAAAATTCTTGAATGGGAGAGACATAAACATACTCAGGGACTTTGGAAAAAACTGAGGCAGGCTGTTTTGGATAGGGATGGAAGGCGATTTTGGAATATTGATGCCCAGAGATATAATAGATATGCCAATAGGATTGAAGCCTATATTACACCTGAAGTTTGGGAATCTCATTTCTCCAAGCTCTATTATTCTCATGAAGAGCAGGAGACACCTGATGCTTTCAAAATACAGGAGGATGAAATTTTTCCAAGACCTATCTTGATCACAGAGGATGAAATCCGGATGGCACTGACTGGCCTTAAGGCAAATAAAGCAAAAGGGCCTGATGAGGTCCTTAGGTGATCTCTATAAGGTTTTTACCAACTGATGGATTCCTTTTCTTCTTTTGCTGTTTAATGGCCTGGTTCAGGGGTACTCTTACCCTGCCAGTTGGGCAAGTAGTGTTATCTTTCCAATTTTTAAAAAAGAGGATCTGAATGACCCAAGGATGTATAGGCCTATTAGTTTGATAAATGTTTCACAGAAGATTTTCTCTAGGATAATTTTGGGCAGATTTCTATCGTGGGTCAAGGAAAACTCAGTATTGAATGAGGCACAGAATGGTTTATGGAAGGACTGTTTTACAGTACAACACTATTATGTGCTTCAGCACCTGATCTGGAAGTATACTAAAGTGAGAAAAAAAAGATTATATTGCTGTTTTGTAGACTTCTCCTCGACCTTCGACAGCATTAGCAGAAAAATCCTTTGGGCTACATTAAGGGATCTGAAGTTGGAGGCCTCACTTCTTGATGTTATTAATAGACTCTATGAAAATATGTGGACAAGGGTCCAGTATAATCAATATGGTTATCTAACTGATAGATTTAAGATAAATGTGTGGGGCAGACAAGGGTGTATTTTGGCCCCCACTCTATCTGACATCTACATTAATACAGTCTTGGATCAGCTAGGTAACCCAGATAACCCAGATTTTCATACTCCAAAAATTAATGATCAAAGGATTGAATGTTTAGCATATGCAGACAATTTAGTCTTGCTCTCTACTTCAGTCCTAGGTCTTAAAAGAAAATTGGCTCTCTTTGACTCTCTTTGTTCTCAAAGGAAACTGAAAGAATCTTGGCAAGACCAACATTGTAGTTTTTCGCTCTCAAAACAAGAATACGGTAGGCTTTAGGCTAAACTGTAACCATATAGACACTGTTAAGTGTTATGACTATTTAGGTGCCCATTTTGCCAATAGCCTATCTTGGACCAAACATTTGGAGGCTATCCAATTTAAAATATGATCTTCTGTAAATGCCCTAAAAATATTTAACAGCAAGATGGGGAAGTCTTCGTTGAGCAGGGTATTAAGAGTTGTTAATGCCAAAATAAGAGCGAGCATGTTATATGCCTCTGAAAGCTAGGGTTATACTAAGGTTAGAGAATTAGAAATAATTTTGAATAAACTCTATAGATACATCTCAATATTTTTAAATGGAACTCCAAGCTCCATTCTTGCCTTGGAGGTAGGACAACGTTCCTTGACTTCTCTCATCTGTGAACAACAGATTCTCTTTCTGTTGAAACTTTTCCTTTTGCCCCAACAAAGATATCCCAGAATGTTTGTAGTGGAAGCCATCAAATTGGCTAGCATGGGATATGTACATTCCTTTATTCAGCTTATTAAGGAAACAATAATGCTGGCCAGATTGGGCTACCTCTTATGTAACATTTGCACAAGACCATTTGAGGAGATTAGGCAGGATGTCAAATTGAGGCTTATTGACTTAAGACATAAATTCTTTCTATGTTCAACTCTCCAAGCTTAAGCTATATAGATTTTATAAAAAAAGTAAAGATTTCATGGGAATATGAGCCATATCTCTCTTTTTAACCTGTCCTAAACAAAGAAGAATCTATACAAGATTCAAAACTGAAAACCGTAATGCTCAATGCATTCATTTCAGACAAAAGAGAGGGGTTACTTTCTCCATATTGTAAATGCAGAGTGGGGACTATAGATGATCTCAAACATGTGGTACTCTTGTGTCCTAGGTAGGAATCAACTAGGAAAAAACTGAGGGAGGATTGTTAGGGGATCTCAGCCTCCCCCTGGAGGATCTTTTGGAATATTTGTTGACTATGAAAGAGAAGAACATGGTAGAGATCTTTGCAAGATTTTTAATCTCAACTCATTTGTAAAGTTTATTAGGGGGACTTGACGTCCTGTGGAGGTTTTTTATGTGAAAACGTACTCTGTTAAATTGAATTGCACTGTAAATATATTTAAGTTCCTTGTTGATTTATTTATTGTCTATTTATATTTACTATGTATTTTGTCCTGATTTTAGTGTATTGTAATGGCTTTATCCTGAACAATAAATTGTGCTACTACTACTACTACAACATTCCAAACTTCTAGTGCTGACTGTGAAAAAGGCTCAACCTCATGAACTGCATTAAGAGCAAACAAAGAAACCGCTTGGAAGAAAGCCATTTATATAAGCTGATGCGAACAAAATTGTTTTTAACATTTGGTGTCAAAATGCATCTTAATAAAATATAAGTCCACTGGAAGAATGGGAAAGACAGGAGAGAAAAACAGTAAATGTTAATTTCTTAGCAATGCATCATCAGCAGCACCCCTTTTAGATGCATGCAAGACTCTTTAAAATGTACATAGTTTACACATTTCCAGTTCATACTGTTATGGTGCACAATGCACAACCAAGCTTTGGACTGTGTCAGAATGTATATTTATACTTTGCATTGAGTATCTGAGTGTTTGGTTATGTTTTCTACTATTTAGTGGCAATAAAATATATCACTTGTTTGGGCCACCCAATTTGCGCACATGAATCAATTTTTTTGCACTAAGTGCTGCACACACATATCAGTTGCCCACCCACCGAGACTAAAAATTAGAGGGAACATTGGTGGGTATATACACACAATTACAGAGCATAAACTTTTATAGCAGTATGCTTCATCAGTAGGGGGTGACAAACCCAGTTGAGGAGTACAACATTTATGATGGAGAACACTAGAATACCAATGTGCAAATAGTAGAATGTTGAAAGTGCGAGGAACAAGTAGGACAGGTATTAGAATCAAGTACAAAACAGATGCTCAATCGGCTGTATGTGTTGCAGCCAGAGCGTACAGATATGAAGGGGCAGATGAAAGAAATAGGAAGGTAAGAGGTGTGGAGGAGAGTTAATCATGGGAAGGGACAATACCTCGCGGCACATAAGTGCAGAAATAGTAGCACCAGACTAAAGGGTTGAGATTAACGAAGGAAAGTGAGAAGAGTTGGAGCGAGGGGGACAGATTATAAGAGGTGGGAGTGGGGGTAGGTTATAAGAGGGTGAGAGAGTGGCAATTCAGAAACAGTTGCAAGGGGTTTATTGAGTAAGTGCTTTTTCTAGTTGATTTTAAAGGAGTTGGTGGAAGGGCATACCGCAAGGTTTGTGGTAAGGTGTTGAAGTGTTTGGGGCCCTTCAATGAAAGTGATCTCTGTACTAAAGAGGTATTGCAAAAAGGGGCCTTGAAGAGGGTGAAGGAAGCACTCCTGGTGGGGCAGGCCAGATCTGATCTTGGGAAGAGGGAAGTGACAATGTGTGGAAGGTGGTTGTCAAGAATTTTGTGCATAAACGTGAGTGTCTTCCAGGCGAACCTGTCTTCAAGGGAAAGCCTTTTAGGGATTCAGAGAGAGTACAAGCGTGTGTGCGACATGGGAGGCCAGAGATGAATCTGAGAATGTTGTTTTAGGCTGCTTTAAGATTGATAAATTAGGTGGAGTTTAGTGCTGCCAACAAAATGAGAGACCCGTAGTCAAATAGGGGGAGGAGTAGGAGTTTTCATGCGGTAACTGAATTAGCTACATTTGGTGTCAGAAGCCACACCACAGCCAGTTTCCAGAGCATTGTGACCCAGATACAAGCCAGCATCTTTGCTAATGAACTCAGAGCTGTCTCTGTAATCGTTGCAACAGTAATAACTGTATCTACAGTAGTTTACAAATCAGGGATCCCAGTTTCATGCATATTTGTTATAACTATATATAAGCAAGGCAGAGACAGTAAAAAGGAAAGGGAATGAACAGCAAGTAAAGCCACGCGTTGACGACGCAGTCCAATAGAAAAAGATAGCAGGCAGAATCCTTGCTTCAGACTCTCTCTCTGCACATTACAAATGTGACAGGGCCCAACCCTGTCACACTAACACCCCCAAAATAGCATCTGTGACTGCTGGAAGAATGCTATAAAATAAACTGCAAGAAATCCTTTACAAAATGTACCCATAACATTGCTGTTTTGCCAAATTTTGACTCTATATTATCAGCATAGTCATTTTTCCCCACCTCATGAACATGACAGGTGTCATTTTTTTTTTAAATCCTGCCCAAAATGTCTTTTCCCACTCGTGCTGTAAAATTATGTTTTTGCCAGGATTTCATAAATGACACCTGTCATGTTCATATGGTGGTGTCATAAAAAGACGAGTTGAACATTGGGGGTCAAAAATCTGAAAAAATAAACAAAAAAACAAAACCCGTTATATAAACAAAGTTGACATTTTCAACATTTACTCATAATATTCCATTTCTTTTACTTTTTGAACCCACATTTTCAACATAGTTATGTTTTTTTTGTCCCTTCTAATGAACATGCAGGTGTAATTTTCAAATCTCCCTCCCAAACCTACTCTTGCGGTCATTCTGCAATATTATGTTTCGGGTTGCATTTGATAAATTACACCGGTCATGTTCATATGCTAGGGAAATCAAATCTACTGTCGTGAAAATTCAGGGCACAATCGAAGAAAACAATAATGATATGTGTGAACCTCTCCTTTTCCCAATCATGACAATTTCATGGTTATAACGCATTGTTATTAATATATTAATTTTAACTGCTGCACTATCTATGACCAACAACTATACAGAAAACACAAGCAAGCAAACACTCGGCATTGACCACCATTTGTTTCTATAGGGGTTATTTATGCCTTCTATATAGATATATATTTTTCCATCAAATTAATGCCTCCTAAATTAATATACAAATCTATGGCTTGTTCTCATCCCCTTTAAGCTACTGCGGTGTACTTTGCTTAAATCTGTTTCTTGGAATAAGTAAGGACATCAATTAGATACAATCCAGTGATGTTCTTTCTCGGGGTGGAAGAAGAGAGGAGACAGATTCCCTCGGGGGAATTCCCTATGAAAAATGGCTATTGCAGTGTAAAACTACTGAGCCACTTTTATCAACTATGTTTGCCCTTGAAAAAGGCTTTTAAAGGTAAGACATTTTTGACGCAGCAATGCCCACTTATAGGCCAGCTGGGGTGAGGCAATGGTGTACATTCAGACAGTTAGCATTATTTTTTGTAAATATAATTTTATTGAACCTCTGGGTAATGGTCCTTAAGGTTAGCAAGCAATGTGAAAAGGCAGTTGGGAGGGCTGGGGGGATACTGGGATGTATAGGGAGAGGCATCACCAGCAGAAAACAGGAAATTGTTATCCCTCTGTACAGACTGTTGGTGAGACCTCATCTGGAGTACTGCATCCAGTTCTGGAGACCCTATCTCCACAAGGACATAGACAGGATAGAGGCAGTCCAGAGGAGGGCAACTAAAATGGTGCAGGGTGTGCAAGAGAAGTCATACGAGGAGAGACTAAAGGAGCTTAATATGTATACCCTTGAGGAAAGAAGGGAGAGGGGGTACATGATAGAAACTTTTAAGTTCCTCAGTGGAATTAACAAAGTCCAAGAGAGTAGCATCTTTCAGAAAAAGAGCTGTGCAAGAACAAGGGGACACAATTTGAAGATGGGGGGGCGGTTCAGGGGCAATGTGAGGAAGTATTTTTTCACAGAGAGGGTGGTGGACACATGGAACAGCCTTCCTGAGGAGGCTGTGGGAGAATTCAAGAATGCATGGGACAGACATAAGGCAATTTTTGTGGGGGAGTAGGAAGAAATAGGCTGTTGGTTAACTAGGATCTGCAGCTTATCCTGTAGGTAGGGAAATGGGCAGACTAGGTGGGCCAAGTGGTCCTTATCTGCCGTCAAAGTCTATGTTTCTGTTTCTATGTAAATCCGATTGACAGACAGCCCATCTCTATGATGACACCCTCCAACATAATAGGAATAAATCCCCCCTCCTAGCTTTGGAGACCACCATTCAGGCTTGGGGTAAGGTACCCAGGCATGAAAGAATAAAGGCACATGCCTAGAAATATAGATGGTTGGCCTGGGATAGTACATTTACCCCTAATAAAATGGATCTTTGGTTTAAACACCAAAGCAGAGAGGAGTTACAATTCCCAAATCAGTGTTTAAGGGGTGAACATTTTAAAACATTTGAAGAATTAAAGGAGGAATTTAAATGGCAGAACAGAGGCAGATTTAGATATTCTCAAGTGAGGGATTATGTAACTAGAAACCTTAGACAGAAAAGGGGGATACCTGGGGGACCCAACAAGAACCTATCACTCTAGACTCAGTGCTGACAAACCTTAAACCAAAAGGAGCAATGTCATTGATGTATCAGTTCTTCATACAAAATATTCATTATTTAATAAACTCAATAGAAACCAAATGGGAAAGGGAAATGGATGTCCACCTTATGCAGAGAGAATGGAAGAACATCTGGAAAAAACACTTTTAAGACAACATTAGCCCCACGGTGGCAAGAATTCTGGTGGAGGGTGAAAGTTTGATACTTTGCAGTCCTAGCAGTCTGAGTTAAGTGGAAGACAGCAGCTACAGCCGAGAATGTGGAGGATGTGGAGAAGAGATGGGGACTCAGACCCACATATTTTGGACCTGTGATATATTAAGACCTTTTTGGCAGGGAATAAAACAGATACTAGTTGGGTTGTTTTCTTGGTCGGAAGATATTTCAACCAGTCACTTGATATTAGGTCTTAAACTAAAATCGTTAAAAGGTAGAGAATTACTTTACCTTTGGAATATCCTGGTGGTGGCCGTTCTAAAGGTGATTACACAAAAATGGTTAAAAAAAACTCACCCCCTACATTACAGGATTGGGAAGAGATTGTAGATGAAATAACTGACTGGGAAAGGTGAACTTTCTGGGTACAAGGTAGGGGAGAAGTGTATTTGAATCGATGGACCAGATGGGCAGTGTCCAAGGGTAGCCAAGAATAGAAGTTAAGGCCTATGTGAGGGGACTTGGACTTAAGATATGAAGATACGCTGGTGGGTGTTTGGGACCAGAGCGGAAACAAAACCACCAGAGGTCATGCACTTAATCTGGAGGGTGGCAGATTTAAGGGGAACGTGAGGGGATGTTAATTCTCAGAGAGGGTTGTACAACCATGGAACAGGCCTCCTGAGTGGGTGGTAGAGGTGCATACAGTGGAGAAATTCAAAAGAGCATGGGATGGCGATATGGGACTAGGAAAGGGAGTGGGGGAGGGAAGGGGTGGGAGATAAAGGGTTGGGGTGGGCTATCGGGCAGACTCGATTGACCTTGAGGTCCTTTTCTGCTGGCACAATTCTGTGATTCTATGACATGAGTCCTTTTTGTAGAAAACTGCAGAAAACTGTGGCTCTCCCTTAGGCCCGTCCCACCCTTCCACCCAAGAATAGAAATAACCCAATTTTTGGCTGCATATAATTCATAAAACTTTTTGGATGCATAACACTATTACAATAGATGACCCTCTAAGATTTTATCATTGTTTGTTCTGGTTGTCGTGTTGTATTTATTTCTTTTTTCCTGATTTACTTGTTATTTATTGTTATTGGGTGTGGGCAGGACAGTAGTGTGGTGGGTAGGTAACTGGCTGGGCAGCAGGACACAGAGGGTGGTGGTAAATGGCTGTCACTCCACAGAGGGAAGAGTGACCAGTGGGGTACCACAGGGATCAGTGCTGGGACCGGTACTATTCAATATCTTCATCAGTGACATTGCGCAGTACCTAGAAGGCAGAATTTCACTGTTTGTTGATGACACAAAGCTCTGTAACAGAGTAGACACACCAGAGGGTGTAGACAGAATGAGAAGGGACCTGCAGAAACTTGAAGAATGGTCAGGGGTTTGGCAGTTGAAATTCAATGCAAGGAAGTGCAAGATAATGCATATGGGGCACAAAAACCCTGGCACAATATATCAGTTGGGGGGTGAGGATATAGCATGCACCAAGCAGGAAAGGGATCTTGGGGTTATCATCTCTGATGACCTCAAGGCAGGGAAACAGTGTGACAAGGCAGCAGGTAAAGCAAATAGGATGCTGGGATGCATAGGCAGGGGCATCACCAGCAGGAAAAGGAGGTCATAATTCCACTATACAAGACACTAGTGAGGCAGTACACTGTGCAGTTCTGGAGACCTTACCTATGTAAGGACATAGACAGGGTAGAGAAGGTTCAGAGGAGGGCAACAAAGATGGTGCATGGATTGCATCACAAGTCCTATGAGGACAGGTTGAAGGCACTGAACATGTACTCCCTGGAGGAGAGGAGGGAGAGGGATATGATAGAGACATACAAGTATCTTACAGGAGGAACAGGGTGCAGGAATGCACTATTTTTAAGCGAAAAAGATGTTCCAGGACTAGAGGGCATGGGATGAAGTTGGAGGAGGATGATTCAGAGGAAACGTGAGGAAGAATTTCTTCACAGAGCAGGTGGTGGACAAGTGGAACACCCTGCCAGAGGAGAGTGGTGGTGGCTGAAACAATCACGGGATTTAAGAATGCATGGGATAGACATAAAGGAATTCTGGAGGTCAGGGGTAAGGGGCAACAGACTTCTTGGAAAACATAAACTGAACTTACAGACTTAAATGGGCAGACTGGGTGGGCCATAGGCCCTTATCTGCCGACACTGTCTATGTATCTATGTATTTCACGTAAAAAAAAGAGGGATACAATATTGAAAAATGAAGAACTTATTATTGTAGAATTGTACTATTTAAAATGCCTTTCATAATTGTAACTCAGATACTGCTATGTAATGTGAAAGAACATTTGACAAACCCTTATAAAGAAAGTATATAAAAAAAAATAACCTCTGGGTGGTATATACTGCATAGATACTCTAAATACATAACTGCTTCAGCATACAACATGGGAGAATGTAAATATCCATGAATAACAAATGACTTTCGATAATATACAGTCTGATGGAACAGTTAAAAGTAAACAATTAGAAACATAGAATTTGTCAGCAGAAAAAGGACCACCAGTCTGCGCAGATATTTCCTTGCCTAATCTGTCTCCACAGATCCTAACTTGCCTCTGGTGACCCTTCCTTCTCCCTGCCTATTTACTAATATACCCCTATGTCTATACCACGCATGCTTGAAGCCCCCTCCCCCACTGTTTTCACCACCACCACTTCTGCTGGCAGTCTGTTCCAGGCATCTACTACCCTTTCAATGAAGTAGTACTTCCTCACATCCCTCTTAATCCCCCCCCCCCAAGCTTCTTCGCATGCCCTCTGGTCCTAGTGCTCTTCTTCTTTTGAAAGAGGCTCCCCTCCTGCATCCTGTTCACCCCCGTGAAGTATTTATAGGTCTTTATCATGCCCCCTGTTGCTCTCCTGTCTTCCAGAGTGTACATGTTGAGATCCCTCAGTCGATCCTTGTAGGGCTTCTTGTGCAAGCTCACAGCTGTTTTCTCCTCCACCACTTCTGCCAGGCATCTACCACCCTTTCAATGAAGTAGTATTTCCTCACGTCCATCATAAACTCCCCTGCACAGCATCACTCCATGCCCCTGGGCCTGGTGCTCATTCTCATTTGAAAAAGACTCCCCTTCTGCATCCTGTTCACCCCTGTGATGTATTTGTAGGTCTCTATTTATCACGTCTATACTGCATGGGCTGGCAGTATAGCCTAGAGGTTAGAGGAATGAGGTGTCAACGAGCTTGGTACATCCAGCAAGCCAGACCTGAGTTTGATTCTCACAACCTCCACTTGCATACCGTATGACTCTGAGCAAGTCACTAACCGTCCAGTGCTCCCAGGTCCCCTCTCGCTTTCCTGTCTTCCAGGGTGTACATGTCAAAATCCCTCAGTCAGTCCTCATAGGGCTTCTCGTGCAACCTCTGCACCATTTTAGTTGCCCTCCTCTGTACTGCCTCCACCCTAGCTATGTATTTTCTGTAGTGTAGCCTCCAAAACTGGACACAGTACTCCAGGTGGGGTCTCACCAGCAAGTGATACACTGGCAACATCACCTCCCTCCTCCTGTTGGAGATGCCCCACCCTCTGCACCCCAACATCTCACTTGCCCTACTCACTGCTTTGTCACATTGCTCTGCCACTTTGAGGTCATCAGTTATGATAACCCTAATATCCCTTTCCTGCTTAGTGACTGTCAGTACCTCCCCCCCATCTTATACTCAGTTCCTGGATTCCTGTGCCCTAGGTGTATGATTTTTCACCTTTGGCATTGAACCCCAACTGCCATGCTCTAAACCACTCCACCAATTTCCCAAGATCCCTGTGCATTCTCTCTACCCCCTCCTGAGTGTCTACGCTATTGCAGATTTTGGTGTCATTTGCAAAAAGGCACATCTTCCCTTCTGCAGTGTCACTGCAATGAAGACATTGAAAAGGACAGGTCCCTGTATTGAGCCAAGTGGCACCCCACTGGTCACTTTCCCATCATTAGAGAAAGCGTTGTTTATCATCACCCTCTGTTGCCTATCTATTAACCAGTTCCTTACCCAATTCACCACTTTGGATCCCACCCCTAGACTGCTCAATTTCTTAATCAGTCTCTTGTGCAGCACAGTGTCGAAGGCCTTGCCAAAGTCCAGAGAGGCAATGTCCACTACCCTCCTCTGATCTATTTTCCTGGACACCCAGTCAAAGAATTCAATCAGGCAGCATGGATTCATGGGGGGGAGGTCATGCCAAATGAAACTATCTGGCATGACCTCCCTCCATGAATGCATGCTGCCTGTGGTCTTCCAGACCATTGGATTCAAGATACTTTACCATTCTTTCTATTAGTAGGGTTTTCATTAATTTAATTGCCACTGAAGTAAGACTGACCAGCCTATAATTGCTAGCCTTCTCCTTGCTGGTGCTTGTGGAGGGGTTGTGATATAACAGATGGACCAGGCACCGAACTTCAAGTTCAACACACAGTCTCTGTGTGGTGTTTATTCAAAATACAGAGGATAACCATAAGCAATGGCATATCCCTTCTTTAATACATCAGTTTACAGCAACAGACTATGTATGTCCTTTCTCTGTACTTAGCCAGCACTTACTGACTCACTGATCTCTGATCTAACTTAGCAGTTGAGATTCAGCCTCCACCCCTATGCGGACTTTGTTTGCTTGGGTAGTGGGGGCTCAAATAAAAAAAAAAATTAAAAACAAGCTAAAAACAAAGAATCTCAGTACAGAAGCACTGCCCCTTACCAGTGGGCTTCAGTTTGTGTTATTACATCATAATTGACTCTGCCTGTTATTTGCTGGGGTCTTGGAAGTGGTTGAGCCCGGTGAGTTAGCCAGGTGGCTGGGCGTGGGTTGGGTTGCCTCCCTGGTAGGGTGCCGGGGAACTGAGTCTGGAGAGTAGTTGGGTCTCGGCTCCCTAGGGTGTCCCCCAATTGGTAGCTGGTGGGTTTCTTTTTGGGGCCCCGATTTTCCAGGGGGGTTGCCCTTCCCTGCCATGGTCACCCGGTAAGGCTTCATTCCAGGCGAACTCTCTGCTGATTGAGCCTTTTTACATCTCAGACTGTGCACGAAGATCTGCTTCTCAGTGTCGGTGGTTTGTCTGCTCCATCTTGTCCTTTGATTTTGATAGGAGGCTGTGAGAGAGTCTCCTTAAGCTGCTCTGTATAAAATTCTGTTGATCGGAGGACTGCCGGACTCAGAGTCCGGTGTTTTCCATCGGAGGTTTAAATATTTGCTTGCTGGGGTTGATAGCCTCAGTATAGCAGACCAGCAGCCGGACTTGTGACTGAACCTGTCTCCTTGTTCATGTATGCCATCTGCTTTTTTTTGAGGGTGTTTTATCGTATTTATTTTTAAGTGGGGGAGGTGTGGGGTTTTATTAAATTATTTTAGTTGTACGGTGGGTGGGATGTGTGTGTGTGTCATTTTGGGTCAGTTGCGGGCTGGAGTTCTGGTTTAGCCAGTATGTGTTGGCAGTTTGCTCTCCCTGTCAGGCACTACTCCTCTTTCGAGCTCCGTGACCTCCGCCCTTTTGACTGCCCCCCATTGTCTGCGATGGTTTATGGCCACTGCAGGGCGTTGGGGATAGTGGGCAGAATGCTGGAGGGCAGGGGTCCTGGACCTGGGAGGGATGGCGAGCGGTGCAGTCGGATTGGGGTAGTGAGAACCAGGAGATGCCCTGGGGCAAAATAGAACTCCCAAGTGAGGCTCACCTTGCTTGGTGCCCATAAGCAAGGGCTCCACTTTTAGTGGGCCGGTAGCTGGGTTGGTCCCGGTATCTTATCCGACTCGCACAGTGTTATGCAATGCTAGATCCATTAAGAACAAGATGGCTATTATAGACAATCTTGTTGGGTCAATGGATCTGGCTTGCATCACCGAGACCTGGCTGGATGATAATGCTGGTCCTACTTTGGCAGCAGCGATCCCAGCTGGTTTCTCTGTGATACACCATGCGAGATCAGATCACAGGGGCGGGGGTGTAGTTATTTGTGTTAAGTCAGAATTGAGCCTTGTGGATGTGCCAGCTGAGGGATTCAGATCCTTCGAGTGTGTTGTGGTCACGGGGGTGGGGTGCAGTATCATCCTCATTTACCATCCACCCGGGGATGAGAAGTTGTTCCTGCAGGAGGTCATGGACTTCGTCATTGACATAGTGTTGGAGTCCCCCAGATTGATGGCGCTGGGTGACTTCAATGCCTGGGTTGTCAATGAACTCTCATCATTTGGTCAAGACTTCCTCCAATTTATGTTATTATTGGGCCTCACACAGGTAGTTACTGATTTTCCTCCTGGGGATGGAGACCGCCGACCTGGTGGTGGAACTGGTCAGTTGGTCTGATCATCACTCCATAAGGTTCAATCTCTTTGCTCCCCCTCATAGACCTGCCCTGTGGAGATGGTACACTACCGCCCTTTGCGGGGTATGACCCCTGATGGTCTATTGGCGGAACTGGACCTATCGAGATTACCGGGTACAAGTGAGGGTCCAGAGAACCTTCTACAGGCCTGCAATTGGGCTGTGGTGGGGGCTCTAGATGCCTTGGCTCCTGTCCGAGTTCACCCTCTCACTCTTTGCCCTCAGTCCCCTTGATTTGATTGGGCTTTGAAGGTGCTGAGGCGAATAGGGCAAAGGTTAGAACGTATCTGGTGGAGAACTGGCCTGGAAGCCGACAAACTTAGACTGATGGCACATCTTCGAGACTATCAGTCGCCAATCACCCATAAGAAGGCAGAATTCCTGTCCAGGGAGATTGCTGCAGCTCAGAATTGACCAGCTCAGCTCTTCTGAACTGTGGATAGACTATGCAATCCAGCCTGCCTACAAGTTTGGAGAGCCTTTTCTCATGAAAAGCGTGAGGAGTTTGCTCAATTTTTTTGCTGATAAGATTACTGGCACCAGATTGGAGATCCGTTCGGCTCGTTCTTTGGGGGTTGGGGGGGATGGTGGTCAGCTGAATGTTGCTACACCTCGGTTTGCTGAATGGAGTTCTATCTGCTAGGGATCGAGGATGTCATGAGGATTCTCAGGGATATGCGCCTGACCAGTTGTAGTTTGAATCCGGGCCCTACTTGCCTTTTATTAGGCTGTCTTGATGTCATTGGCCCGGTCCTTGCGGAAATAGTCTGGTGTTCACTGGACACGGGTGAGTTTCCTTGCTTCTTAAAGGAAGCAGTGGTGATTCCCCTTCTCAAGAAATCCTCACTTGACCCAGACTGCTCCGCTAACTACCATCCGATCTCTAATATTCCCTTTGTGGGGAAGGTTATTGAGAAGGTCATGGCGCTACAGTTAGAGGACCATCTTACCATCCATTACATCTATGACCCTCTCCAGTCCAAATTTCATAAAAGGCACAGTACCGAGACTGCTCTGGTTCAGGTGCTTAATAATCTCCTAATTGCAAGAGATCAGAAATCCCACACCATCTTGGTTTTTCTTGATCTCACTTCAGCTTTTGACACCGTGGACCATGGGGTGTTGCTGGATCACCTGCAAGCCATTTGTGGTCTATCTGGCATAGTCCTCAGATGGTTTTGTTCATTCCTCATTGGTAGCTCTCAGAGGGTGGTCTCAGGGGTTTATTTCTCTGAGGCATTCCCTCTGTCTTGTGGGTTACTGCAGGGCTCCGTGCTATCCCCCATGTTGTTCGCGGTGTATATGCTGCCATTAGGAGACACTGTGAGATGGTATGGGCTGAGGTTTCACTGTTATGCAGATGATACACAGCTCTACCTGTCTTTTGCACCCAATCAGGATAGTGCGCACTTGGTCTTTAATAACTGCCTATTAGAAATCCAGGCCTGGATGAACACTAGCTGGCTGAAACTTAATACGTACAAGAGTGAGGTGTTGGTAGTAGACCCTGGTCACCGGATAGAGGGGTCAGGGATGGGGTGTCCCTCTGGACTCTGGCTCGGAGGGTCCCAATTACTGACTTCTGAATGGGTGCAAAATCTGGGGGGAATTCTTGATGATGGTTTGACACTTTGTTCTCAGGTGTCAGCCATCAAGTCCTCTTTTTTCCATCTGAGGAACATTTCCCGGATTAAGCACCTGGTTCCATCTAGCGACCTGCTGACTCTGATTCATGCCTTTGTAACTTCATGCCTTGACTACTGTAACTCCCTTTACCTAGAGCATCCTGGGGTTGATATCCGCCACCTGCAGCTGGTGCAGAACGTGGCGGCAAGCCTGTTATCTGGATCATCTCAATCCAACCATATTATGCCTGTGCTGTGTGAACTGCACTGGCTGCCAGTTCAGTGGCGGATCACCTTTAAGGTCGACTTGCTGACCTACAAAGCCCTACACAGGCAGGGACTGAGCTACCGGTAAGATCTGCATCCTTACTGCCCCCTCCAGCCGCTTTGCTTGCCCAATGAGGGATTGCTGGAAATTTCAAGGGTACGGCTAAAACCATCTGGAGCCAGGGCACTTTCATTTGTGGCTGCTACCCTGTGGAATTCTCTGCCTCGTCGGGTACGGGAGTGCCTGACAGTGGAGCGCTTTAAGACTGCCCTTAAGACTCACCTATTTCAGCTGGCATTTGGTACTGTTCTGTAATTGATGATTTTACGGTATTGTGGATTACTGAACTACTGTATAACATTTCAATATTTTATTGTTGAAATTGTTGTTTGGTTGTACAGCACTCTCTGATACATTGTTGAAAAGCGCTATAGAAACAAAGTTTATTATTATTATTATTATTATAAACATGGGTTACCCCAAAGGGCATTGACAATAAGCCAGGTTTCAAAGAAACACAACATCACACATGCTTCGATAATGCAAAGCATCATGGGATATATGCAAATCAACATGCCATTTCAGATTCTCAGTTTACAGCAATTTACATGCATCTTAAATAGCACAACTAACTTAATTTTTATAATACAGTCAACTAGTACTTTTTACCTTTATCAAAAACACCTAGTGCCATGATATTTTCAACATTTACAGGCTTCATAAACATAAGGTATATACATCAAGGTATTTTATAACATAGTAGTGCTATTACATACTAAATCCAACAGTGATAAACACAACCTGTTGTTTTACATATGCTCGGAAGTCACCACAATAACCTCCCTGTACGAGGACCTAAGAGGGGAAAGGAAAATTAAAGAGGACACTACAGCATAGTCAAGAAAGGGAAAGGGGGGCCCCACAGGTGGCCAACCTTATCGACTAGAAATTGTAAAGGATAGATTAGGCTAAGAAACAGAAGAACTGTTGCAACAGATTTAAGAAAAGGTCGGTTCTCAAGAGTGGCAGGAGCTCCCTGTCATAGCACTCTTGTGTGGAGGGACCATGTCATATCTTCTCCAGTCCTCCGGAACAACACCTGTTTCCAGTGATCTGTTGAATAAGACTGTAAGTGTTGCAGCTAGTACCTTCCTGAGTTCCTTTAATATCCTTGGGTGTATCCCATTTGGTCTCATAACCTTGTCCACCTTCAGAGCTGCAAGTCCCTTCAGGACTTTTCCTCTGAAAATGGACTTGTGTCCACCTCCATTCCTGCTACTCTCCCTTGGTGGTCCATCCCCCCCACTGTGAAGCCTGAGCAGAAGTACCTGTTCAGGATGGCAGTTTTTCCTTGGTACTCTTCTATGCAGTCTCCCCCTTCTGCTGTCCTGATCCTCACTATCCTTCCCCTTGCTTTCCTCTTCTCACTTTGTATCTGATGAAAGTCTTTTCTCCTTTAGCTACTCCTTTGGCTGTCCTTTTCTCTATCTGTGCCTTTGCCCCACTCACCGCCTTTCCTAGTTCTCTCTCTGTTTTAGTTGGTATACTCCCCTATCCTCTTTCCCCTGTGTTTTCTTATACCTTCTGAATGCTACCCTTTTTTCCTTCACCACCTTGGCCTCTTCCCTAAAGAATGATAATGCTGTCTTTTTCCTTCTGCTCACTTCCTTCCTTCATACAGAGGCTGGTTCCTTAATTATGCCCTTCCTTACTTTTTTCCCACTGTGCCTCTATCTCTCCCTGTCAATCCCCCCCCCACAAAGCAGTTTCTGAGGAAGTTTCCCATTTCTTTAAAATCCACACTCCTAAAGTCCAGGACCCTCATCCTCATGTGGTTTGCTTCTGCTCCTGTCTTTATGTTAAACCACACTGTATTGTGATCACTGGTGCTTAGGGAACTGCCCACTGTGACATCTACAGTGCTATCCCTGTTTATAAGCACCAGGTCCAACACTGGCCTGTCCCTAGTGCATTCTTTGACTGACTGCCTGAGAGAAACCCCTTGTACGGAGTCAAGGATGGCCCCGCTCCTTGTTGAAGCTGCATTTGGAAGGTCTCACTCCAGGTCTGGCAGACTGAAGTCTCCAAC
This sequence comes from Neoceratodus forsteri, assembly GCA_016271365.2. Classification (NCBI taxonomy): domain Eukaryota; kingdom Metazoa; phylum Chordata; order Ceratodontiformes; family Ceratodontidae; genus Neoceratodus; species Neoceratodus forsteri. Next base: position 222,288,382 of record JADMNL010000023.1, read on the forward strand.
TAGCAGCATCTCCCCCTTACTAGCCATTCTGATGATAGCTTCCCAAAGTACAGTACCATATCCAACCCTTCCCCCGTGCTGGAGGTCTGCACACCACCCCAGTACAGACAGCAGCCTCAGAGCCTATCTTCGAGATGACCCACAGCACTTCCAGTCCTTCCTTTTTCTCCTGGGGCCCCTGTACCTCCATAGCCTTGATTCCCTGCCTCACGTATAGTACAACCCCTCCTCCCCTCTTCCCTGCCCTGTCTGTCCTGAACAGAGAGTAGTCAGGCATGGCCATGTCTGAGTCGTGGTGCTTAGTGCATTACGACCCCTTTATGGCCATCAAATCCAGACTAGCATCCACCACGATTGCCTCCAGGTCTGGAATTTTATTTCCCAGACTCCTTACATTGGTGCACATGGCTCTCCATACCTTACTCCCCTGCCGCCTGCTTCCCTGCTTTTCCCCCTCCCATTCCTGCCTGTGCTCTTCCCTGAAGCTCCCCCTCACCCACCTCTTCCCTTTTTTTGCCTTCTCTGTTCCCTGTCTCCTTCAATCCTTCACTTCCACCCTATGGTACAGCTTGGTGGAGGGGTGTAACTCCTTACCAGATGCATGATGTCTAAATCCTTCTCAGTGTTACTCCTGGTTGGGTCCTCCAGGTTCAATGTTCTTCACTGTGTGGGAGGAGAGGGGCTCCAGAGACTTGAAAGCAACACACGGAAGGTTGCACAAGTCATTTTCTTGCTTTTCTGATCTTCTGAGTGTGTATAAGGAATGGAATTAAACTGATCTCTGTGTGAGAATTATGTATGTACACTAGTATATCCAATCAATACCTGTCAAAACTTTCAAGAAAGAGATTACAAAAAAGAATTATATGGGCATGCTACAGATTTGCCTTCAATCTGTATGTTTTTAACCTTGAAAAAATACTTTCACACAGATGGGAAAGGGTTACGGTGAGCATTAGTTACAAGTCAACAGGTGGCAAAGCCCCAGAGCAATGAATATGTAAATGAATGTTGAAGGAAATCTTCATTTATAAAATACAGTCAAAAAGAGAACTATGTAAATATATTTTCCCCCATTTGACTCTACATATGAGGGGGTGCATCTTCTCTGGAGCTGTGTAATGAAAAATCAATCAATTTAATGCTTGGCAGGACTTAACATTCAAATGAAAGTGTTGTTGATAGTTTTAATGAAAGCCCACAGGCAAAACTGAATTCAACAACTAGTTTTATGTATGTAGCAAAACTTTGCACAAACAATATATAGGCGGTGGTATAATTAAGCAATTATGGCCATCGTAGGTAACAATTAGGTTTTAGGCCGTTTTAGAGGATTTGAGCCTAAAAAAGAAATGCACTGAAACTGTTATTTTTCTGCAAAATCTGTTCTTAAATATTGGTTCCAATTTGGTTATCCGTGAATCAGATTATTGAGAGAGTCTGTCTATAAACAGCACCACAGAAAACTCAATCAGATTTTCAGGGACTCTGATATCATCAGAAAGCTGATTACTGCCTGACATGTACATCTGGTAATTGTTCCACCTTTTTTAGCCTTTTAGGTAGCTCCATGGGCATTTCTGATTTACTTACAGGTGGGGAGTACCATTTTAGAACTGAATGATACAATTTATGTCCCTTTAGAAAATGGGTTGAAAAAATCCTGAGACCTGATTGGGCAACAGCAATCACAAGGCATGAGTGTATTAGCAGTGGCGGAGCTGGGGGCTGAGGGGTGGTCACCCCTCCTGGCTTCCCCAGTGTTAGTAGTGGTGCGCTGCCACCATCTTTAATCACTGTTTGGTGCCTATTGTGGAGCTCGTGATTGACTGAATGGCCCCCCACCCTGGCTCCCAGACGCTCCCAAACCTGGCTCCGCCACGTGTATTAGGCAACACTGGCCAGCAAAAAAATTAAAGTGCCAGTATGAAGCTCACACTTCTGTGCTACAGCTTATACTGTGACTGAAAGCCCTTTTCCACTTGGCACTGCTTGCAGCACGTTACAACCCCATCATATTGCGGTTGGAAAATGGGTTGTGCTGAGTGCAAAGCTTTAAAGAGATGAAAAAATTGTCCAGACCATAGAATCCTGACTAACTAGAAACTTTTTTTTATCTAGGTAGTTGGGTACATCATAATGTTTATCTTGTCAGTGGGGTACATTATACTTCCTGACCTGCGGTGTCCTGTCTGACTCATGCTGTTCTGTAGTGCATCTTAGTGAGTGCTGCTACTTGAAATCACTGCAGTTTATTTTAAAAAAATTAATGGAAAAATGCAAAGAAAGCAGGAACACAAAGACGTGCCCCTCCTTGGTGCACAAGCCAAGCTGATCATGGAGAATCCTGATGATACCCACCGATTTTCACCGCACTTCCATAAGACCTCCTCGTACCATGCAACAAAAATGAATGATTTTATGTGCACGTATGTTAGTTTTATAAACCACACATCATGGGTGTCTCTGTGATATTGTTTTTATCTTCAATCAAGGTCAGTGATGTCTTATACCCTCACTCGTGGCTTTGCCACTCGTGAGGTTCAGGAGGTTACTGACCACTCATAAAGAGAAAAACAGCATCACGCAACCCTCCATCACCTATTCCCGAAGTCTCCTTGACAGTCCCACCATGGTGGAAAGGTGTGGGGGAAACACTGCCTCAATAAAGGGGTCTGCTTGGGTTGTCAGGTCACCACAAGAGCCTGATGGAGGGCGACTGTCCAGAAAGGATACGACTCGCCAAGGAGAAAGAGTCAGTTATTTTTGTAACAAGATTAACACCATGGGCTCAGTTCAGAAAAGCTGAATTAACCTTTAAACACTATGTAACAACTGCTTGCAGAAAGGTGTTCCCCCAGACTGCATGTCCATCGTATGGGTGGCATTAATGTACAAGGGGATGCAGAGATGGCAGTTGGTGGCAGCATAACTGCATGGGAAATGTACACTCACATGAGTGGGTGGGCCTAGCGAATACAGACCCAAGCCACCAATGCACAAATGCTCATTTTGCTACATCATGATTGTAACATTTGATAAAACTGCACATCGTGGCTCCCCCTGCTATAAATGCCAGTAAGTGGGCTGCCACATCTCCCATCACAGTGAAATGGAGAAGCCACACCAGTGCTGACATGCACCCTCCAACACGGACACACGCACCCCCACACAGACACACACACACACACACACACACACACACACACACACAGTCTCAGCAACCAGACGAACAGGGGAAATGAATGAATCCTTTTTTAAGTATTTATTTTTCAATTTATTGATAGTTTGGAAACACCTTTGAGCGGAGCTGATTTACAAAGGTTCCGTGTCACATTTACAAAGTTGCAACAGTAGTATCAGCACATAACACACAGTTAATTTAGTATGGCAGCAGCTTGTCTATTTCTGTTTGTCAGAGTGGCCACTTCATGGAAGTGTTGTCCGAAAGGTAGGGGAGGTGGTAGGGAGAGGAAGGGAGGTAGGTATTTGCCCCATTCTTCCTCCCCCTGCATTTACTTGTTGGCTGGTGAAGGCTATTTGTTTGGCCCTCACTGTTTCCCAGATCCTTCCGGAGAACTGTACATGTTTCTTTTGGTTACCATTCTCATGCATTACTTGGGTCCCTCGAGAATTGCCCCCCCCCCCATCTCTCCTCCACACCTGCGATGCTGTCTACTCTAATTGTTCTGGACCAACTCCCTCAGCCTGTTGAAGCCTGCCCTTCTGAAATCAAGGGCCTCAGCTCGTGTGTGCTTTCCAGTCCCAAGGGCCAGCTCGAGCCATATAGCATTATTGTCACTGGACCCTAATGGGTCCTCTACTCCCAAACCTCCTACCACCTCTGAGTTGGTAAACACCACATCGAGAATGGCAGCCTGCGTGGTAGGCTCCTTAACTAGCTGCACCAGCAGACAGCCCTGGAATGTATCCAGCAGGACTTGACTTCTCCTTAACCAGCTGCACCAGCAGACAGTCCTGGAATGTATCCAGCAGGACTTGACTTCTCCTTAACTAGCTGCACCAGCAGACAGTCCTGGAATGTATCCAGCAGGGCCTGACTTCTGGTGCTCCTGACAGCTGGAAAGTCCCAGTCCATATCCGTCAGCTGCAGATTACCCATCACCATTACCTCCTTCTTTGCCACTCCCCTTCCTAGTTCTTCACCAAACTCCCCATTCATCTCTTTGCCTTGTTCTGACACTCTATAGATCATCCCCCACCATAGTTTCTTGCCTGAGGGTTGCTTGGAATCCACCAAACGGAATTATATTTGTTGGATTCCAGCATGATTTTTGGATTTGGGATTTTTGGAATTGCAGTTCAAAAATCCAAATTCCTAAACTTAACCCTAAAACCTGTTCTTACATAGGAATTTAGGATTTAGGATTTCAAATCTGATTCTTGTTTTGATGTCATTTTAGGATTTGAATTGGAATCAGATTAGGATTCTGAAGTTCCTAATTCTGAAAATCAGATCGGAATCAGCCAGTTCTGAGCATCCTTGTGTAGCCCCTATCTGGCTCCATCCGGGAGAGGGCTACTACCTCTACCTGGGTGGCCACTAGCCAGGTTAGGGGGCCTGGGTTCCCAAAGATATAACGCGGGAAGGGGGGGTCCCAAAGTAACCAAATAAAATGATGGTGCCTCCACACAGAGTACATATTAGTGGGCCTGATTTCCTGCAGTACAACCCCCTGGGATGTTGTACCAACCTGCCTCCCCAACAGTTACCACAAACATGGACTTACTAGGATTTGCACCCCCCCCCCACATTCTGTTACACCATTTACATTTCCCATTTCAGATAGCGTGCTCGCTAAAATTAGGCTCTGGATTCATTTCTGCTGCAAAACAATAAGATCTCGGTTTATTTACAGTGTGGAGTGTTTACGATGGGGAAAGTGGAATAGAGTTCAAGCATTTTAAAGATTGGCATTTCCCCAAATTCACATTTGCCATTTTGATTTCAATCACATATTTCAATCATTGCAGCCAGCAGATCTAACTAAATTAGCTAACTGCTGCAGGTGTACTCAAACCCAGATCCACAGGTCTCAGTCCATTTAACCCCAAAGTTCTGTCACTGGGTACCCAGATTTTAAGTTGCAGGCCTGAGGTGCAGCTGGTAGCCAGCGTTGGTGCACTTTCTTACATTAAATTAACTTTTTACAATTCTCCTTTGCTTTTCCTCTAGCCCTAGGGGCATACTAAAACTATACACAGTTCCCAGGTTTTGCAGGGCAATTCCTGCCTTTACCCATGGTTCTACAGGATCAGTCCATGGATGGCACAGTTTGATGAGTTCCTGGGGATTGATGGAAACACAGGCAGATCCGGGCTCCGATGCTTGAAACAGGTACACAGAGGCTGCAGCTTGTTCTTGCCTTCTCTTGCTTGCAGATCTTGCAGCTTGTCCCCTTCAGCCCATTACAGGCCCATTGCAGGCCACATGCACAAGGCCTGCCAACTACGGGGGACCCAGACCTGGGAGTGGGACCAAAGCCTGGCTCCCTCCGATCAGAGTGCCCTAGCACTCGGGTACAAGACCCATGATCCCCTGCAGCAGCAGACCCCACTTGATGGGGGTTAGTGAGTTCCCCACCTGGCCCTGGGTGTCTGCAGAAAACTCTGTCACAAACGCACTCCGCAGGTCAGGCCCTCTGCTCCCACAGTGCCAGCCTCAGAGCGCAATAGTGTTAATAGGTAACAGGCAGGGTAACCCTCCTGTCTGCTTTTGGGTCTGAATCACCTTTAGTCTTAAGTTCTGGGGGGATTCAAACTGTGAACCTTATACTAGCGTATCCAAATGTACAGGCTCAGATGATATTCCGTTTGGGGGATGCAATATATCTTTTGCCTAAGGGCACCTAATCAGGTATACAAAATGAACCCTTAAAACTCTATAAGAGACCTTAGGTATATTTTTACCTTTTACCAAGCTTAGTAACACCGTCATCAAGCCCTTGAACAGTTGTCAGACTTAAAAATACAGGCACTCCACATGCAAAAATGATGCAGGAGACCCAGGCAGAATCTTAAAGAACAGGTACTTTAATAAAAGATGATAAAATATGAAAAATGTAAACACAGAATAATATATCAAAGAGCTCACAATCACGTAAAAGAACAAGGGAAGGTTACAAAATAAAACTCCTACCACAATACATTTTTGCTATCTAAGATATTACCTCTGGAAGTGCGTTTAAAGTTAGATCAGAGAGCTGTGTCTCTCTGGAGTCTCAAAATGATATAACAAATATTTCAGACACAAGCATCAGTTTAAACTGTGTCTCCACACCCCTTCTGTGAGTCATCTAGCTCCTCCTTTTAGAATATAAAATTACAAAAAATCATTTTCTATCAGGAGATATTTTAAATAAGGTGCCTTCAGAAGAAAAATGACATTTCCTATGTATAACTCCTTGATTACACATGTTTCCTTTCAACTTAGCAATTCCACACTGGCACCAATGTGTTATAAAACTAACCATGAATTAGCCTAATGACGTCCTGTTTCTGAAGTCATAAAGTCACATTTGGGTTGCACTTCAAAAAGCCTAAGCATGTCATAAAACCGTAATAAAATGCCATTCTGAAGGAAGTCAATTAATAAAATGGTTCCTGGTCAGTTTTCATATCCTGTAGCTTCACTGAAACTGGGCTTATTGTGCCACTCCTGGTTAAACAATTGAATTCTGTCTTTTCCCAGGCTTAGACGCAACCTTTGTCATTTTTTCCAGGCTCAGGACACAACCTCTTTTCTCCTCTTCCCACTGCTCGGGTGCATCTTCAATTCAACACAGATTCTTGTAACCTGCAGCTTTCCCTTTCTATTTGCGCTGCCTTTATCTCACTGCTGTGGTGTAACTTCAGACCAACGCAGAACATTCAACAACCTGCAGCTTTCCTCTTTCTTTTCCAAGCTGATCCTTCCTTGCTTCTTCTTTCCATTTTCCTGATGGGGAAAGGAACTCCCTGCCCTGGGGGACAAATTGCTGGCAGCCCCTGGGCAGGCCCATCCTGCATCCCCATTCTCTCCAGGGGCAAGAGCCCCCTCCTCCTGGAGGGGTTCCCACTGAACTGACCCAAAAACCTAATGGTTCTATTCTCTTTGGAGCATTCTGGCAGCTCCCTATTGGCTGGAGCCACAGTCCTTCAGAAAAATTAATATGTATGAGGCTCCCTCAATGCCTCATTGGTGCAGGAAAAGGCACCTAAACTTTCCCTGGTATTTTCCCCCAAAAGTCTGTTCACACAGTCCCAGAGTCCCTGGCAAGAATCCTGGCTTGGTGGTTGGTTGTCTGGTGTCACATGGCTGCTACACATGGTGGCTGGAGTAAGCAATCCAGCACAAGTTACACAGTGTCCCAAGTTTAAACCACTACTGCAGCCAAACCCTTTACTTTTATTATACATTTTCCGCAGCATTAAGTAGTCACTCCTGTGCCCTGTAAAATGACTGCACACTTTAATACATTTATTCGATCCTCTGCCAGTCACTGCTGCTGTTCTGCATAACCCCTAGGCAGCCACACATACCCCAGCATCAGTTCCCTCTTCCCACTCTGTCACTATTTCAGTGAACACATTTATTCAATAAATTCCCCCATGGTCTGGAGGCAACCTCTTTTCCCTTGCCCACTAGTGCACTCTTTAACATTTTATTTTCATTTTCTTCCTATCACTAGCATCATTAACCTGTGCCCCTAGGCACTGGACAGACCCAGCTTATCTTTATTCATGAGCCACCTCATCAATATTCATAAAGTGGCTCCCTGTAGCTCGAGCACAATTGGCGCTCACAAAAATGTTTTTTTCCTCCTTTCTGGCTGCCTCTTTGGGCCTGCTAATGGTCCTGGTCCTTCTCTTGACTTTCCCTGAGACCGGGACCACCAGAGAGGACAGCCAAAATAGCTTTGAAACAGACAAAAGAAAAGACACTTCTGCGCATGCTCGGAGCTCGCTGGCACAGCAGTGCCATTTCTAAAGCCAGCGGTTCCGCGAACTTGTTGTTCCAGCACCACTGTCTCCAAAAAACCATGTGGGGGCCAGCAGGAGAGACAGAGGATACAGGGGAAGAAGCCAGGAAACCCTAAAAAAGAATGGTGGTGGAACCAAAACTCTGGAACATGAGCCTTCTTGGGGCTGCTTGATGAAAAAGCCCCGACAGAGGTTACATTTAGTATCTATGAAACTTCAAACGTACATCAGAAGCACATTAGTATGGCATTATATGGCTCAATGGTCAGGCACTATTATGAGTAAAGCATGCAGTTAGTGTTTCCTTCTCCTCCCTCTAGCATCCCTCCCTGACCCCTCCTCCTCCTCTTCTCCTGCTGGTAATCAAGACTTTACTTTGTTAACACGAGGCTGGACCTAGGTCTGAAGAAAGACTCTGTGAAATGTAACAAACTTTTTCTCTTTCATTAAATGGACGTTCTAAAGACAAGACCTAGTGGTATAATTCTAAGTTATGCTTCCACACTGGATTTGTTGTCTAGGTCTTAAACCAGAGGTGTAACACCATTACAACTGTGCATCAAATCTCCATGTTATTCCCTCTTCACTGCAAAAGGTTAACTGACAAAACTCCCTTTTACAGCTCTGTTTGTCTCTGATTATTAGATCAGTTTAGTAACTGTTTATATTGCATGCACTCAGTTTAACATTTAATGCGGATGGTTAGGAAAAGTCGTATTTTATTTTAATATCACTTCATAGTCATGCCAGTACATTAGAGGGTATGTATTTTTCATTTATTCCAGTTCAAGTGCTAATTTTCTTTAATTAGTACATTATTTACTGCCTTTCATTTTCTTGCCATCTTGTTTCTATGGTGTGCTTAGGTAAATGTTGCAGAGGAATGTTATTTATATTTAGGCTGTACACTGTAGGATTCTTTAGCATTCACTTAACCCTTAGGCTGCCAGAAGATTTAGAATGTATAGGTTTTTAGGGCATGTATACAGGTCCATGGGAAGAAAGACATGGTGAGCCCATGCGTGCATGATGTTTGTGCAGTAGGGCATGTCTCACCAAATCCTACCCTACTGGGTGGTATTAGGATTTATGTTAATGTATACATTTGCTTCTTTACCTTCTATATTGTTAGTACCGATTTGTCTTTATTCAAACAATAACAACCACATTTTTGCATATTTCCTTGTTACAGATAATCACTCATACTTGTTTATTTCTAGATAATCTTTTAAGACTAATCTAATGAGGAAACTCTACTTTCGAAATATCTAAATCATTGAGGAATTAATTACAAAGTTCTCTCATCAATTTGAGAGCCATAAAGGCTATCAATTGGAATGTGAAAGGGCTTGTATCCCCAATTAGGAGGAGTAGGCAGGGCCGGCGTTGGGGGTGCAAGGGATGCGATTGCACCAGGGCCCAGAGCACTGGTGGGGCCCATGGCCCCCTCAACTAAGTCTGAAGTCAGTAATTTTTTTTAACTGCTCTGACGCCGGACGGAGAAGATCCTCAGCCGCTGCCACCAGCCGGTCGGACCCCCCCTCCCCCCAGGCTGAGAGAACAGTGTGTGTGGTCTTGCAGACACGGTGGCTGTGTGTGACAGTCAGTGCCGAACCAGCATGACATTTTTAAAATGTAATCCCTTCCCTGCACTGTTACTGTGGCTCGTAATGCAGTGCTGCGAATCTGATCCTCGGCACCGTCGGCACGGCACTGGCTGGTAAGTCAACCACCCACCACGGCACGCTAGCTCATTGGTCTGTAGACAGTGTTTGCTGCCGTCGTTGCTATGCTATGCTCGCTCGCTCACATCACTCACTCGTCAGACTTGCTCCTCCCCTGCTTCTGCTTCTTACAGTTACTGTGTCCCTCCTAGCCTATGACGACTGGTCTGATTTGTTGGCTGGGCGCTCACTCAGAAGGCTGCAACTCTCACAGCCCAGGTCAGTGTAAATTATATTAAGATATTCTGTTGTTTTTGTTTGGGGGGCAGGGGCTGGGGAGGACTGGAGGAGGAGGCGGAGCATCTCAAGTCCTGAGAAATCCTGTCCGTGCGGCGTGCGCTGTCTCACAAAGTCTGTGGCAGTTGTTAGCGGGCAGCACTGCAGATGAACGAGCAGATGCAGCTGGCATCAGATCGAAGAAACAAATTCAGAATTTGCAGTGCTGCATACAGCAAGCAGCACCCAAGTAGTTCTGAACTGCTTTTGTAAACTAGAAAAGACACAGAAAGACACACTACCATAGGGCGGGGGACTGAATAAGAATAAAAAATAGCTAGCTGGCAGCAAGCAGCCACAGGAAGATGTAAGTACTGTGACTGCCTAGCCTAGAGGGCCCACCCTGGGTGGGGAACTTGGGGGCGTGCCACATGGACGGGGGGGGCCCTACTAAAGGTCTTGCACCAGGCCCAGTACATACTTGAACTGACCCTGGACTAGGGGTACTTAAAACCCTTGATTCATCTAGTTGAATACCACAATGTTCCAAGAAACACATCTTATTTCAGAACAGGGTCAGAACTGCAAAGATCTTGGGTGGGTCAAGTTTTCGAGAATAGCTATTCTTCTGGGGGGGGGGTGGTGGCCATTCTTATTTGTAAACGTGTGAACTTTTGCAGGACAAAGGAGCAAAGAGATAAGGAGGCCAGGTGGCAACTGGTTATGGGAATTCTAACTGAGAAGAAAATGGAGCTGTACAATACAATATCTACGCACCAACATCAGAATGTCCAGAATTTTTTGCAGCTCTCACAGTGGAGATAGGGGTTTTTTATGGGAGGGGATTTCAATTTGGTACAAGACCTTACTGTTGATACAAATAAAAGAAGAAACATATCATATTTATATATCTAGAACAAAGCACGCCCTTAAACAAATGACAGGCGAAGTGTGGGCCCTGCAACGCTTGGTGTGTGGTAAATCCCAATGGTAGGCATTGTTCCTTTTCATTCTACCCCTCATGGTATTTATAGTAATGTTGACTATATTTTAATGACCAGGACACTGTGTATGGATATTGTGGTGGCACAAATTAATGCTAATGTAATTTCAGACCATGCTTTGGTATCTATTACTGTCCAGTTCAGCACAAATCGAAATGGAGCACCAAGATGGCAGTTTAAGTCCTGTTCGCTAAAAGATACAGAGTTTTGTGAATGGGACATGGAAGAAATAAAATTCTTCTTCAGTGTTAACGATATGCAGGAAATCTCACATCGGACATTATAGGAAGCATAGAAATGTTTTATATATAGTAGAAATATTGTATTTTCCTCAAAAAAAATGGAAAAAAATTCCAAGCAAGACCTGGTAGCTAAAGAATCCCTCCCTAGAAAATCTTATTACACAACATAAAACAGTACGTTACCAAATCAGAATCTCATGCACATGATTACCCTACTGAAAAATGAACTTAATACTGTACAAACCAAATGGGCGGAGCATGCATTGCTATGACTAAAACAAAGGTGCTGGGAGACAGGAGAGGAAGCCTTTAAATTATTACCTGATAAACTGAAAAAGAGAGGCACGGAACACAATAATGAGCTGCAAGAATGCTAATGGAAACATCGTTACATCCCTACTAGTAAATTATCAGGCCTTTCATGCATTCTTTAGTGAGCTATATAAAAGCAGAAGTACTGTACTATCAAAGTCCCCATAACAGTCAAATTTCTAGAAGGTTTAGGCCTCCCTACCTTAATCACTGACAAAGACAACCAGAAAAGCTAATTGCTGTTGACAAAGTCCAAGTGGCTATTTCCCGATGGGCGTCAGGATGTACGGTAGCTGTCATTGTTAGACAGCTCTGTCAGTGGGCAGTTGTGGCAGTGTGCTGGTGGGCTGAGCTGCCCGTCGACAGTGGGACCCTGCTGGGGAGGGGGGAGAAGGGTGGATTGGGGTGCATGGGGAGGCATTCCATAATGGATGGCTGCTGTGGAGTGGTTTCAATGGGGGCTTGGGGGCGGGGGATCTGCGTTGCACTTACTACTGCCATGGAGGGTGGCCAGTGGGGGCTTGGGGCTGGGGTGGGGTACATCATTTCTCCAACTGCCTTGGAGGCGGCTGTACAGGGGGCTTGGGAGGGGTTCTGCATTTCAGTTACCGCTGCCTGGAGCGGCATTCTACGGGGACTTGGGGTGGGGAGGGGGGCGTGCTTGTGCAACGGGGGTCTACTGTTTGGTGCATTCCACTGGGGCATCCCTGCAGATGCAATGCAAATGGGGCCATAATGGCATGCTAATGGCCCCATTGCAGCATGTATGCCTAGTGGCCTCATTTGCATGTCCCTGGCTGTGAATCGCGTTTTTGGGTGCAGGGCATCCTGAGATGCCCTGCCCCAAAGGGTTCACAGCCTGACATAGGGGATGCACCGGCGCAGCCTGGGATGTCCTGGGGCATCCTGGGTGGGGCACACCTGTGCTATTCACAGAGGGGATGTGCCGGGGGCATCTCCCTGCGCCTCCTCTATGAATCGCCCATTTTGCACACAGTGTATCTCCTCTGCACTGGGGCAGCCGAGATGCACTGAGACCATCTTCTTTTTGAGTTCTGCCCTATAAGTGTGAAAACACGTTTTAGGCAGGATTTGAAAAAAATGACACTTGTGTTGTTCATGAGGTGGTGTGATAAAATGGCTATGCCAAAATGTGTGATAAAATGGCGATGCCGAAAATGTGGAGTCAAACTATTTAAAATTACTACAATTGTGAGTGAACATTGAAAAATGTTAATGTACCTTCATAACTTTGGTGCTTTTTAACCCTTGCTGTGTCGCGGACTGATATATAAGTCCAGAATTACTATATGTTCTAATTCTGTTGGCAGCCTAAGGGTTAAGATTTTGACCCCAGATTTTCAGCCTAGTGTTTTTATGACACCACTTCATAATCCTGGTAGGTGAAATCTTTCAAATCCTGCCCAAAAGGTGATTTTGCAGAGTGACTACAAAATCTCTTTTGGGGCCAGATTGGAAACCTGTCACCTGCTTTGTTCATGAGGCTGGATTTCTGAAGGCTATGTTGAAAGTTCTGGTGGAAAAATATAAAAAATGAGGGAAGCTATGAGTGAAAGTTGAAATATTTCATTGTCCACTCATAACTTGCTCATTTTATTATATTGTTCCACCAAATACGGAACATACAGTAGTCTTCTTATGACCCACCCACCTCATGAACCTGGTAGGTGAAAATTTTCAAAACCTACCCAAAAATTGATTTCATGGAACAACTACGAAATCACTTTTCAGGCTGGATTTGAAAAAATTCACCTATCTTGTTCGTGCGGTGGGGTCCATAAAAAGGCTATGCTATGTTGAAAATTTGGTGAAAAGTTAACATTACCTTGTTTTCAGTCATTCACAGTCAGCATTAGAAGAAACAGGATTTGTTAGTTGAAGCAGCAGGATATACTGGTGGACCGGATAGGTAAGTGAGGGGTGCAGGATGGAGTGGGGTGGTGGGAGCTGAGGGGGGTTGAGGTGAGAGTGTGGGGGGGCAGAAGTTGTCGCAGGATGCTTTTCTTGGTTTACAGGTACAGGTCACTGGGGAAGCAACTGGGAGGTGAGTGGGATAATTGACAGTGGGTGGGAGTTTAGTTTTACAAACAGGGCACAGGGGAAGTAAACGAGAGGTGGGCAGGATACGTCTAGTGGGTGGAAGTTTATTTTTACAAACAGGGTATGAGGAAAGCGATTGGGAGGTGGGCAGGGATACTTGGCAGTGGATGGGAGTTTAATTTTACAAATGGGGTATGAGGAAGCAATTGGGTGGGTGGGTGGGTGGGTGGGATGCTTGGAAGTAGGTGAGACTTTAGAAACATAGAATTTGCTGGCAGATAAGGACCGCATGGCCCACCTAGTCTGCCCATTTTTCCATGCCCATAGTATCACTGCAATCTTTCTTGATCTCCGGCCCATTCACCCCACTTTCCCTTTCCTAAAATTTCCTTATGCTTATCCCATGCATTCTTGAACCCTCACCACTGTTTACACCATGACCACCTCTGCTGGAAGACTGTTCCAGGAATCTACCACTCTTTCTGTGATGAAGTACTTCCTTACATCTCTCCTGAATCTACCCCCTCCCCTTTCTTATCATGCCCCTTACCCTTCACCACCTTTTTTTTCCCCCTGAAAAATACTTCCGTCTTGTACCATGTTTATCTCCATGAGGTATATAAAGGAGTAGTATACCGTCACATCTTGTAAATGTTATTTGTTTCCTTGTAAACAGATAACTCTTTTCCTGTAGCTGTTGGGGATATATATGTGTTTACGTTAGTTTGTTTTCACTGTTCACACCAGCCCCTGTAACTAGTCTGGGGATCTCCATTTTCTGGTTGTTGAAATCTCATTGTACCCGAGAGCTGCATTAGCATATGAGAACATGATACCACAGCACCCATTTACACCATGTATCTCTATGCTGAATGTAGACATAACCTGAAAAAAACTCTAGAAACACACAGACTGAATGCAATTTAAAGGGACACTGTCAGCTTTGCCCCTCGGTTTTGAAGCATATTTCAGCAGTGCGCCTCTTGGCACACAAATATCTAACAAGTCGTTTAGAATGCCTCTGTGCATAGCAAAACTAATAAATTGTACCTGATTTTTTCATTTTTCAAGCATTTACTATCCATGCAGTCCAAGCAAAAAAGAGCTGCCCACTGGAAGCAAATTAAAGATGAGAACGCTGATCTGCAGTGGTGCACTGTCATGAACAGCAACTTTTTACACAAGCCTTATAAAAACAGTATTGGTCTGTGCAGCGTCTTATCCCGAATTGAACTTTTCGGCTCTCTTGCGCATGTGCAGTATCTTTGCACACCCTCTTGTGTGCATGTTCGGGATTTTGGCGCTGGGCTTTAACTGTATTTTGTTTAACTCTCACTGCTCATTTTTTATTCAGAGCCAGCAAGTGTGAACACTTATGAATCGCGGTAAGTCATTCACTTCTCCTCTCTCCGAGCCACAGAGTTGGCGGTGCCTTCTGGAGTGAGCAGTGTAAGCAGCCACGTGGACAGGCTGCGCTGCTTGCTCTATACAGCAAGTGTACACAGCATGATCTCTGCGGTTACTTTACCAGTGATGTGACAGAAAGGGACCAGCACCAGACTTTTTGCTTTTCCAAGCTAGCTGTGATTTCCCGTTACAAGCAAGTGCTGGGGGGGGGGGGAGTATGCAGTGACAGTGTGCAGCACAAAATGGACACGAACACCCACCCTCCTTCATCTCACGCCCCCTCTCAATGCGGCTTGCATAGGTGCTGGGAGAGGTCAAGTAGACGTGATTTGGATATGAAGGAGTAGATTGAAGCAGGACCAGAGCAAATCACAGGTGATAATGTAGCAGCCATGTAAACAGGGCTAATATGTCTGAATGGCTCAGAGAATTGGTAATGGGTTCAGGAGCCATCACCTCTAGGTCACTGGTTCAAATCCAGCCCAGGTTGGTAGAGGTTGAAAGCCATTATCACCAGAGGGGTGTTCAGTGGCCTGTCTGAAATGAGTTGTTGTGGTTTCAGTCCAGTCTGCACTAAGCAGATGTCTACATTACAATGGCTCAACAAATGAACTTTATATATGTCCTGACTGGGTGCTTCCTTCATTGATCCTGTGACTACAAAAAACACCAATACAATTGACACTAATTGGTACCCTTGTTGGCAAACTCACATGAGAGACCACAGACTGAATGGGCATGAAGTCTGAACTACACACTAACCTATGTGGTGGTCCCTTCATAAAAGGGTTAAGATACATTCGTGGGGCAAGTGGGGAAGCTTGTACTGTGATCACCCATGCTGTATCTGTCACGTGGATAAACAGAGGGCCTCAGGTTCCAGTGCTGTCAATCCAGCACTTACATAAGCACTAAATTTCAACATAGAAAAACAAAAGTTAATCAGCAGTGATCACATTTTCATTTGTATAGGCATTATGAAAAACAGGAAGGTAGCCACAAAGAATAGGCGAATAACCAACAGGAATCTGTTTAAACCTACATAATAGCGGATGACTCCCTGTAATGACTGGATTTCAAGTCCTGATAAAATCCCATAATCACCCACTGAATTCCGTAATAACTCAATAGTGGGTTATTATGGCGTTTTCCTCCTTGCGCTCTCACTTCACTGCATTTATGTGAGTACATTGGCTGCTCAGGGACATGCTCGCTTACACAAATAGAGCTTACATTTTTTCTCTCTGTTGAAACTTTGCACCAGTTATTATAAAAAATAATACCTGTGCAAAGTTTGTTTTATGAGGATCTTTTACACACCCTCAGTGTGTGATAATCTCATAAACCTCTCAAGCTTCACACTTGGGGTTTATGGATTATCACACACCTCGAATGTGAGAAACATCCTCATAACACATACCTGCACAGGCATTATTTTCTATATAATTGCAAATGATCCCATTTATTGACTGGATTGGCACCACTTTCTAATGCCATAATAACTGGCTGGTCATTACAGAATGTAAGTCAGTCATTACGGTGTGGGTGTCAGCCAGTCAAACTGAAAGTGAAAGCCACCACCGTCTCACGCTCACAGAAACAAAATGCCACAGAAAAGGAAAACAGACTTTTAAACACACAGTACTAAACCAACCAGCAATTATATAAAAATAATACCCTGACAGTGCTATTATTGAGGATGTGTCCTGTTTTAAGTATCTCGTCAGTGGCGGAGCCAGGTTTGGGAGGCGGGCGGGGGGGCGCCATTCAGTCAATCATGGGCACCACAATGGGCACTAAACAGTGAATAAAAATGGTGGTGGGGCACCACTACTCACACTGGGGTAGCCAGGAGGGGTGACCACCCCCCTAGCCCCCCTCTAGTTCCGCCATTGCTCGGGGTCTGAATTGACCAACATCTTGATTTCTCAGTGCATATTGATGCCATACGCCAAAAGCTCCACTCCAAGCTTGGTGCATTGTACAGGAATAAAGCCAAGTATCCCGCTTCCTGTCCACTGAGAGACTGTTTTAAAGATCATTCTCCCTGTTCTTGACTATGGTGACATAGTCAGTAGGGGAGCTCCCAAATCCCCCCCATGGCAGACTGGACCCCCCCTTCACTCTTTTTGTCATTTTGCTTTAGACTGTTCCCCTCGTACCCACCATTGCTCACTCTAATCTGTCCTTTTATTCCCTCTCTTGACTCCAGGTGCTTTTCCCATTGTGCCTCCTTTATATCTAAATTCTGGTTTGGTTCCCTTCCCTACTACCTTAACATCCCTCTTATCCTCTCCCTCAACTTCCTACTGCCCTCTCTGCTATAATATTTCACATTCCCCTCATTATTCCTTACAGAAAATCTACTGTTAGTCAATCTGCTTTCTCATACCTTTTTTCTAAACTCTAGTCCTCCCTTCCCTTGTCAATCTGCTCTGCCTCTTCTGCTTTTTCCTTAAAGTCTCTCTTTCAAGACTATTTTCTCCCTCCTACAACTGTCCGTGACTCCCCCCCCCCCAATAATTTTGCTCTGGCATTCTGTTTCTTTTTTTCTGTATTACATGAATCTATTATGATGCTGTATTCAGTTTTAAATTATGCTCCTTGATACATTGCATTTGCTGTATATAATTTTCCACATCCGCTACCCCCAGGACACATCTGGAAATGAGCTGTTAGCAGCTCAATATTTCTTTCCTGGTGAAACTTTTGAAATAAATGATAAATAAATAAATACATTATTCATGTGTTACACTCCCTCGGTGTGTAATGCCATCACAAAAGACTTGTGCTTTGCACTTGTGGTTTATGTGGTATTACACACCAGGGGTGTGTAAAAAAACTCATAATGTATAACACCCCATCCATTATTCTTTATATAGTATATGGTTAGTCTTTGTTTTGTATAAAAATCAGCCTACTCAAAGTCCTTATGATACACTTTGAGTTGTTTTTCTGGTATTTTCAAAACCTTGTTCTTCACATTTAGGAATTTAGAACCTGTTCTTCACATTTCAGAATGTGAAGAATAAGGTTGCTTTCTAAACCAATTACAGCAGTGACTGCAAGTTCCGTTATGAAAGTATGAGCTGAGCTGAACTGTCATGGACAAAAGACAGCATCACGTGCCGATTCAAAATCGGCAGTTTGAACATTAGTAAGCCATATTTCCCTATTGAAAAACAGGCTCAAATTGTATCATAAAACATAACATACCCCTCTTTGTTGAGAGAACTCGCAGGATTCTCAATGCCTCATTAGTTTGGTGAAATCAGGAATGCACTCGAGCTTCACTCTCCTGCCCTGATGTCACCAAAGTAGCAACATTGAGAATCTGCTCATTCTCAATGAAGGGGGGTGGGGGGGTGTTAATTATTGTATATGTTGTGCACATTCTAAACTATTGTGCACATTCCAAAGTGTCATTGTGTACATTTCAAACAGTTGTTCTGCACAGTTCAAAGGTCATAACATTTTAAATTCTTCATTCACCTCACACCCAGCTGCTTACGAACCACCCAACACTCAAAAGTGTACCTTTTAACATGTAAAAAGTCTGCAAATGTAATTTTGATAATAGAACAAAACAAAGAAATTGCACCTTTTGTTTTTTTTTTGGGGGGGGGAGAAGTGCTTCTGTTACTTCTGTGTAAAACAACAAACTTACACTACATCAAATAAAACGTGGGCACCCACACACAGCGTGGCATGTGTTTCCATTGAGGGCTTGAGATGACAGCATGGACCTCTTGAGCTCCACTCTCGAGGTTCATATACAGTCATCTCGACCCCTTGATGGAAACACAACCTTGTTGTGTATGGTTGCCCATGCATTATTCCCTTTATTTTTTTCTAAAGATTCCTCTTTGGTGTCAGATGCTGCAGCTCACCCTGCACCAAATGCAGGTGACTTATCTGATTTGTGGGAAGGGTCTTACAGAGTGCACTGCAGCAGTCAGTTGTCAGAATCCTGGACCTTGGGGTAGTCATATCTGATGACCTCAAGGTGGTGAGGCAGTGCAACAAGGCAGTAGGCAGGACCAGAGGGATGCTGGAGTGCATAGGGAGTGGCATCACCAGCTGAAGGAGAGAGGTGGTGTTACCACTGTATAGATCATTGGTGAGACCCCACCTGGAGTACTGTGTCTAGTTCGGAGACCACATCTCAGGAAGGACATAGACAGGGTAGAGGCTGTCCAGAGGAGGGCAACTAAAATGGTGCAGGGGCTGCATCAAAAGCATTATGAGGAAAGACTTGAGGAATCTTAATATGTATACCCTGGAAGGGGGAGGCATGAGAGAGTTCCCGTTGGGTGAATAAGGTACAGGAGAGGAGCATTTTAAAGAGCAGAAGGTGAACAAGTACTAGGAGGCTATTACTGAAACTCTGCAACTAGTCACTTTAATTGGTGACTAGTTCTAACAACTGACTACTGCAATGTTGAGAGAGAGAGAGGGAGAGAGATAGAGAGAGAGAGAGCAGTTACCAGCTACCCTACAGCAAGGAGGTGATTTACTGAATACGCTGAACTGAATTCTTAATTCAGGGGCCTGTAATAATAAGTAGAAGTCAATGTTTTGGTTCTCTGTTTTTGGGGTTGTCTTCACTTAGTGTAACTTTAATTTGCCAGGGAGGTAATCTAACTGGGAGCATATCTGCAGTCATTTGTCACTAGAGCTGTTATTGAAATTCTGCAAAAGAAACGTCTGATAAGGGGAGGAGCTGAAGAAAGCTTGAGGGACTGTGGATTACAAACAAGAGTTGACTGTGGACTCTGCTGCAGAAGCTGACAGAGAGAGAGAGAGAGAGAGAGAGAAAGCAGCTACCAGCTACCCTACAGCAAGGTGGTGATTTACTGAGTATATTGAATTGAATTCTTTAATTCAGGGGCCTGTAATAGTAAGTAGAAGTCGGTGTTTTGGTTCTCTGTTTTTGGAGTTGTCTTTACTTAGTGTAACTTTAATTTGCCAGGGAGGTAATCGAGCTGGGAGCAAAGGCAAAAGAGGGAGAAAGCCACTGTGGTTCTCAAGAGAGGTGGCGGTAATGGTCAGGGCAAAAAGGAAAGGGTTCAGGAAATATAAGGAGACCCAAAGGGAGGAGGACAGGGAGAAGTACCTAAAGTGTCTAAGGGAAGTGGAAAAGGCAGTAAGGCGCGCAAAGGCACAGACTGAGGAAGGTTTAGCACAGTCAGTTAAAGGGGACAAGACATTCTTCAGATACATCAGCGAAAGGAGAAAAAACAAGAGGGGGATTGCAAGGCTCTAGGGAGAGGGGGGAATGCAAGGAGGATGACATGAAAAAGGCAGAAATACTGAATAAATATTTCTGTTCAGTATTCACAGAAAAGGGGGAGGGGCAGGGGCCACAGCAGTACAGTAGTTGCCAGGGAATGAAGAGGTGGACAATAGTCCATTCACCAGGGAAAGAGTCCTTCAGGAGTTCACTAAATTGAAGGTGGAAAAAGCGATGGGACCAGATGGCATACACCCAAAAATATTAAGAGAACTGCGAAGGGAGGTAGCAGAACCTCTGACAGCCATGTTCACTGAGTTATTCAACACAGGGGTGGTACCAGAGGATTGGAGGATGGCACATGTGGTACCTCTACACAAATCCGGCAGTAGGGAGGAGGTGGGGAACTATAGGCCGGTCAGCCTCACCTTGGTAGTAAGGAAGATCATGGAGACATTGCATAAAGAAAGGATGGTGAGGCATCTAGAAGCCATCGGAGCCCAGGACCATAGGCAACATGGAGTCATAGTGGGGAGGTCATGTCAGACAAATCTGGTTGATTTCATCAACTGGGTCACTAAGGAAGTAAATCAGGGTGGGGCAGTAGATGTCACTTACCTTGATTTCAGCAAAGCCTTTGACACTGTCCCACATAGGAGGCTGATAAACAAGCTGGGTAGGCTGGGCATGGGGAAAGGGTGGTAAACTGGGTTAGAAACTGGCTAACAGACAGGAGGCAATGGGTGGTGGTAATTGGGGTGCAGTCTGGGGAGAGGGGGTGACCAGTAGGGTACCTCAGGGATCGGTCCTGGGGCCAGTCCTGTTCAATGTCTTCATTAGCGACATTGCAGAAGGGCTGGAGAGAAAGGTCTGCCTGTTTGCAGATGATACCAAGATCTGTAACAGAGTGGATACCCCAGAGGGGATGGAGAAAATGAGGAGGGACCTGGGGAAGCTTGAAAAATGGTCTGAGGACTGGCAACTGAAGTTTAATTCAAAAGAGTGCAAAATTATGTACCTGGGAAGCAGAAACCCTGGGAAAAGCTACAGGATGGAGGGGGAGGTGCTGACAGTCACAAAGGAGGTAAGGGACCTGGGGGTTATTATTTCAGACAACCTGAAAATGTCAAAGCAGAGTGCTAAGGCAGCTAGAAGGGTCAGTGGCATGCTGGGATGCATAGGCAGGGGTATCACCAACAGAAGGAGGGAGGTAGTAATGCCATTGTATAAAACCATGCTCAGGCCTCACATGGAGTACTGTGTGCAGTTCTGGAGGCTGCACCTTCATAAGGACATTAACAGGCTGGAGACAGTCCAGAGAAGGACGACTAAGTTGGTACAGGGCTTGCAACACAAGACTTATGAGGAGAGATTAAGGGACCTCAATATGTACTCACTGGAAGAGAGGAGGGAAAGAGGGGACATGATAGAAACATTCAAGTACCTCACTGATATAAACAAGGTGCAGGGGGGAGAGATATTCCAATACAGGAGGAGCACGAGAATGAGGGAGCATGACATGAAGTTGGAAGGTGGGAGGTTAAGAGGGAATGAAAGGAAGTTCTTCTTCACCAAGAGAGTGGTGAACGCATGGAATGGTCTGCTTTAGGAGGTGGTGGGAGCAAGCACTGTGGATGGATTCAAGCATGCTTGGGACAGGCATAGGGAACTACAGAGGTACACCAGCGAGTGGGTCAGAAGCAGTAATCCAGTACAAGGGCTTACGGGCAGACTAGATGGGCCAGGAAGTCCTTATCTGCTGACAATTTCTATGTTTCTATGTTTCTATGAGGTATGCAATGATGCGAAAAGGTGGGGGGGAATTTAGCAGGGATGTGAGGAAGGGCTTTTTCACTGAAGAGTGGTGGATGACTGGAACTGTCTTCCAGCAGAAGTGGTGGGGTCAAAAACAGTGGTGGGTTTCAAGCATGCATGGGATAGGCACAAAGGAATCTATGTAGGAAAGCAGGGGTTGGGGGAGGTAGCTGGAGATCAGGTAGGGTCTGTGGTGACAGTATATGCAAGGACAAAAAGGACAGACTAGATCAGCCAAGTGGTCATTATCTGTGCTATCTGAAAATTCTGTGTTTCTCTTCTATCTTTGTACACAGTCCCAAGTTAGTATGCGTAATACATAAGACATCTGTATCTGCTTAAAACATTTTTTCTTGATAAACTTCTTATTGAATCAAATAACAAATAATATTGACAATAACTATTTACAAAAGAGATTACAGTAAAACAATGTCTTATCAATAGACACATAAAACACTATTTTACAGATTCAGTATTTGTTACATTTAACGAGTACCTGATATAGATGGCCATAGTAATCTATAAACTCCCAGAGAGAACATGTCACAAGCTTAATTTCCATTAGCATTTAAATGTTGCAAGAAAGGTTTTGAAGTACTTTCAAACATGGAGGTTTTATTCATTGCATTGTATGTGATTCTTTCATTCAAATATTTTAAACATTTAAAGTGTTGTAATTCTGGTCAGCCTCCAAACCTTTTGCCACAACAAATGTCCTTGTCATCTTCAGATGTCTCAGAATTTCACAAGTTGGGGGCACTCTGGTGCATAACCCATCGGATGCAGTTGCTAAATATTTCTAACAAGGTTAGACTTCTCATATTAGCATGACATCACCAGTAGATTAAATATTGTTCATGCAACGCTTGTTGTCTAGAGACCTAATTTAATTTTAGTTATGCAGCTGAGAAATAATTCTTTTATATATAAGACCTTTATATTCAAACAGGCTGGCAGTGTAGCCTAATGGTTGCAGCCCAGAACTGTGAGTTGAGAGATTCACAATCAAATACTGTACCACCGAAGCTAGAGGCATTCTGTTTAACATTCAGCATGGAACTAGAAGTCCTAGGCTTCTGTTCACCCAATTGTCAAATGGGGAGAAACAAGACACACCAGAAAATGGGGATATTGCATCTCGGTTGTGCTGTCCTGGGTTAATACTGTATACTGCAATACTATGGGATCATTGTATATATAGTATATATAATACATGGATGGGATTTTCTTCCCCATTTAAGCCATTATTGTATATTCCCCTGTGTACCTCTCTGATTAAAGCTGTATGCCTCGCAGTTAAAGCTGTATACCTCCGCTATGAAAGTTGCACATCATGGAGAAATTAAGCAAACAAAAGCAGTAAACACAAGCAAATATGTAAATAAACCACCAATATAACAATTACCAAACAATCAAACCTCAATTAACAAATCCACTCACCAATTAATACATCAACTAACAAATCCACCAAACCAATTCAGATATTCCTGTTTGAAAAAAAAACACACCCTACCAAAACTCCTACCATCCAAAAACAAATGTTACTGCAGCCATACAGATACGGACTCCTCCGCACCATGTTTCTTATCAAACAGCCATGTCTTTCAATGCTTCAGATCTCTGCTTAGCTGCCAGGCTGTCTGTGCTCCTGCTCACGCATTCATCAACGCTCCGGTTGCCTTCTCAGACACAGTGACTTTCATGCTGCCGCCACCATCTGCACTGATGCCACACTGCTCCTGTCCACACAGTCCATTTGTTCCTGACCACAGAATCCAATAGCCCATGACATCACATGCCGCTCCTGACTGCAGACCACATTCCCAGCTGAACACATGGCTCCAGACAACTGACTACAGCTTCAGACCATGATGTCACTAACAAACTAATGGCCAACTGGAGGTGGGGGAAGGGGGAGGACATGCTTGGCCCTGAGCAAAGATGGCTGGGTAGCTGATTAGCTCTGTGACCCACTGGGACCTATATCCTTCAACATCCTACATTAGCAGCTGCAACTCATCAGAAAATTAGCTAACAGATACTCAAATATGTTCCAGTACTCTAGGACATCACTTATTGAACAGGAGCACAATAAGAATTTAGCAGCACTCTTGGAAAAAACACACTCCTTACTCATTCACTTTTTGATGTGCGATTTACTAAATGTTGGACACCACCACAGTGGAGTGCAGAAAGTACAACCTTGACCAGGAAATACAGGCTCTTACATTTAGTGAGCAGAAAAACACATAACAGTCTTACTATAATTTTGCTAAGTCCTTGGCTTAATGACTTCTCCTTTTTCTGTTCGTGTCCTAAAACATCCTTAATTATCTTGGCTCATTTGCCTCAGGGCTCTGAGGAAGATGTGAGTGGTGCATCAGAAACATCAGCGTTTGTACGTGGAATCCCCACGTTATGTACAAGGTCTAGGAAGCTACAACATGGAAGCCATAGAGAAGGCGAGGTTTAGTAACACAGCCCGATGAAAAAGTTTTTTGGTAGAAAGGCATAAATGACCATTTCTATATGCAACTAGTGAGCATGTTCGAAGGAGTCAAATTGAAATAGGCAAATGAGCCAAGAAAATTAAGGACGTTTATAGTAAGACTGTTATGTGTTTTTCTGCTGACTAAATGTAAGAGCCTATATTTCCTGGTCAAGGTTGTACTTTCTGCACTCCACTATGGTGGTGTCCAACATTTAGTAAATCACACATTAAAAAATGAATGAGTAAGAAGTGTGTTTTTTCCTAGAGTGCTGCCAAATTCTTACTGTGCTCCTGTTCAATAAGTGATGTCCTAGACTGTTACTATTCCCCAGACCTGCACCTCAAAGTATCTTTGAATAGGTATAACATTTAAATACAGGAATAAAAAGTAATTTTACACCCTGTATTAGGCACCAAGCATTTGTTTGGCTCTCATATGTACCAATACATTTTTGGACTTACTTTTGGAAGAGCTGAGCTCTGAACCTGGTGATTTTCGATCTCCGCAGGCTGGCCTGGACCTTGCATGGATGGCAACATAACTTCAGCACCTTCCTCTGGCTGGGACCTTAAAGCAGTAGAAAAGATGTTCACTCAACTTATGTGCCAAATGGCACAAGTCACGGGGGCATCGAATCATACCACACAAGTAGTGTGATCAATTGAAATGTGGCTTTTCAAAACTGAAAGGAAAGTGGGCTCCCACGAGGCTGCCATACTAATGGGGCTGACATAACAACCTCCAGTTCCTTGATTTTCCCGAGGGGGCAGAACAAAGAGACGTGGCCGCATTCCTCCAGTATACTCTCCCCGGAATATTGGATATTATAGCTACTCAGCTGCTACAAATTGAAAGGGTTCACTGATCCCTGGCTCCCCCACCTAAAGCTGGGGATCAGCCCTGACCCATCTTGGCCCCATTTCCTTGACTTCAGGCAAAAGGAAACTATAATGACCGTTGCATGGACTAAAAGGTAGATATTTTGGCATGACCACAATATACACATTTTTTAAGATTACTCAAAGGATCTCTCAGACAGCCACAGGGCTTACACTGAATATCGCAAGCAGCTACGCCAGCTCAGCCTGTCCTTCTCACAGTACTACCCTGCTACCATGAGGGTGGTTCACAATGGGGTACCACTGCTCTTTGCACAGACTGAAAATCTCATGGACTTTCTGCACAAAACTTTCCCTTGAGAAATGAGATCAACAAGCATACCACCCGAAGATGAGAGCTACCCACCTAGAGACCGCATGGACACTAGGGAGCCCCCATCCTGCACTGGCCCAGACAACCGCCGAGAGGAGAGTGAAGCATCCTGGTCCCTTCCTCCCCGGAGTCGGAAAATACACTCTTCAAGAAAGCACACTAGAAGAGATCATCCATTGGACAGAAATGGTTCCAGGAGCCCTGGAAATGGCCTACACATCCAAGATCCATGGTCTTACCTTGCAGCCTACTATTCCCCAAATCGATTTGCAGCCTTGGACCAAGAGGCTCTGGAACTTCCGCCTATAGCCACTTCAGCAAATCCAGTTATGGGGAATCCTGCATATCACCCATCATCACCTACACTCAAGATCTGGTCCGAACTGGTGACCATGGACCTTCCTGTCACAGCAGCTGATCCTAGCACCTCCAGCTCCACCCACCAACAACCGCAGCTCCAGGATAAGGCAGACTTCTTAACCAGTGCTTCCATGCTCCAGGCCTCCGCCACAGGATGACTTCTTTTTTCTTTTCTTCAGATAAGTGCTAAACTTTCTTTAATGGGCTGGGATTCAGAGTTTTAGGACAGGCGGGGGGGGGGCAGTCATAGGTTAGAAAAGGTATATGCCCACATGGTTGCCTAGATGGGTATTTTACCAAGGCCTCTGGCCCCCCTTTTTTTCCTCCCAAATTACTTGTTTGCTGAACCCCCTGATATACCGGCTGATACACAAGGTGGCTCCTTGGGCCTCTGTGGTCGGGGAAAACAACAACTGATACTTTGATTCCGGACTACTCATAGGAGCCTAAAACATAACCTGGATTATGTTTCTGTTTTTGATCTAGATTGAAGGCAGCAGGGTGGTAACACCGTTTTGGGTACCCTAAGTTACACTGCCATTACGGAGACAAGTGGATTCCCTCTTGATCATTGCGGCCCACTAAATAGCTTAAAGCTGGATCACCTAGGGAATATCTCCATTATAAACCCAACCCAGCCCACATCTACACACATAATGTGCGCATTTAAGCTTGAACTGGGGCTAATTACAACCTGCACGTGGCTCAGTTTACAGCAAGCCATCCCAGACCCCCCTTTCCACAGTGGGGGACAGAGACAGAACTAAACTGACCTTCCACCTGGACACTGTTTTGCCGTGCCTCAACATACCCCTTGACTCACCGCTGCCCCACCATATGGCCCCTACAGGCCCCAGATTGCCACCCAGCAAACCACTAATCTTCTAACAAGGAAGAAATAAGCAGCAATACCTCAGTACCCTCAGCAGCAGCTTCACCTATAATCACTCCTCTGTAGGGGGGCACCCAACCCCTCTACAGAGAGTCACCCATACCCAATATCCACCACACTCCTTTGCTGCTAACCCAGTGGTTCAGGCCAGGATATTTGATCCCCCTATCATCTGTTCCCAAAGTGGACAACCAGATATGGGCTGTCCAGATAAGGAACAGACTCTGGTATATCCACCCCCCAAGGGGTGGACAGGTGTTCCTGATGCAACCTTGTGGCAGGCTTCATACCTAGACCACCCCAAGATGAAACTGGCATATGCCACTGTAAATAGTTATAGGTTCACTGTTGTTGTTTATAAATGGTTATCTTTACTACAATAGTGTTTTTAAGGACCCAGGTGTATATGCAAGGTGAACTGTTATACAGCTGCAGCAGAGTGTTTCTGTGAGGTGCAGAGGCTTTGACCTTCCCATTGGTACTGCAGGAACAGTGTGGTCAGACCTCAGCATCCTCCCCCTTTATTTGAAGATCCTTCCTCATGACATCTTCCCCTCAAGATAATGGGTTAAATTAATTGCTTCACCTGGAACATGAGGGGGCTAAATACCCCTGTTAAATGTAAACAGGTTCTTTCACACCTAAAGCAGCTTTGGTCCAATCTAGCTTTCCTACAGGAGACTAAACTTAACCCCCCAACCATGCCAAGCTTGCCAAACAATGGGTAGGGCAGGTTTTCTCCTCCTCTGCACCCACATGCAAAAGGGGGGGTTGCCATACTCCTTCATAAGAGGCTTGGATGGTCCCCACTTCTAACAGAAAGTGACCCTCGGGGCAGGTGGGTGTTTGCCCTAATGGACACACCAGAAAGACCCTTTTTCTTAGGCAACATCTAGGCCCCCTCGAAGGTGCCTTGGCTTTCTTCCATGAAGTAGCCCAAAAGACAGGGCAGCTAATTTCAGGACACACCCCAATCCTCTTGGGGGGAGAGTTCAGCCTCACCATGATCCCACTCTTGAACCGCAGTTCCACTGTGCATGAATCCCTCACCAGAAGGAGGCTCTCCCTACGCCAACTAATTCAAGACACAGGCCTAGTAGATATCTGGTGAATGTTCCACCCTCAAGAACTACAGTTTTCACTCTACAATACATGACTCCCACAGCCATTTAGCTTATTGGCTTTTTTCCCCTCAGATAGCGCAGTTATCCCTTGGATCTGCTATTCTCCCTCTGGTGATTTCAGATCATGCCCCAGTACACCTCCACCTCCACCTCCTATAGGGTCCCTCACTGCCTTCATAGCCCACATGGCAGCTTGATCCCCTTCTCTTCAGAGACCCAGTGCTCGGGCCATGATGCCGCAGTAAAGCCACTTTCTTCTTTAAAGAAAATCCCATAGCACTGGATGATAGGCAGCATGAAATCCACTAAAGGAATTTCTTGCGATACCAACCTCATGATGTTTTATGACTGGGTGACTAGAGCCCTGGATGAAGGCAAAGTGGCTGATGTCCAGTACTTAGACTTCAGCAAGGAATGAGACTCTGTGACACATGGGAGACTGATTGGCAAGATGAGGGACCTGGCGGGAAGGGGGATGAGGTGGTCAGATGGATATGGAGTTGGCTGTAAAACAGACAACAATAGGTGGTGGTTAGGGGGGGAACTCTCAATGACAGGGTTAGTCAAAAGTGGGGTGACTCAGGTCTCAGTGCTGGGACCAGTGTTATTCAACATGTACATAGCAGCTATGGCAGATAGGATTGAGAGCCACCTAAGCCTGTTTGCTGTAGACACCTAACAGAGAGCAGGGGTGGACAGGGAGAAGGGGGTTGGGGGACTTCAGAAAGACATAGCGGCATTGGAGACGTGGTCATACACCTGTCAGCAGAGGATCGATGCTGAAAACTGCAGGTTTATGCAGTTTTGAAACAAGAATCCTAAATACAGTTACCAGCTGGGAGGGGTGCAGTTATTGTTATGTGCCGAGGAAAAAACAGATGGGTGTGTTGATCACAGGCCACGTGAATCACTGTGCACAATGTAGGAATGTGGCAGAAAAGGCCAGTAAGATGCTGGGGTCAAGGATGTAGCTACTGATACACCAAGTAAGCCATGGCGTACTAAGTTTAGTAGCAGGGGTAGCAAACAAGGTGGCCAGCATTGCTCTGCCCTCTCTAGTCCATTGCTTTTAAATTCCTTTGTTTGGCTTTGCAGGCTTTTTCTTTTCTTTTTCAGCTTTGTTGGGGGGGGGGGCTGGCTGAGTGGACCATAGCCGTTGAAGCTGAAGGTCTCAAGTAGGTCCGCATGGTCCACTTGCATAGTGATTGGCTGTGGCATCTGGTAGTGGGTGTGGCAAGTCTGGGGCGGCAAGTTTAAATGCCCCAGCAAAGATAGAAGCCATACTATTAGTTCAGTTGGACTGGGAGTAAGAGAAGCAGCAGAAGAACTGAGGAGCAGCAGATGAAAGTACAGACTCAGACCCAGCTAAAAGAACAAAGACTTCATGTGAAGTGGCAAGTGGAGCGAGTCTGCCTATCTGTGGGGGGAGAAAGAAGAAATTTCTACCGTGGTCGTGAACTTGTGGTGCAGTCAGTGGCATTTACCAGCAGGCAGCGGGAACCGAACACCACACTAGCAGTGCAGATAGGCAGTAGGTCTAGTGTGGGAATCATCTGACTGGAGTCAGGAACCTTGGACTCGAGTCATTGGGGGGGCAGGCACGGACAACAGTGGGGGAGGGGGTAGCAGTATGGCAGATTGGTGTACAAATCTGAAATGCCTGGCTACACCCCTGGCTGGGGTGTACAGCAGGGGGATTCACCTCATGGAGAGAGGAGGTGATTCTGCCACTGTGCAGGGCCCTGGTGAGGCCGTGCTTGGAATACTGTGTGCAATTGTGAGGGACATCAGGCTACTGGAGTGGAGGCACAGAGAAGGAAATCAGGATGCTAAGTGGGACAAGGAAAAGGCCCTATGAGGAGAGAGTATGGGTGCTGAATATGTACTTGTGTACTCTTGGCAGGTAGATGTTTCTCAGTACTAGGGTGAGAAAACAGGCTCTCCTCACACAGCAGCTCCTTCCTCACACTACTGCTGCTGGCTGAACACTCACTAGACTAACTCAAGATTCTAAAACTCCCCACTCACAGCCAGCTGCCGTGGGTTATGCTGCTGCAAGAATTCTAAATGACATCATCTCTCTCCTCTCAGCTGAGACCAAGTAAATAGAGAGTGAGCAGGTGAAAAACCTATTTAACCAGTTATTCACCAGTTGCCTTCCCTACCTAGCACTGACACTGATGGGATTCTAGTAACCCCAGGGGACTGGGTGGTTACATCAGTATTGAATACTGAGAGCTGCAAACTCAAGCAGACTGGAGAAACCATGAGGCTGTTATCTGCTGGCATCTCCATATGTTCATATGTGGTTCAATGCATATCATGTTGCGTGTTATCAGACATACTGTAAAGGCGGCACAGAATGGAAACTGTCATCCGAACCACGTGTATCCCACCCCCGGGCAATGACCTGACAAATGGGACAGAAATGCAGAAAACACCCTTTGAGAATATATGAACAGCTGAATTCAGTATTACACATTGTGAGCCACCCTTATGATCCAAAGTCAGTGACACTGCAGGAACACCACATTCAGCAATGATAAAGGGTGCAAGCCACCTCACAATGCACATGCCAGACGGAGGAAATGTTTTAATGATGAAATATGGATGTCTCAGAAATCTCGGCATCAGTCTGACGATGGGAACTGTTAGTGTACAAGAATCAGTAGTTCAACAACACCTCAGTGCTGGTGCCATGTCACAACGCCCCCACAGCACTGATAACCTATTGCCACCAAAAGAGGTAGTCAGTGTTTAAACTGTGGACCACAGCAAGACTTGTATATCTGCCCATGCAGTGCAATGTGTGACTACTGCAGCATCAGACACACAAACAGGTCTTCAGTTCACAATGACGTGACATATGTGACTGCGGGTATGCTGCACACAGCCTGCAGGGCCACATACGAATTCATGTTGTAAATGAGGTAGCTAGTGTTGTATATCCCCACCACACACACACACACATATAGCCGGTAAGTAGCCACGTTGCTAAACTTTATGCCATCTTTGACATATAGCATTGCAGTGGAGGTGTGTACTTCCTCACACCATCGATTCCCAATCTGCAGAAGAAATTTCTCTCCAACAGAAATTTTTACTTGCTGTGGTGAAAGGTACCCCACACCACAGTACCAGTGTGACCCTCTGTAATACAAAACCTTATTGGCACTGTATGTTCAGCCGCACAATAACTTGCCGAATGAGTGTTGTAACGAAATCATGTAATACCCAATACTTTTGGTTACAACACTGATAATGGCACAGAGGCATGTATCACATGTAACTGGATTGATTTTACACTGTTTACATGACAATGACACATGTACACACGTGCACAAAAAACAGTGTAACGGGTGTACCATCCAATCTCCAGCCAACATCTGCTCACATATCATATAATCAGTATCTGATGAGCTGGCTGGCCACACTGGCAGCAGGCATGACAGTGCCCATTACAGCACTTTACTTGAATGAAGCCCCACCCCCAACAACTACTTGAATGAGGCCCCCACACAACAACAATCACCTGCTTACTGTAATATGCAATGCAGTGTTGCAGTACCATACCATTGTACACTCCAGATATGGTAGTCATGACATGGTGTTGCTACAGTAGCTGACAGTGACCAGAAGAATGGATCATGACATACTACTGTAAGTTGTGCACAGGATGTGTAATGGACCAATGACACCATCCAGAGTAACACCGCACAGTGACATCTTTATGTAATGTTGTGCAGAGCATGTCCCACACCACATTCAATTCACCTATTGCAGTACACCCGACAGGTGCACAGGCAGTCACCGGACCACACAACCTCAGTCCTTGTCTATATACTTGAAAAGAATGTGTGGCAGTCCACTACACAACCTTTCCACAACAGCCACATATGAAGTTGTCAATATTGTCATTCACTTATGGCATGCAAGTATCCACATGGAGGAGCCTATACTTGTGTGCTTCAGAATTCAAGAAATGTTACCATGGCAGACCATAGCAATACATGTTATGCCACAACACCAAAAAACAGATAGAAAAAGACAAGTACACAAACTTTATACATATGACTGTTGCTGACACTTATCACAATACGGTAGGTTTCCATGTTACAATAACACAGTTAAGAATGGTGGTCTGGTGGCAACTACCCACCCCCACTCCAGAAGTGACAGCAAACACGCTATAATCCCTTCCCCTCCCCAGTAAACATCAGCGACTGAGAACCATGCTGCCATGTACAATTTCACTCAAACTAAGGTGTCAGAGAGCTGGACTTGACTCTGTACAGTACCATGTATCACACTATTCTGGAAATGGCCAGTAGTCCAGTATAGGGGTCAAAATACACATCATGGTGGCATGTATATGTCTTGGGTGTAGGGGATGTGGGTGTGGAGGGTATATCAATTTCCTGCCAGCTGTGTAGTGGGTAGGTGACAGTAAACAACCATGGGAATACTTGCTGCATATGACATGGTGTCGTGGGGGACAATGTCAGTAGTCACCTACATAAAGTATGACGTTGGGTTTCGGACTACAGCCATTTTACCTACAGCATGGCTGGATAGGTTCAACTTGACAACAGTGCAAATGTTTGCATATGGAAAATTTTGCAGGAGCTTTGACATATGATAAGGATACAACCAGATGTAAAGATGACAATAATCAGTGTGGAGGGGTAGGGGGAACAGCCCTCATAATTTTTGAGTACCTACACACCAAGCTTGGGGGGGGGCTTTAGGAGAAGAGCCAGTGCAAATTTTCAAAGCGCAGCAATTGCAGTCTATGAATGTGTGTGAGTGGGGGTGGAAGACCATGAATGTACTGACAAAGAGGATCGTGACTGCTGGGAAGTATTTTACTGCTCAGTAAAAGTAAAAGATTTGAAAATATCTTTAGGTAAACATGCAACAAATAAACATCTGTCCCGATTGATGTATGTGTAAATGCTGACAGGAGCAGCCGCAGTGAAATGCAGGCATAGAGACAAAACCATTTACCACCAATACATGATGGGGCTTCTAATAATGGGCACTGTAAACATGACAGACAACTGTTTGTGAGCCAGTTATCAGGTGAAGAAGACTTAATATCAGGATGAATACATAGTTGGGTAACATGACAAGAGGTTTGCACCTTTAGTCACTATGATGTCAGCAGCATATACTTGCCAGATAGGGGCACACCATTGACCACATCAAATGACTGTAATGTCTCACCAACTATTGTTTCCTAACCGATGTGCACTGCCATACTCTCCTCCACTTTCTTTACTGGTGTTGCTGTCATTGTTGTTGCCAGAGTCAGAATCCACATCGGACAGGTAGGAATCATCATGATAAGGGCCCAGAACTGCTAAACATGGTGTGAAGGAATCAGTGTCACTCCCTTTATCACTTGTAGCAGCAGACAGATCTTTTCCATCAAATAACACGGGGTCTGACAGCCCACTTTCATGTAGATCACAGAGGGATGAACTGCTTGCCATGGCTCTGTTTAGTAACACCCACTAGAGCAATGCTGACTAGCGCTCCGTGTGATGATGTTGTAGAGACAGGGAGGGTCACAGGTCGCACTGTAGAGGTGGGTCACGGCACAGTTCAGCACTTCAGGATCACAATTTAAACTTCATTAAATTAAAACATTTAGGGGAACTTTTTAAAAAAACAGAGGTTGTGATCTTGCAGTTCAGACACTCGGCAGCTGGGGACTGTAGGTAAACTGTCTATCTTGGTGAATCTCTTTAAGGTAAGTGATGCTGTTAATACAAGGTAAGTATATTATTTTTTTAAAACATTCATGAACATTACATTATGCCAACACGGGGTATATCTTTATCTTGATGGCAATATATCACAGACTGTTGTTATTATGAATGTTTGAGATGTTAATGCTTAAAAAGGGTTGAAACATATACAACATTCATATCAAAGGTCAGATGCAAATGTCCTATCTTGGATCCCTGGATCCAGCTTTGGATCCCTGGATTCAAGCTTGGATCCATTGCTATCTGACCCCAGATCCAACATCTGACTTTGGTCAAATTTATAGCTAGATCCTAGGTCGAATACCAGCACTATCCAATGGAAGGGAGTCGGATCCATTGTAGCACTATGCAAGCAACACTAGTCAAAGGTAATGGATGGGGAGGGGCTTTGCATTATAGTTTCCTTTGTGCAGGGCCCTACAGTCCATACGTGAAGTAGCAGATCTGTTTCAAATGGCCCCAGGTTAGTAGATTGGCTTTGGGTACCGAAGGAAGGGCATAGGGAAGGGGGTGAGCATTATAATTGAACACCCTAACACCACATTTCATTATTTATGTGGCTTTATAACTCTAACTGATGTGTTAACATAGTTTATTTCATTACTTTTTGAGAAAGATTTATATTAGAACTACCACATTGTCTTTCTTTGTGCAGGGCCCACGCCAGTGGGCTTGACTCAAGGCTGTGCCACATGTGTGTCACACTATATGCCTACATGTGCTAATATGTACTATTAAGGGTTTTAGTACTTTAAATTGATTGTTTGATCAGTAACTTTCATGTTTTAGCATATTCAATTCTTTGTGTATAACTTTAAAAGAAGCAGCACTAGTTAGCCAGCAAATAAATGTAATCTTGCCTTTTTTTCCATTTTATTTTTAGCAGAAATGTATTCCTGCTAATCTTTGATTCTTCGTTTGCGTGGATCTACAATAAAGATGGCAGCCCCCAGCAACTGTCAAAAATCTTTTCCCCAGAGATCACACACTAACTGCACCCCCTGTGTTTATAATGCAGGTATGTCAGGGGGTTGCCAGCACATAATTCTGATGGCCAACAGCATGCCACCACCTTGATCAGCTTACATCTATGATGGTGGATGGGACAAAGAACCAATAACTTTTAAGAACTTCAAAATCCTGTATCTTGCCATAGGAATGGAATAAAGCAAAAAGAAAATCAGATATATTGATGGTTTATTCCAATTGCCAACCAAATGATTTAAATTTGTGTTAACTAGTGCTGCAGCTTTAAGTTTAAAAAACAAACAAACATATCAACATATTGTTCACCATGTGATCTAGCCATTTTAGTACTCACAAAATAATTCACGAAGGTTAAAAAAGCGACATGTTATTTTATGTTTTGTTATGTGCTCAACAATTTTCAATACTTGAGAAGGAATTTAGCCCAGGTAAAAAAAAATCTATGTGTTGCTGTATTTTTGGCCATGTGCTTGACTGATTGTTGCATTATTTTGTACTTTCCACTATGCTGTATTTTGTGTATGTGCACGCAACAAAGTTTTGAAAGTAGTGTGTGACGGTGTTCCAAAGGAATATATGGTCACACTTTATTTTAAGTGTCAGTTGCAATGTAGCTGCAGGGTAGGTAATCATTAATTACATGCAAAAGGGGTAATTACACTGCAGCTACATATTTGTTGCATGTATCTGATTGCAGTTACAGTGTAGTTACAGTGTAGTTACACTGTAGTTACAGTATAATTAAAGGAACTTAAAGTGTTATTGAATATTGTAAATCAATGTCAACTTTTACTATTATCTTTTGTGTGCTTATCCAGTTTATCATTTTTGTTTGTGTCTAACTTTAACTTGGAAAACTTTGTTGTGTTCTTTCAAAAATTATTATTATTTTTTTTGGTCTGTGCATGTGCGAATGTTTTTAAACTTTAAACCATATTAACTTAATGAAAAAAAAAATTGTTCTGCAACTACCAAAAGACCCAATTATGAGACACAATCTAATTTAATTCTTTCAGTTCTTTTTTATTCGTCTGCAAAAAAAAGTCTTAAAATAGGATAAATTATGTAAGTTCAGCAGTCTGTAACTAAACAACTACCAAACCAATTGTTCTAATACTTTGTAAAACAAATTAGTGCCAAGTACTGAGACTGGTATATGTCAATTTTCACAGTCCTAGGGGATAAGAAGTCTGTGTTATCACTTATCAGCTGTCACAAATAGGAGTTTTGCAAGAATACTAACTCAGTCCCAACATACTGGCTGTACTGTGTGTGTATAATATATATATCTATTTATGCAATAGGCATGGACTCAGAAGCTGTTGTATAAATCTCTGTATTTTCACTGCTGTTGTATAAATATTATTTCTCTATATAGTAGACACATCATTGCCATCTGTATACATAGTATACACATCATCAGCCCCCCCTCCTCCCACCGCCAGCTGGCACTTGTTCTACAAACTTTCACTTTTGTGCTCCTGAGGTCCAGCTGCCTACTTGCATGCTCCTGACAGGTTCTCTTGCCAGCAGCAAACACCACTCTAACATTGCCACCATGAACCATATGGTTTTCTATTGAAATACCATTAACTTTGAAGGCAGTCCACTTTCCTCCTCCTCACCTCCAACCACCTGCACCACTCAGTATTTCCACATCCTTCCTGAACTTCTTGCCTTTTCAGCCCAGTTGCGACCATGCTCACTTCCACTGCAAGGTCCCATCAGCAACCTAATTTCATGGCATGGATTTCGCTAAGCACAAGCAAATACAAGAAAAGCATAATTTCTGACACCTGCTCCCCCTGGCAAAATGAGATGGTGGTGGCACTCCCCTGGTTTCTTTCCTACTTAATTAGGACCGCTGCCATGCTGCCCTCAAATTTTTTTAACTACACTTTTGCCATTCAGTCAGCAGAGGCATCGGAACATTACCACACCATCATGTCGGCCTGTCCCTAACAACAGCCCAAACAACTAACACTTACCAAAGGGAAACAGCTCTGTTTCACAAAATAAACCCTGAAACTTCAGTAGCTGAAAAACACAGACAAAAAAACCCACAAATAAAATTAAAAAATAAACACTGTACAGAACCCTGGCCTAGTGCATATATCGAATACATGAAGTCTGGCTGCTGCATGACTGCTTTATCTGAACTTGCCAAGAGTAACTTCAGGGATCATCACTCGTGGCTCCACTATGCTCAATCACTCGTGAAGTTATCCAAGGTCACTCTCAGCTTGTTCAGATAAAAAGGACCCTTTACATGCAGTATTCCATATCAGAACAAGTGCTACAGAACAACTGGAAAGTTACCTTGTGTTTCGTGTACAGGGAATTCAGTCCACAACAGAAGTGAGTGTTCGCTGAGTCCTAGTTCCTTCCTTGCCTGGGTTTGATGACTCTTGTGCTGTTTTCTGCCTGGCTGTATACTCACACCCTGCCACTCATATTGGTCCCTTGAAAGGAAATCTCATGCTCTCTTGATTGCCTAAAAAACACTCTTAAAACTCTGGAAAGCCAAGAAAGCAGGACTGCTTCTTGTGTACACAAGGGAACAGAAGAGCACAGCACATAGAGTGGAGCAAAACACCTTATGGAACCAGCAAGGCAAGTAAGTGCCATGTAAAAGTGGCTAAATTGGTTATTCAACAGCTGGCCATCACATATCCCTTATTTCTATGTCTATATCTATATATGTATCTATAGCTCTACATCTGTATCTGTCTGTTTATCTGTAACCAGTGATGCATGAGAGGGTGTGTGATTATGGGTCAGTAATCACATCTCCTCAAGATGTTATTAGGCAGGAAGCGCTTTCACAGAGTGCCTTTAAACACCCAAGAGGGAAGTGTGATTATTGACACACAGTAATCACACATTCCTTGACTGTTTTATTGAACTTATAACATATTTAAGAAAAATCAGAGCAAGTAATGTTATTTGTAATGTTATAAAGGAATAAGACGACTGGATGGGGAGCTGTGAGTAAAACAACATAACAAAATTTCCTCTTCCTGACCGTGTGCCTCACAGATCACCTTCAGTCTCCCCATCACATCTAGCTCCCTCAACAGCACAGCTCGAGTAAAGTCTGAGTGAAGAAAGCAGCTGACTATTTCTGTTTTACGGCTGCAGTGGGCATGGCCCTGCAGACGTTTTGCTTAGAGAAAAGCACTCCCTGCATAAATTACTTTCCAAACAGCATGACAGATTGTTAAAAATAGTGTCTTCTGCTGAAGCCTCATTACTACACTACCTGTATATGTATATGTATGGGAGCTAGAGAGCACTATTTTTCCTCTGGCTTAAGAAGTTAATTGAACCCTCCCCAGTACTGCCTTTTTTTGCAAATTGAAACCTCCTCCAACAATTGAGCCCTCCCCAGTACTGACTTATTTTGCAAGTTGAAACCTCCTCCAAAGTGTTTCATGGCCTTTTCTTTGTTTGTTAAGTTTCAGTGCTTAATTTACTACCTTTTACAAACTGAGAAACTCCTGCTTTGCTGGCATCCCCTCCCCCACTCATCCAGAGGTGTGAATTCCTTTGTTAGCCATTGGATGACCACAGCTGCAAAATGATTACATTTGTCTACAAGCACTGTCTTCTACGCAAGACACAAGCAACTGAAGCAAAACACACACACACACACACACACCCCTAAGCAGAACACAGCTGGATAAAGTACCAATATTTAAGAAACTTATTACACTTACACAAAGACTAGCTGTGTGACTCATGGCTGCTGTGTTCTCTCTGCTGTGGCTAAGCTGTAATAAAGACCCTGTAACAAGACACTGGCCTCCTGCAGGGGCTATTAGACATCAGAGCAAAGGGCACTCTGGGAAGACTCTCTGGGATAAGATGCAATAAAAGAAAATAAACCTGAATTGCAGCCCCCAGGGGCCATAAGACAGCCAGGGGAAGTTAGAAAAACTCCTTTCACAGCCTGAGCAGAACTAAACACTGGGATGAAGTAAGAACACACAAAAAAGATAATAATACATATATTTTCCTGATTTTAACATGGAGTT
This sequence comes from Neoceratodus forsteri, assembly GCA_016271365.2. Taxonomy (NCBI): domain Eukaryota; kingdom Metazoa; phylum Chordata; order Ceratodontiformes; family Ceratodontidae; genus Neoceratodus; species Neoceratodus forsteri. Next base: position 222,327,257 of record JADMNL010000023.1, read on the forward strand.
TTCCTTTAATAATCCACAACAAGGTGTGGGTTGGGCTGGGATTTACGCACACCTGGCAAGTGACGAACAACGCCAGGCATGCACAAGTCCCAGTGCACTCCACACTGTGCAGCGGATTACTGTGATTGTACAACTAGTAGGAAGTAAAGAATAAAAAAAAAGTTATTAAAATACTCAATTTCTAGAGTGGAGCATAGGTGCAAAGGGGATGAGGTATTGAGCTTACCTTTAGATGTCAGCTGTCCAGGCATATCCCTGTCTAAATCAGTCTTATCTTAAATCAAGGCAGTAGCCATTTCATAGAACCATGAGACTGAAACTGATTCTACAATTGATAAAGCTGTGTTGGGCAGCATATAGCTAGCTAAATTCTGGCATCACCTTCTGTCTCAAGGTTTTGTGAAATGTCTTCTGCCTTTCTTTATTGCTTTGTTGCAGAGATGTCAAAACTGATATTGCTGGACAGCTGGGTAGCCCTTCCCACCTACATAGAAAATAATTTATAAGACATTACCTCCTGACTTATAGGGTTGTTATTCCTTTGGTTTCTTCCAAAACCTTTTAGATAGAGAATACTGGATGGGCAACTATGCATAACCAGTGTCTTCTGCCACAGAGGGGTTCTGATTCCCTTTGACCAGGAGAGCAAAGCTTGAGAGGTCCATGTGAATCAGAACCCCAAGGTGACAGAACACATTGGTTATGCATAAAGTTGCTCATCCTATATTTTTTATAGTGCATAGCAGTATTATGTGAAATGTGTCAATTACTTTTTCTCGCTTTCATAATGAAACTGACTTGTGACATCTCTAGAGATTCCACCACGTTTTCTGTGAAGAAATATTTCCTTGTGGTACCCCTTAGTCTACCCCTTTCCAATCTCATGTCATGCCCCCTTGTTCCTGGACATCTCCTTTACTGAAAGATGCAACCCTTCAGCACCTTATTTGTGCCTTTTAGATATTTGAAGGTTTCTATCATATCACCCGTCTCTTCTCTTCTCCAGGGTATATATATTGAGGTCTCCTCATATGACTTTTAGTGCAGGCCCTGCACCATCATTGTTGCCCTTCTTTACTGCCTCCACTTTGTCTACATCCTTACGGAAATGCAGCCTCCAGAACTGGACATCGTATTCCAAACGAGGCCTCACCAGTGATTGGCACAGTGGCATCACCTCCTTCTTCCTTCTGTTGGTGATACCTCTCCCTATGCACCCCAGCATCCCACCATCTGTCCCTATAGCCTTGGTACATTGTTTAGCCACCTCTAGGTCATCCAGTAAGATTACCCCCAGATCCCTTTCCTGTTTGGTGACCATCAGTTCCACCCTTCCCCTGTAATTCTCCCCTAGATTCCTGCAACCCAAATGCATGAGTTTGCACTTTTTGCATTAAATCTCAGCTGCCACGCTTCAGACCATTTCTCCAGTTTACCTAGTTCCCACCTCATTTTTTCCACCCTTCCTGGAGTGTCCACCATGTTGCAGATCTTAGTGTAATTTGCAAAGAGGCACACTTTACCCTCCAGCCTCTCTGCAATTTTACTTATGAAGACATTAAACAGGACTGGGCCCAGGACTGATCCCTGTGTCACCCTGCTGGTCACAGTCCTTTCCTTACGCTAAGCATCATTTACTATGACTCTCTATCTTCGGTTATTCAACCAGTTCCTAACCCAGTTTACCACCTTGTGACCTACTCTCAGGCTGCCCAGCTTATTCACAAGTCATATGTGTGACGGTATCATAGGCCTTACTAAATGCGATTCACGTTTATGTATAAGCCCATGAAACACCCTTAACTAGTTAATACATTTGCAGCCGTAGTGGCTCTGCCAGAATTTGTTTTAACTTAGGGCTACTCACAACTGGCTTGACTGTGACTTTTAACCGTAGAGGGCTTCTGCAGCTCTTGCTGATGGAGGTACTGTAGCTCTGCATACGGCAGAGGAAATGGCTATGCGGAGCAGTGATATTTTAAGTGTTCACTCTGGTACACAAGCTAATGCCTTGAAAAAAGGGCAGGCGTGTAATTATGGGCACATAATTACACAACTGTACTGATCTTTTAGGGTATGTGCCATAGTCAGCGACACCAACACAGCAAACTACATACCCGTCAACAAAATTGACAGTTTGCCGACAGATCGCTGTGTTGGTGCACCTGACACAGGGGCACACTGTCTCCCGGTCCTGCACCCCCTCCATGAATCAACTCCGACTCGGAGTTGAAATTCCAAAGTACAGGGCCCCACATGGGGTTTGGGGGGGGGCAAAGTCCCCCAATGAAAAATGGACTGGGAGACAATCAGGATTTATGTCAACTGCAACTTGCAGTCGGCATAAATCCTGTCAATGAGATGCTGGTCAACAAAAGTGCTGTTGAACTGGCATCGTAGAGCCATCTTTTAGTCAATCAGAGCTATGGATTTTTCTTACATGTTATATATATATATATATATATATATATATATATATAGATAGATAGATATATATAACACATACACACACACACACACACACACACACACACACACACACACACACATACATAGCTATACCCAGTGATAGGTTCCATTATAACTGAAGATACTGTATCCTGATACTATTGTCACAATCCTGATACTATTGACATAATGCACTGGGGACTTAATGAATGTGAGAGGGATTGAGCTTGTAAGGAGCAAGAGGTGCCCTAGGATAAAAAGGAGCCTTGAGAGAGGCCCGACGTGTTTGGTCTCTGTTCCTAGGGTTCCCACCACACAGGCAGCTAGAGGGCCTACAACCTTCACTGATCCCCTCTGGGCAGTGTTATGCAACGCCAGGTCAATGAGAAACAAGACTGCAATTATGCTGGACTTGATTTCTTCAGTCGACCTGGCATGCATCATGGAGGCCTGGTTGGGAGATGATGCTGGTCCAGTTTTGGAGGCATCAGTCCCTGCCGGGTACTCTGTGGTATACTGCCTGAGAAGGAATCACAGGGTGGGGGGTGTAGCCATCTGTTTTAGATCCAACTTGAATTTCTCCGTACATCCAGTGGGTTCTACCTCATCATTTGAATGTGTGGCAGTGCATGGGGGTCCAGGTACAGGTTGCAGAATTCTGCTGGTTTACCACCTTCTGGGGCGGGAAGGATAATTCCTGCAGGAGATTGTGGACTTCATGGCCGACAGGGTGTTGGAATCTCACCGATGGCTTATTCTAGGGGACTTTAATGCCTGAATCGACGATGAATTCTCACAATTTGGTTCTGACCTCCTCCAGTTGATGACATCATTGGGCCTTGCACAGACAGTTGTCTCTGCAACCCACCATCACAGCCACACCTTAGACTTGGTATTCTCACTGGGTCGTGAGGTCACTGACCTCGGGATTGATCGGGTTGTTTGATCCGATCACTATATGGTGAAATTCTCATTTGGGACTCCCCCTGATGGTCCCTCCCCTGTTGAGATGATCAGCTACCGCCCTTTAAGGGGATTGTCCCTAGAGGGAATGATGGCGGCAGTTGATTTTTCCAGTGTTAGTGCCGTTAGTGTGGTTGGCTTGGGTGAAGAGGAGACAGCCTACAATAGGGCTGTCTCCGGGGCACTTGATGCCATTGCACCAGTCTGTATATGACCCAGATCCTCTCGCCTAAGACCCCCATGGTATGATGTGGCTCTCAAGGCAATGAAGACCATGAGTCAGAGGTCAGAGCATTGCTGGCATAGGACTTGGTCAGAGGAGGATAGATTGGCTTTGAGGAATCACTATGCTGATTATCAAAGGGCAATCAACCATAAGAAGGCAGAGTTCCTGTCCAGGAAGATTGCTGCAGGGAAGAACAGACCAGCTCAGCTCCTTCGGACTGTGGACAGGCTTCTCCATCCTTTCTGTCTGCAGCTGAATAGAGCTTTTTCAATAGCACTTTGTGAAGAGTTTGCTCTGTTCTTCTTAGACAAGGTATCCTCTGTTCGAGCCAGGATCTTGTCAGTGGGTCTGGATCAGTCCCATAGGATGGGGTCTGGGTGGAGCTGGGGTGCTGCTATTGTCTGGGTGGAGTTTCAGCCAGTGGAGGTGGCCGAGGTCTCCAAGGTGATTTTGAAGCTGCAGCCCACTCATTGCAAACTAGACCCTGGCCTGACATGTTTCCTAGTGGGCTGCATCGAGGCTATCAGCCCAGTGTTCACCAAGACTGCCAGATGCTCGCTTTCAGAGGAGGTCTTCCTAGATGCCTTGAAGGAGGCACTGGTGAGGCCCCTTCTGAAAGAAACATCTCTCGACTCTGATGTCTTGGTGAATTATAGACCTATCTCCAACCTCCAATTTTTAGGGCAGGTTGTTGAGAAGATAGTGGCTGTGCAGCTTGAGGAACACCTGGAGATCGTTGACATCTATGAGCCATTCCAGTCCTGGTTTTGGTCAAGGCACAGCACAGAGAAGGCTCTAGTAGGGGTACATAATGACCTCCTCAGGGCAATAGATCGAGGGGAATGGTCAATTCGCATTCTCTTCAATCTGTCATCAGCATTTGATACCCTGGACCACATCTTGTTGCTGGATCATCTTAGAGAATATTGTGGACTCAGTGGTACTGTCATCAACTGGTTCGAGTCCTTTCTCTCGGGCAGGAGGCAGAAGGTAGTGATGGGGAATTTCTCTTCCCTGATACCCCTGACCTGTGGGGTTCCTCAAGGCTTGATCCTGTCACCGATGCTGTTCACAGTATACATACTGCCCCTGGGGAGGCTCAGCATACAGTACAGTGTGGGTTTTCACTGCTATGCAAATGATACCCAGCTGCACATGTCTTTTGTACCAGGGACAAATGGTGCCATTGAAGTGCTGAATAAATGCCTAGCCGAGATCCAGGACTAGATAACTCTAACTGGCTGAGACTTAACCCAGACAAGACAGAGGTACTGTTGATTGATCCGGGTCATGGGTGGGATGGGGATGCTTCCGGGATGGCAACAGGTTTGGTTCTGGGATCAACCCCATTGATGGCATCCTCTAGGGTGAGAAATCTGGACGTTGTCCTTTTGGTGAGATAAGGCCATACCTTATTGTTCTAATCATATTTCATATTATTTTATGTGAGAAATGCATCAGGGATGCCCACGGTGGCCCAGTCTAACTTGCAAGGGATCATGGTACAGAGAAAACATGGGCTCTAAAATGATGTCATTTGTTACTGGGCAGAGAAACTTTTAGCTGCTAGTCCCAGGGCTAGAGCTTGATTAGACCATTTAAAAGGAAACAAAAAGGGCTAATTAAGCAGGGCTGGAAGGCCAGGAATCCATTTGTGCCCAAATAGCCCACCGCCTATAGTGGCACCATGCCGTCTGGATCCCTTTTGTCCCTGCAGGTCTACCCTGAGTTAATCTAGTTACAGATGAATGAACTAGCATTTACATAAATGGCTGTACTGAGTGTAGCCTAATTACAATCAGTAAAGGGGGGGTAGGGGGAGGCTGATGCTATCCCCGGGTTGGTTCAAACTGGTTGCTTCTAAGCCCTTTGTTACCTTCTCAGAAATGAACATTTGTTTTTTGTAATAAAATATTAAAACCTGATTGGCTGTGTAGCCATGGAGACGGAATGCTAGCCAACCACAGGGCAAGTCAGTATCACTGGACCTGCCCTTTGAGAAACTCTATAAAACAGGGGTGCAAGACTTTATCAGTGCCTTTTGCTTCTGTCTGCTGCCTTGTTGCCGGTTGCCAATTCAAGTTACATGTGAAGGAATTGTTTGCACTTGCTACCCTGTCCTACTGAGACAGCAGAGACATTTTCTTTTCAAGAATTCTCCTGGACCATGAGCCAAGATTCTCAACTACCTTTTTAAGGACTTTTTGCACTTTAACTTCAGAAACCAAGGACTTGAGGTAGAACTTTCAAACCAGAATCTCAGTTTAGTTTTTATTGTGTATTTCCATTTTCTTTTCCATATTCTGTAACCAATGTCTAAAATTATCTGTCTTTAAGTTATTTACTGCAATTATTAATTAATTATTAAAGCCTTTGGCTTATTTTAAGATAATTCTGCCAGTGTATTTTGTGTGTGTTGGTTTGGGAGGGTTTGATCAAACTATACTATTTTTTTTTTTTTTTTTTGAAATTTAAGTTTATTGATTTCAACAAATACAAACAGAGCAAAGCAGACAAGATACAGACCAGTAATTCAAACCCATCCATACACACAAAAAATAAATGCCTCAGGTAACAGGGGGCTTAAGCAATAAAAACAAAATGAGTAAAACATAGACAATACAGTCCCCCACCAGACCATCTAGAAAACATAACCCACCCACCCCCACCTACCCTCCCTAAGGTGCACCCACGGATAATTACAACACAAAGTCAACCAGAGTCCGGATATCATATTCACATTATCTACTCATTTATAACCTAATTTAATAGTCAGTTAACAGACCAGGAATCTTAAAATTAACTTCCACTATGACCGTCTAACATTATGACAAAATAACATAACTACATAATAACATGAGGGCCAAGGGATCAAGCCATCAGGCCTTATTCCTAGGGTAAGCAAAGGGATTGGAGTTTACCCCATCTTCTCTGAAACAAATCCGGCCGATTCTTATAACTGGCAATCAGGCTTTCAGATTGAAGATATGACATCAGCTCCTTTAACCAGTCAGCATCGTTAGAACCAATTGTCCATAATGCCTTAAAACCAGCCTCTTGACTGCCATAGATATCAGAGCCATGTGATATCTACGTTCTACACTGTCTACATAAGATAAATTCCTAGAACACAAATTCCGGACAAAAAATCTACTTAGACCCAGAAGGGGATCCAAATTGTCCTTAATCAAGGACCATAAAGGTGCAACTTTAGAGCACTCCCAGAAAATATGAATTAAATTACCCTCCCTTTGCAAACACCTAAAACAATCCGAAACAGAGGTTAACTTATGCTGAAAAAGTTTAACAGGAGTATAATAAAGATTATTGACAATATTATACTGTACTAACCGAAATCTGTCCTGAGTATGATACTTATGTAAACTAGGCCAAAAATTCCTCCAAAGCGGAACATCTTCTGGAAGGAGACGCCGCCAGACCTGAGGACCCCCAACCTCATCCTGCAATTTAAAAGTCAGTAAATAAGAGTAAATCTTTGAAACAGAAAGGGGTTGAGAGGCCAACGTAATAATATCGGTCAGAAAAGGGTGGACTACCGATTGCTTAAAACTCTTAACTTACTACCACCAGGTGCTGGAGCTGAAATACTTTAAAGATATCTCTATTTGATATACCAAACCTATCTAGAATATCCCCAGAACCAAGAAGCGAGGTTCGATCAAACAAGTGCTCCACCCTAAGATCCTTAAGCTGTGGAGCCAACCTGGCCTTATCCAAGTATCCCTACTGTAACATTAGGTTGAGATTTAAAGGCTGCCCTAAATCCGTATGATTGCAAATCCAAAAGATTTAAGACACTGAGCCCATACTCTAAGAGAAACAGTTACCATCATCCGAGAATCAGTTGTGAAAGAGTCCTCGGAGACTGATAAAATAAAGCCAGAATATCCACTTTAAGAACCGATAGAAAAGCCTTTTCCAACTGAAGCCAGCTTGGATGAGAACAGTCAGTGTCTGTAGAAAACCATCTTCCTATTTTAGACAGGTGGGCCGCCCAATAATCAATATAAAGTTAGGAAGTCTCAGGCCACCTGTCTCTTTAGGGAGTGATAGGGTACCATAGGAGCAGTGAGCTCCCTTCCCCCGCCAGATAAAGGTAGAAACTAAACCATGAAGCTGCTGAAAAAAGGAGAGGGGAACCCAAAGATTAGTAAGGTTCAGTGGATAGAAGATCCGGGGAAGAACATTCATTTTAATAATATTGATTCTGCCCCACAAAGAGATGGGGAGCACCGCCCACCGCTGCAAATCATGACTAATCGAGTCTCTAACTCTAGTTAAATTTAACTTTTTGAGAAGACAGAGATCGGAAGAAAAGTAGATCCCAAATATTTAATTGAACTGGAAGTCCACCTCATCCCAAAAGAATGAAAGTCCCGTTTGAAGGTGTAAATATTTAAGGGAAAGATCTCACCCGTGAGATATTAAGCTTGTAACCCGAGAGAGAACTAAACTTCCTAATAATACCCAAAGCTGCCTCTAAGGATGCTACTAGCTCCTCTAAATGTAACAAAATATCATCTGCATATACCGATAAAACTAAGTCCGATTCTGGAGCTAACCCCTTAACCCCTATGGAAGATTTGAGACTAATCAACAAGGGTTCCAAATATAAGTTAAACAACAGGAGACAAGGGACAGCCTTGCCTAGTACCAGCTGAAGAGACGAAGGAGGGATAAAATCCCATTACAATAAATTCTAGCTGAGGGACACTTATAAAATACCTGCATCAGATTCAAAAGAAGTTGGAAGCCCATTTCCTCCAGTACTGTCCATAAAAGGACCAGTCAACCCGATCAAATGCTTTCTCATCCAAGAAACTAGGCGACAGGGCCAAGGGCATCCAGGCATACTGCGAAATATGGGACAAAGTCCTCAAATGATCAGCTGCCGATCTACCAGCAACAAAACCGCCTGCTCAGGACTCAAAGACCCAACCAAACCTTCTTAATCCTTTCAGCCAGTATTTTAGCCAGAATTTTGACATCATAATTCTGGAGAGAAATTGATAACTAGCGGATCAGAGAGATCCTTGTCATGTTAGGAATCAGAACTATGGTAGCCTCGAATAAAGCGGATCCAACTCTGGAAACCAAAAATAATTATACAGCTCAAGAAGAATGGGAGTAAGCTCTTTAACAAAAACTTTGTAAAAATTTGCTGGAAACCGTCTGGGCCCGGCCTTGTCTGGAACCAAAGAAGCTATAACATTCCTAATTTCTTCAACCGAGATAGGGGTCAATAGGCCAACACTCTGAGATTCCTCAAGATGTGGTACCCCATTCCTTAACATAATCTCTGATATCCGCTATCAGACAGAAGGTAGGAGAAGCGACTATAAAGTTCGAATAAAATTCCGTAAAGACCTGAGCAATATCTCTAGGCGAGGAAACAGTGTTCACCAGCGAAACCAGAGAAGGATAATCCTCGAACTCTCCAGTGCATGCAAACGCAAAGCTAAAGCTTGCCAGATTTTCCCCAAGGTCTAAATATCTAGCTCGTGTTTTCACCAGACAATACTCTATCTTCTCTTTCAGAAGATCCGAATACTCATTCTTAACCAAAAGGAGTTCCTAAGATCCAACACCAGGAAGGCGATGAGTACCTATGATCTAATTCCTAATCCTACCACCAATTCCAGCGACGCCAACCGTGCCCTTTTTCCTGAAAAGCCATCCTGATAAGATCCTCTGAGAAAGCACTTCAAGGCACCCCAAATCATATCCACCTTAGGGGTGGAACCCATGTTATCCGCCAAAAAGGGATATTTTAGAACTAATCCCTGAAACACTTTGGGATCCTTCAATAGTTAGTATTTAAGCGCCACATGGAATCACGAGAGTAGTCTGGGTCTAGGGACAACTGTATGTCAAACTGTGGCATGATCCGATACAACAACGGTTCCAAGCCAGACAAGGATTTTTGGAAGAAAGGAAAGGCTAACTAAAATCATATCCAATCTTGACTTAGTACCATGAGACTGGGACAAAAGGTATAAGCACGACAGGAAGGATTAGCCAGGCGCCATGGGTCCCCAAACCTAACAATGAAACCATTTCACAAAAGGCCTTTGGGCCGACGTGAGTGTAGACCTATCCTGAGGCTCCTATCTAACTTCCAAGAAAAGGAACATTCCAATCCCCTAGCACAAATTTACTAGGCAGAAAACCAGCCAATTTGTCCATCAACATCATAAAAAATTCAGGACTCCCTCCAACCGGTCCATAAACTGAACCTAGAACCACACTCTCTCCATTGAACTTACCCTTTACCAAAACATATCTCCCCTCTGGGTCTAAGAGAGCGAACTCCTTAACAAATAAAATATGTCTTTTCAAAAGAATTGCCACCCCTTTGCTAAAACAGGAATTCCCAGCAAGATAAAATTGAGAGAACCCAGATCGAGACAGCAACTTAACCTCATCACGATATAAGTGTGTCTCCTGCAAAAAGAGTATATCAATACGAAGTAGTGAACAGTGATTAAAGACCTGTAAACGTTTGACCCGATCCCTGAGCCCTCTGACATTCCAGGATGCTATTTTAACTGTATTTCCAGCCGTACTAAACCTGTAGCAAAACAAATAGATATCCAGACAAAATACATACTACATACCTTACCAAGGTGCACCTCCCACATTATAGTCCAAAACCCATTCAAAGCTCGTCCACCTTCCCCACCTCTCTGCAAAATCCCTCCAATCCAAAACATTAGAACAAACCAACTCGTGAAGAACCTCAACCCCACCCCAATATCCCCATATTTATGTCAATCCTCAGAGCCTCAACATAGAAAAATGCCCAAGATAACCAAAGGTTAAATGAGATAGCCCTTTGTAACTCCCCCATCCTCCCCTCAAAACTCTAATTTCCACAAAAACCCATATACAGCCAGGAAAAACCCCAATACCCCATAACAAAAACAGAAGATTTAAGACCCAAACCTGCCGTATCTCAATCCCACCCGTAGGCCCCAATCCCCAAACCACCAAAAACTATATACATATGGAGTTTGTGTGCAAAATACATATATGTGATGCATACCTGCCAGTCATGAACTCCCCCTAACTAACGCGAACCCCCATCCCCCAGAGCCGGAACCACATACCCAGATGCCATAAAAAGCAAGTATATCCCCATACAGATATCACCTAACCATATTTGTCCTATTCATATCCCAAACCAGCCCCAGGCAGCGTTAGCTACCCCCACATACTGGTTCGCTAATACCACATCCAACAAGCAAGCCCACTAAGAGCACCCCCCATAGCCGCCCCCAGCCCAGAACACTTAAACCAAGAGACAGGGCAGAACAAGACCATAACAGCACAAATACTGACATAAACAAAACAGGAGTAACAGGACAGAGAGCCTACCCAAAAGAGCCTACAGCCCTAAATATGAGAACCCAGTAGACCTATTATCCCGATCCCCCCATCCAAATTCTTCCACCCCCCTCTCTTTAAAACCCGGTGACACCTACCCGAATCCAAATTTACACCGGTGGCGACCACCAAATCTTCACTTGCCAAACCAGGCTGGGGCTGCAAGAATGAGACGCCAGGAATATTTACAAAAAAAAAAAAACCCAGTTACTGCTTCGGGGGAACCATTTAGACTGCCGGGCTCCCGGGAGTCCGTCCCCCAGGAAGTTCCCACCCGGAAACAGCAACCAGCAGAAAAAGCGTCCGCCAGCGAAATGCCCCCACTACCGCCGCGCCGGGACTCCGAGGCCACCCCAAAGCCACCATCCCCCCTCCCCCGTCCCAACGACCATCCCACTCCAGAACCGAAAAGCCACACAGCTACACGACTGGATCCACACAGAGGACAGACAAGACGAGACAGCAACGAAGGTAAGTGGCAGGGAGGGTAAAGAGAAACCCCAAAGGTCCGAAGAGGCTACAGGCAGCCAGGAAAGGAAAAAACCAACACCAAAAATACATCGCACAGGACCACAAATAATAACATTAGCTCAAAGGAGCATTAAATCCGATCCCTTCAGTCCATGCAGGTTCTTCAGCCAAGTCCTTTAAACAGCTCCGGCAATCGGGTTACGAGGTCCTTGCGGGCCGCTTCAGGGGTGCCAAAACTGATCGCCGCTCCACCGACAGTCACTTTCAAAGTAGCCGGATAAACCATCCTGAATGGGATCTCCGCCGCAATTAATTTCTGCACTATCGGGTGAAATGCAGCCTCTTCTCCGGATCTCTTTAGGAAGGTCCTGAGTGATTCGGATCTTGAGGTACCCACAAAATCTCCTTTAACTCTCAGGCCTTTAAAAATGTGCTGCCTCTCCAAATAACTCAGAAATTTAATAATTATCGGACGCCGAGGACCCGGCTACAGACAGGCGCAGTGACGGTGTGCCTTGGGTGGTGGGAGGCCTGTATGGAGGGACAGAACCCACTATCCGGACCAGAAATTTCTGCAAAAGGCCATGAGGTCCGGCCCTCTTCTAGCTCAGAAAGCCCAGTTATCAACAAATTGTTCCGACGGTTTGCCCTCAAATCCTTGGACTTTAATTGCAGCTTCTTAACTTGCTGCCTCAGCTCAATTATTTCTGCATCGGCCTTCGCTTCTCCACTGCTCCACAGAGGCGACCCTAGCATCCACATCCGAGACCTTTTAGACACCATGGAGATCATTCGTAGGGATTTAAGTTCCCTTTCAGCTCTACCAGAAACTCTTTCAAAGATTAAGCTCTTGGAGAAATTTATCCTCAGACAGGGGCACATTCTGTGGGGCTTTATCACCTCCTCGGTCTGGCCTAGTTGGGGCCTGGTTTCTTTGCTTCTTTGCGGCCTTCTCAGGAGATGCAGGAGGGGTATGCCTTGTGAGGGCCTGCTTCCCATCCACCTCCATCTCGGCCCAACAGGAGCTCCGCGTCCAAAAATAAGATTCCCAATCAGTGCCAGACTATCAGTACACTTGATATTAACGCAAATTTCTGGCGAAACCAGCAGAAAAAACTATGAAAAACCAAAATTCAGACAGTCAGAGGGGGGAGCTCTGTTCCTCAGCTGCTGCCTAGGTGGATGCCATCACGTGACCTCCATCAAACTATACTATGCCTGTGTGACTGCTTAAGAGCCAAACACTACCGAAGTAAAGTAACGCAAGGGACTCTGTGGATGAAAGGAGGGGAGGAAATAAGAAAGGTCTCAAGAGGGGTCTGTGTGGATTGAACCAGTCTCTGCATTTCTGGGGAAAGGCACATATAGGATGTATAGGGGCCCTCGAAGGCCTATACATACCTGTGGTTTTCTGGTTCATGCTGCAGTGGCCGAAAGGGTTCTATCCCAGGAATACAGACTCGAGATTGTATTTGCACTCCCTCGCACAGCGATAGGGTGCCTCAGAATCCTCTAGCATATGTTCAGTTGTGAAACAGCGATTGTACTAAAAGGACATAGGAGGGGTATCCCTCACCCTGATCACAAGGGGATTAACTGTAACCCAGGAAATTCCTGCCCCATTGGAGAGGGCTAGTGACAGTCCTCATTTGAAATTCAGGTGTCGGCTGTCGTCAAAAGTGTTTTTTACCATCTGAGGAACATCACGCCGGATTAAACCCCTTACTCCACCAGAAAACTGCCATCACTGGTGCATGCCTTTGTAACATCCAGACTTGACTACTGTAATGCTCTTTACCTTGGGGTCAGTGGAGGGAACCTCCGCCAGCTGCTGCTGGTGCAGAATGCAGTGGCCAGGCTGCTGATAGGGCTGTCAAGGTCCTGTCATGTGACCTCAGTCCTGTGGGATCTGCACTGGCTGCCGGTCAGGTGGAGGATTCTCTTCAAGGTGTGCTTGCTCACCTACAAGGCCCCATATGGAACGGGCCCTGGCTACCTGTCAGACCTCCTTACTCCTGCTATTTCAGCCCTCTCACTTCGTTCCTCCACCGAGGGCCTCCTGGCAGTTCCGAGGACCAGGCTGAAAACCTCGGGTGATCGTTCATTTGGGGTGGCCAACCTGGTCCTCTGGAACTCGCCGTCAACACCTTTGAGGGAAGCCCCTATGGTGGAAGCATTTAGGAGGGTCCTAAAGACTCACCTTTTTAGTCTGCCTTTCCCTACTGATGTTTTTTAAGATACAATACTTCCAATTTTTTTAACTTGTGAGTGATAATTTTTATAACTCTGAATGTTTTATCACTCTGTCAAATCCTTGTACTGTACAGCGCCCAGAGCCTCCGGGATTGCGTGCCTGATAAATAAAAAGGTACTTACTTACTTACTCTTAGTCATAACTAATTATAACACTAGGAATCACTATGTGTTAAGTAAGCATTAAGGATTAACTGTTGTTAACTGACATTACTGAGAATTATTAATTGGGGGAAGTTGTATTTTTTAGCTATTTTTTGCTTTGGTCCATGCATGTGCTGTCATGGTTTATGTCATAATAATGTTCCCTGTATGGGAATGCAGCCTTGTTGTGCACTGTTGGCCATCTCTTATTCTAGTTATCATTTTCTTAGTACCTATGTGAAATGTAATCCTCCCAAAAATGTTATTATTAAATAATCTGTTTTTCTTTTATCTTTATTTTTGTTCAGTTTTGTCATCTGTTCAGTTACTTGCTGGTTTATCTGTTCTATTTTGTGTGATCCGTAAGCACAAATGGGGAGATAAGACTCTTGAAATATGTAGTGTTTGTCATTTGAAGTGGTAAACATCAGAGTTATCCTGCTGTACAGAAAAGACTGCCCGTCAGTGAAAAGTTATGTGCCCATGTTTGAGGTGAATGAAATACCTGTACTTAGAAGCAGCAGCAGAGGGCGGTGTTTTCCTACTCTTTCTTCTGCTGTTGTAGGACAGTTAAAGTTAAACCTGCAGGAGGAAAGGGAAGTTAAACACAGTAGTTGCCACAAAACAGTCAATTTGGCCCTTTTAATTTTAACTGAACATGGAACAGGGAATAAAATCTATTTTCTTCTTTTTCATATAACTTTTTACTTCTCCAGAGATCCTGCATCTGTCCCCGCCTGCCCCCCCCACCAACCCTGGGCCTACATGGAGTGAGTCCCTCACTGCTTTCCCCTTTGGTGGTGTTGAAGAGGGAGGGCCATCCTCTCCCCTCCCCACCCGGGTCCATAATTCAGAGTTGCTCCAAGCCTCTGTGTGGCAGTGTGAGCCCAGGGAAGTGCGCAGAGCAGTGGTCCACTTCCGGGTCCCTTTTTCTATTTTCTCTCAGGTACCCTTGCTGCGGTGGCATGTCAGGATATGCATGTGGAGGCGTGCATGCCCTAAGGAACCACTACCCCTCCCTTTCAATCACTCACTGCCTGCAATACCACCAGACCTCCACTTGGTGGCAGTCAAAGGGCAAGTTGGCTGACCACCCTTCCCCAGGAGAGGAGAGCAGTTCCTGGGACGTGCAATCCTCTCCCACCACGCCACTCCCCCTTGTTTGTTCCCAAACACGGGTCACTGGTATGGCAGAGGGAAGGCATTCAATGCGTCTGCCCTCCATGCCAGTGGGCTGACCAGAATAGGCAGTCCAGGACCATACTTGGGAGCTTGTCAGGGTGGGGACCAGAGGACCTCTGCATGTCAGGTGCACGACTGGCCCTATCTTGGACAGGTGGGGAGGGGGGATGCACAAGGGAAAAAACCCTTAGCACAAGCCCCATGATGCCCGGATCCAAGCATGTGCCGTGATCTAGCCGATATGAGGGTGGATCTCCTCCCCCCGGCAGCATCCGAGGGTTGAGAATATGAGTTAAAAAGAAAAATACAATCATTTAAATTACATGTACTGTAACTCATCAGAAACAAAACCTTTCTATACCCTTTGTAATTGCCTGGTGTTCGACTTAGCTCTGAACCTGGATGTACACTGCAGGCATGTCAGAATGCAGCTTTAGTGGACAACGTAGGACAACAGATAAAATCTCACTGATCTAGAAAGTCAGGCATCAGCTTTATTGAGAGAGAGATTTGTGGCTATTTTGTGCAATCTGTTTTTTCTCTCCTCCACATTGCATCAGCTGCATTATAAACACAGTTAAAAACACAAATGCGTAAAGTGGAGTGATCTGATTGGCTGACAGTATTCTAAACAGATTAGGTTAATGGATGGAAACCCTTAAGTACAACAAAACAAGATGAATGTTAGCTTTAAAACATTCATTAAAACAAAACAAAAAAAAAACATTTTAGTGTAATGGCAGTGTTAAGGCACTCCAGGGGTTGGGTTACCTTCATAAATCTAACCCCTAGGGTCGTAAGGCACTTTGGATTCACTCACTAGATCACAAACACCCTAGGGTTAGACTTACTGATGTATGTTAATACTGCCAGCAAGACAACTCCTACAGCTAGAGTGGTCTCGTGCATTTTTTAGGGTTTGAGGACCTTGAACCAAAGTTCAGTGATTCTGATATCCTAAGGATGTGAGACCACTCTTATAATCTTAAGAGTGGTATCAGCGGCGGTATTATTGAGATTTATTAATAATATATTAAAATGTGAAAAAAAAACCAACAAAAAAAAACCTTGCTCAAACGTACCTGTTTCCCGGGCAGCTGTGTATGAGACACTCCTCAGAGAATAACAGTGTCTCGCCTGCAGAGGAAAGGAACGTTCTGATTGGTCAGGAGTGCTCCCTCAATCAAGAAGAGTAACAGAACCCCTGGTTATGCCTTTAATCCTTTAATAAACCCCTTATATTGAGATATTTGTACTGTAAAACTGCTGCTATAATCAGTATAGTCATTTTCTTACTACAAAGCCTGCCATAATGAAAGCTATTGAGTCATTAAGTGTCAGTGAGGGTTGTATGCAATTGATCTAAAGGAGCACTACACTCTCACATACTGTAACTACTGTAGAACTGATTATATTTGCGGGTGCCAGTATTCGCGATCAGCTGTGCACTGACTTAATCGCGGTTGATTGAATTAGCGCATTCCTAACAAGAAAGCATGCAGGCAATTAACTAATCTAGTATTTAGTCAGAGAATCAGTGAATCAGTAAGTCATTCTAAGGACAGCATTCACAGACTTCACTTGTTTACAGATGTCTCTTATCAAGTGGTTGAAGCCCTCCCAGCAGAAATGCAAATACCCACTTGAAACTTCAGAAATGGATTCTGAAGAACTAGCTGTAATCTCTGACGTAGAACACCATGTAGCAGCCTCTGTTGTGCGAGAGATAGAAGCCACTTCTCCTCCCTCCAAACGTAGCAGACCAGCAAACTACGCTAATTATACACTGGAGGTTCGGTTTCAGCTAGGCAAGAATGCGGCTGAACATGGTGTCATGTCCATAATCTATGCCGCACCACTCCTTAACCGGTGATATTGTGAATGAGGAGCACTATTAGAAATTTAAGCTGGACTACAAATTGGCATTGCGGACAAACCCTGACCCGGCAACTGTCTCTCCCATTTTGCCCAGAAAGTCAAGAGGTCGTCCCACATATTTGGTATCAGATCTGGAAGACCAGTTAAAGAAAATCGTGCAGTCACTCAGGGTAGAGGGTGCGGTAGTGAATGGCTGTGTGATCCAGGCAATAGCAATGGGAATTGTTAAGGCAACCAGCCCTCATGTTTTGGTGGAGAATGGGGGGCACCTGCAACTAAGCAGTAAATGGGAGTGGGGTTTCCTACATAGAATGGGCTACAGTAAACGCAAAGGCACAAAAGTGGCACGCAAGGTGCCTTCTGATTTCCTAAATCTAAAGTCTGCCTTTTTACAATGAATATCAAAATGTTGTGCACAGGAGCTCATACCTCCGGAGCTAGTAATCAACCTAGATGAGACCAGAGTTAAAATTGTGCCGGTATCTGAGTGGACTATGGAGGCCACGGGATCGCGTCAAGTCTCACTGACCAGTTTTGGGGATAAAAGGCAGGTCTCCCTGGTTCTTGCCTGCACACTTGCCGGCCAAATGCTCCCCCCCAAGTCATCTACCAGGGTAAGACAACAGCATGCCATCCACAGCACAAATTTCCATCCGAATGGGACATCACGCAATCAGTTAATCACTGGGCTAATGAGGAAACAAACGTCTGGTACATTGAAGGGGTTATTGCCACTTACTGTGAGACTGTGAAAGCACAACTCGACCTGCCAAAAGAACAAAAAGCCATTCTAATTTTTTACTTGTACAGAGCTCACTACACCGCGCCCATTCTACAGAAGCTGGAAGAAGTCGGTATTATACCTGTGTACATCCCAGCATCTTGCACTGATTCCCTACAACCGCTGGACGTCTCAGTAAACAAAGTTTTCAAGAATCTGATGAAAGGTCACTTCACTTCATGGTATGCGGCACTAATTTCTGACAAACTGATTTCAGGGGTTGGCAATGCAGAACTAAACATTGATCTAAGACTATTGGTACTAAAAGAACATCATGCAAGGTGGTTGCAGGCAAGCATTGAATCGCTCGAAGTAAAACCTGATGTCATTATTCATGGATTCAAACAAGCAGGGATACTGGATGCACATACCAACTGCCTGAACACTGTAAATTTGTTTATTATTGCTAATACTAGTATATTGTTATTACCATCTTTGATTTTAAATTTAAGTTGCATTCTAAGGTTGGTCTGCTTTCTTATGTATTGCAGACACAGCAAAGGGAGCAGGATCAGGATAAAGTTTGGGAGCCTCTAACATAGGCAAAATCTGCCATACGCTGGTGCCGCTGGGATGAAGATACTTTCTTTTTTTCGAGTGCTTTGAATGTATTAAATAAATGGACTTTAAGTTAATTAATGAATTAAACACTTTTTTAAATCTTGCAGTTGCTCTGCTTCATCATCATTACAGATGGTTACAATTTCTAAATTTAATCGCTTTATTTCACTGTAAAGTAAACATAGCGAATATAGCGAAAATAAACAGAGTGCGATTATAATCAGTTCTACAGTATCTCTTTTCTTACCACCAAGCAGATGCATTTTTATAGCAGTTGGGGAATATAGACATGTGTTTTAGTTTACTTTATCTGTTAGCAGTAGTCCTCTGTAACTATCCTGGGTGTCTCCGTTTTTGACTGTTAAAATCTTAGTTCGCTCATGGGAACTGCACATGCAGTAGGAAGATGATGTGTCAGCACCCAATAGTGTCTCCACTATGTTTCTCTGCCGATTTAGAATACTAAAAGAAATATCAGGAGAGGTGTAAACCTTCTGCCCCCTTTTCTCTTCAGTTAGTTTCAAAAACTTCTTAGATGTGGTAGAGCAGGATTTTTCCTCTTAAATCACTTTAGTTTTGTGTATTTCCGAGAGTTTGTAAGGTTATTTACACTTTCTGTATAGCGATGCAGGATGCAAATGTGCTCAGTGACATCTTCTTCTTACCCCTGCTAATGCAACTCTTGGGAACAAACTGCAATGTATTTATTTATTTATTTATTTTTGCTTTTCTTTTTATTAAAAGTTTAAACAGTACAGAGAGAGAGAGAGAGAATCACATACAAAATACAATATATAAAATAGACATACCAAATGAATAACAGTACAAAGTATTTCTTTTATATTACAAATTCTATGCAAAAAACTTTGTTAATGGACCAATAAGGTTCAGGCGTCAAAAGTAGGGAAATTACATCTTAGGGTTCCCAACCCTAAGACCCCATCCCCACTCTTGATTTCCAACCCTAAGACCCCACCCCCACCCTGCTTGCAGGATCAGGTGTGAGGGGTGTGCCTTGGGTTTGTAAACCCTAATGCTCACCCCATTCCAAGAATAAGTAAGCTAAGATGGGTACAGAATAAGAGAATGTAAACCACTCCTGGTTAAACAATTGAAAAAAAAATACTTTCTGTCGTGTGTGCCCCCCATTAAATATTATTTGTTTCAGAGTTAGGGTTAGAGATAGCTGTTCGGGTTAGTGTTACAAAGATGGTATTTACTTAGGGTATGAATACCACTAAGGACTGATGCCTGGATGGGAGTGCAGGGCCCACATGAATATGGATACTATTAAGGAGTAATGCATGGATGGCAGCTTTCCTGAATGTACGCATTTCCCTTAAAGGGGCACTGTCAGCTTTGCCCCACCGTGTGCTTCAAAATCGCACGAGTGTGCCTCTTGGCACATACACAACGAAAGATTACTGGCAAATACCCAGCTCAAATGCCCAATCTGTACAAATTTTTTTTTTTACCTTTTCGGTGATTTTATGCGGTCCGAGTTTAAGTTACGTGCCTACGGGAAGCTGGTACCATTCAGGAATGCGCGTCTCCTACAAGCGCGTCCCCAAACTGCATTTTTTCCTTGAACACAATATGAAAATATGCTCCACCGATCCATTGCAGTAATTCTAATGTTTAGTGGGCACTCCGAAAATAAACCGAGATCTCCGAGTTGTTAAAATAGAAGTTTTCGGCTGAGGTGAAATCCGGCGCATATCGCAAAGGCAACATACTACTGCATGTGCGGGATCTTTACAAATTCCACTTCTGGCGCATGCGCGAGATTTTGACCTCAGTCAAAACTTTTATTTTAACAACTCACAGTTCCGGTTTATTTTTGGGTGCCACTAACATAAATTACACAACGGCTCGATGGCTTCCTCTTCATATTGTGTTCAAAAAAAAAAATCCCAATTTAAGAGCAACGCTCTGTAACGTCATATGGTGCTCATGGAAAACATGCAGTTTGGGGTTGTGTCAGGCAGACACGCTGCTCCGACAGGTATCAGCTTCCGTAGGCGCGTGACTTGAACTCCGACTGAAAAGTTAAAAAATAATAATAAAGCGTACAGATTGGGGGTTTTGAGACATGGGGGTGCATTCTGCAGTAATCATATATTGTGTGTGTGCCAAGAGGCAAACTCCTGCAATTTTAAAGCAAACAGTGGGGCAAACCTGACAGTGCCCCTTTAACTCTCCATAATTTTTTAAGAGATTGTAATTGTATCCTTATTTCCCTGTGGGAGCACAGGGCCCTGCACTCCCATCACTCCATACTCCTCTGCGTATTTGTGTATGGGGCGCGAGGGGTCCTCTAGGCTCTGCACTGCCATCCATGCATTACACCTTAATAGTATTTGTATTTGTGTGTGGGAGTGCAGGGCTCAGGGAGCCCTATGCTCCCATGCATGAATTGACAAAGAAACGCTTGCGTGCACCTCACATTACAATATTATCCAATGTGAAATTAACCAAAATGTAAATCCACAGAACTCCAGAGCAAAGTAATATATTTTCACCAAACCAGCAAAAGGCACATCTGTGAGGCAGGCCCTCAGTACCCTGAAAATTTCACAGCAAAATGGCAAGCCGTTTCTTAACACCATAGTGACAAAGAAACAGCTCTGTAAACCTTCCAGTACAATGTTATCCTATGGGAAATCAACCAAAAATCAAATCCACAGAACTCCAAGCCAAAGTAATATATTTTCATAAAACCAGCAAAAGGCACATCTGTGGAGCAAGCCCTTTCAATGCTGGAAATGTCAGTCCAAAATTCCAAACCATTTCTTTGCTATGAGGTGACAAAAAAAATATATATAAAATTTCTTTTTTCGCAAATTGGGATCAAGAATCCTGTTTTACGATCAGGAATCCTTTATCACAATCAAAGAATTCTGTTTCGAGCCTCACATCTAAATCTTCCCATAGTAAATAATGGGAAACTTTGAAATTTAATAACTTTGAAATGGATTAATAGTTGTTCACCAAACCTTCAAAAGGCACCACTGTGACCTCAAACCTATATACCCTAAACATTTCAGACCAAAATTCCACACCATTTTTGTGCAACGCGGTGACAAAGAATTTGACAAAAAATGGTAATTTACACATTTTTTGAGACTCCATATCTCCACACCCGCACATCCAACCGGAAAGAAATTTGTCACATCAAGAGATCCTTGATCTCTGATGGTGTATGCCGGATTTCATATAAATTGCTTCAACCATTATGAAGTTACTAAAGTGCAAATTGCAATCAAGAATCCTGTTTTGAGCCTGACGTAACTTTTCCAATAGGAAATTAGAGGAAACTTTAAAATTTAATAACTTTGGAACGGATTAATGTTTTTTCACCAAACCTTCAAAAGGCAACACTGTGACCAAAGACATGTATACCCTATAGAGAATACCAGAAGGGCAACCATGCACAACCAGTGTGATCTGTCACAGAAGGATTCTGATTCCCTCTGACCTTGAGAGTGAAGCTTGAGAGGTCTGTGGGAATCAGAACCCCGAGCTGGCAAAACACACTGATTATGCATAAAGTTGCGTATCATGTATTTTTTATAGTGTATAGTATTATGTGAAATGTGTGCATCTTGTTGTTTTCTCTTTCACAATGAAACTGGTTTGTGCAGCCTCTAGAGGTTCTAGAACGCTGTTCTACCACAGAAGGGTACAATCACATTCCATGACCCTTGAACCGGTGGTACAACAACATTTTGAAAAAGATGAATTCATATATAGAACAGTGCTCTACTATACACTGTAAACATTTCAGACCAAAATTTCACACCTTTTGCTCAATGCAGTGACAAAGAATTTGAATGGTAATTCACACATTTTCGAGACTCCATATCTGCACACCCTCACATCCAACTGGAATGAAACTTTTCACATCAAGAGACATTTGGTTTTTTATGGCACATGCTAAATTTCATGCAAATCACTTTAACAGTTGCAAAGTTATTAAAGCACAACATTTTCAGTTTAACATAGAAGTGAAGAAAGAATTTAACAAAAAACAGTGATTTACACATTTTGGGACGCCATATCTCCACACCTGCACATCCAACTGGAACAATTCTTGCCATATCAAGAAACCCTTAGTTTCTGATGTGGTATGCCAAATTTCATGCACATCGCCTGAACGGTTACAAAGGTATTAAAGCACAAAATATTCAGTTTAACATAGACGTGAAGACAGAATTTGACAAAAAATGGTGATTTACACATTTTGGGACTTCATATTTCCAGACCTACATATCCAACTGAAGCAAAACTTGCCACATCAAGAGACTGTTGATCCCTAATGGGGCATGCCAAATTTCATGCAAATCGCCTGAATGGTTGAAAAGATATTAAGGCACAAAATATTCAGTTTAATATAGAAGTGATAAAGAATTTGACAAAAACAGTAATTTGTACATTTGGGGCTCCATATCTCCACACTCACACATCCAACTGGAAGAAAAACTTACCATATCAAGAGATATTTGACCTTTGCTGACACATGCTAAACTTCATGCATATTGCAAGAATGGCTGTGAATTTATTAAAGTGCAAATGCAATAATGAATCCTTTTTCATGATCATGAATCCTATTTCGAGCCTCACATCTAAATTTTCCCATAGGAAATAATGGGAAACTTTGAAATTTAATAACTTTTGAATGGAATAATATTTTTTCATCAAACCTTCAAAATGCACATCTGTGGCACAAGACCTATATGCCCTGAAAATTTCAGACCAAAATCCCAAGCCATTTTTGCTCAGCGGTGTGACAAAGAATTTGACAAAAAGTGGTAATTTTCACATTGTTTGACACTGCATATCTCCGTACCCACACATCCAACCAGAAAGAAACTTGCCACAGCAAGAGATCCTTGATCCCTGAAAGTGCATGCAAAATTACATGTTAATCGGTCAAACGATAGGGAAATTATTAAAAGTTCAAAATTTTGGGTTTAACATAGAAGTGACCATTGAACACTAATACACAGGTGCAACCATGCCTGTATAGTATAGCAAGATCCTTTACGTGCCTTGAATAATTAGGCCACATATAGTATCTACTTAATATAGGGGGTAGATAACTTATAAACTTTTATAATTAATGGTCTCCGTTTTTTTGCATACAAAAAGCCGTGTATTAAATACCGTAATACCTAAGTAGGTGTTACGGCATTCATGCGCTCCCTTTCCCTAGCAAAGTGCTCAAGACACACACTAAAAAAACGGAGCACGCGCTTTCAACTGTCCCTTTAACTTCACACATCACTGACCAGAAAAATTAACTTACTTGCTGGTGTTACCTCCATCTTATATATTCTCCACCAGCTTCACATCACCTAGACCAAAAAAAAACGTTTTATTCTACCAAACCTCACTTCTACAGTTCACCCTTTTCCCACAATCCCCAACTGCTCTCCCTTTCAACCCTAACCTTTCCTCTGCAGGTCAAAGGATGACGAAACTCTACCGGAAGGATCTCCACAGTTATAGACTTTCAAGTTTTTATTTTGTTTATTCCGATAACTAGTTTAAATAATTAAATGTTAATGTTGAAGCACAGTTCTATTTTCTCCACACAAACACAACGTTCATCTCAAGGTAAGATTCCAGGTCTTTTTTCATACCATAGAAAAGGAGCCTTCAATTATATAAAACAAAATATGGAGTGCAGTGTGTTTAACTCGAATTTAACACACACCCTCGTTGTTGGATGGCTTTATAAACCCCTCGGGCTTGCCCTCGGGGTTTATGTGCCATCCAACAACTCGGGTGTGTGTTAAATTCTCGTAATACACTGCACCCCATACTTTATCCTATATATATTATACTAGTGTGAAGAAAGGAGCAGAGCAGGATAGAGAAAAAAGGTGAATCAATGAAGCAAGTAACATGGAAGAAAGGTGAAGATGGGGAAAATGAGGGAGTAGGTGGGGAAGTTATTATTCACTGTTGAAGAGGGAACTCGACCTTAGGATATAAAATCAGAGTAGTGTATAAGTTGGTAATGTACCCATAGTCACAACCTGAGCTCAGACTGAGGAGTCTTATCTAACTAGGTCTTATCCAAATAGATATATGTCAGGTGTTCAGTTGGAGCTGAAGACCTGTAGGTATATATCAGGTGTTCAATTGGAGCTGAAGATCTGTAGAGTCAGTAGAAGCTGAAAGGGAAGTACTTCTTCTGTGCTGTTTTGTTTGTTTTCTTTTAGTATTGTGGTAGCATTTACCGAGAGGGCAATATGTGCTGTGTGACTTAAACTGTGCAACTGCAAAACAAATTATTTTGTCTTGGGCTGGGAGGAGGGAAGCTGACTGAGGGAGGGAGGGAGGAGGGAGAGAGGGTGGGACTACACTGGAGGGGAAGGGTGGTCACGGACTAGGACCAGCCAGTACTGAGGCTGGGATCCACTTATATTACAAGGGGGACAGAGCAATCCCAAAGCTTGAGTGCCACAAAGCAGGAGTGTAGTGTGCAGTACCTACCGGGTCTTAATGTCGCACGCTTAATAGCGTACCACATTATGGCTAACCCAGGATAGCATCATACTCAAAAGCGAATGGTGCAATACCGCATATACTGCTGTACACGGTATTGCACCACTCTCACAATTCCAGGCAGAGGATAAGACCTCTGCTGGGATGGGGTTCTGCCGAGCAGTTGCTGTGGCTCAATGGACTGAGCCACTGCAGCCAGGAACCCAGGTGCTGCTTCTGGGGCCGAGTTTGATTTCCGGTCCCAGAAAGCGTATATTTATTTTAAACTTAGTGCAATTTTCAAGTTGGAACCCCCAGTTGAGAATCCTTATTGGGGGGTTCAGGGGCACATGGCAGAAATTGCGCCTATTGGCAGTGTGATTTTTGCATGTAGCATAATGTCTTGTGACATTATGACTTCCGTTTCCCTTTGAGTAGTGTCTGCAGGCGTCAGCAGGGAGCACAGCAGGCAGCAGACACACTGGAGAGGAGAGAGTAAGGCACAGGGGAGATGAGTCTCTAAAGGGAGTGCTGACCAGGTATGGCTCAGTATTATACCATGTGGCAGGGAGCCCAAGGAGGTGGGGGGGTCCCAGGGAGTGGACCACTAAGCAGGCATGGGGAAGGAGGGTGTTTGTGGGCAGTCAAGAGGGATAGGTAGTAAGTTGTAATGGATGCGGGGCAGCCATATTCTTGGGGATTGCATGGAGGGCAGGGGGGTGTATGATGTGTAGGCAGTTGATATAACTAGGGAGGAGCCAGGATGGCTGAGATAGAAGCTGGGAGATGGGGGCAGGGGAGGGGGAACACCAAGGAAAAAGGGACCTGAAAGACTGTCACCAGAGGTTGCAGCAGGCAAAAGAAAGGATAGACAAGGGGGGGGAACAAGAGGAGCAGTCAATCAGGAACAACTGGGGGCAGGCACTGATGACTGGAGGGTGGTCAAGCACCAGGGGAAGATAAGAACAGGGGTAGGGCAGGGGTATAAGTCACAGAGAGGGGTGGCTGGAGTAGCTCAGAGAAGGGAGAATGACAGTAGGAACAGATTCTCCATTTTTGCTAGCCTGGCGGAGCAGGAAGGGGCAGGGAAGGAAACTGCAGAGAATGGAAGGGTGGAGAGCACTACAAAAAGTAAGACATACAACTGGGAGGTGGAAGTCAAAAGAGGTAGCCCAGGCATCAGCAGATGTAATGCAGGGCGGAAGGAAGGTGGCGAAGCAACAGCTACGAGAGGGGGAAGGAAGGGAGGGGCAGGCAGAGAACAGACAGGTGGGCACAGCAGGCTGCATTGGAAAGGATAGCACAGAGTGGAGGGGGGAAACAGGGAAGAGGAAGAGAACAGGTCAGCGGGGACACAGGGAGCCAGTGGCAAGGGGGGGAAGGCAGGCACAGAAAGGGGGGAGGTAGAGCAGAAGAGGAAGGGTACGAGGGTGGAATCATGTAGTCTGGGCACAAATGGTACAGGGAAAAGGACGTGGTAAAGAAAAGGGAACATACTGTACATGGCTCAGGGAAGGCACAGGGCTACAGAGGCATGGGGGGATGGAGGGGGAGAGCCAGACAGGGGGTAGAGGATTAGCAGGCAGCAGCAGGGTAAAAAGGATAAAGGAGGGAATGTCATTATTCTGGGGAACTCAATGCTTAAGGGTGTAAGATGGGGGGAAGGGGCACCAGAAAAAGCAGCATTTGGATGGAGTGCATGCCAGGCATGACAGCGGGTAGAGTGGGGCAGCTATTAGCAGATGTGTGAGGAAAGTAGGGGAAAAAACACACATTGTGGTACACCTTGGCAGAAATGACCTGGAGGGGAGAAAGATAGAGGAGGTGCAGGACAGTTTCAAGGAACTGGGAAAACTATGCAGTATGGTGGGAATGTCAGTAGCTTTCTCAGAAATCCTACCATGCCAAGAGCGAGTACAGCCAGGAAGCAGAGAATCACTGAATTCAATAGATGCCTGAAGAAATGGAGTGGGTCCATGGGGTATGGATTGGTGGTGGTGGGGGAACACAGACCTGTATACAGAGGATAGGTTGCACCTTAGTGAGGAGGGCTCACAGGCACTGAAGCATAAGTTGGGGGAGTTCATCAAAGAAAATAATAATTTAAACTAGGTAAGGGGAGCCAAGGGGTGAGAATTCACCAAGAGAGGGATCCTTTGGACCTCCCCACAGCAAGGCAGGTGCCAAATTTAAATAAAGGATGGAAATGGAGGTTACTACTGAAGACCGACATGCATAATCCCGACACCCAGGAGCCCAAAACCAATAGCCAGACTGTCAGGGGTACCTGCGGCAGAGGTTTTACCATGTTTCAGAGGCAAAACCCTTATTTTGACTGCCAACTCCACCATGGGCAATTCTCAACAATCGGATTCCGATGTCAGGCTATTGGTTTGGACTCCTGGGTGTTGGGGATTATGCATGTCGGTCTTCAGTAATACTCCCAAATGGAGGGAGGGTAAAGGTGCAGAGTGCAGTAGATCAAAACAGAGTGTGGTGTCACTGAATGCTAGGAGCTAGGAACCAGATGGCAGAGTTGCAGGCATTGATGATGGAAGGGAGGTAGACATAGCCGCTATCACCGAGACATGGGCAACCCAATACCATGACTGAGACCTAGTCATCCCAGGTTTCACGCTATTCTGGAGGGATAGGGAATAGGGGAAAGGGTGTGGGGTGGCCATCTATGTTAAGGAAGGGATAAGGTATAATAGGGAGGAGAGGGAGGAAGGCAGGGCAGAAGCCATATGGGTGCAGCTATACAACCCGAGAGGTAGCAAGGTTGGACTTGGAATAGTTTATAGGCATCTAACACAGAATGAGGAGGTTGATAGGGAGCTGGGGGAACAGTTAAAGAGGCTTAGTGGCAAAGGGAGCACTGTGGTGGTAGGGGACTTTAATCTACCAGGGGTGGATTGGAGCATTCTGACCACCTCATGTGCCAGGGAGCAGATCCTCGGAAGCCTTCCAGGACAGCTTCCGACACAGAAAGTAGCAGAACCAACTTGTGAGGGGAACATCCTGGACCTGGTGCTGAAGGATGGGGAGCAAGTCAGGGATGTTGGAGTTGAGGAACCCTGGGGGAAGTGACCACTGCACAGTGTGGTTCTCAATCAATCTAGGTAAGAAGGTAACCACTACAAGGACTAAGGTCCTGGATTTCAAAAGGCAGACGTTGGCAGGATGGGTGGTATACTAGAAGGGTACATAGCTAGCATCCGCCTGAGCATGGACACCGAACAGAAATGGGCAATCATCAAGAGGGGCCTGGCTGAGGCCACTAGCACATGTGCCAAGAGCCAGACAGAAATCCAGGATGAAGAAGCCGAGCTGCATGAACAAGGAGGCAGGGGAGAGGTGATGGAAAAGAGGGGCATTTAGAACCTACAAAAGATCCAACAGGGAAGAGGACAGGGAGAAATATGAGGAAATGCAGGGAAGTGAGTAGAACAGTAAGGCAGCATAGGTGTCGAGAGAACTGAGGCTGGCTCCAGGGATCAAAAAGGTGAAAAGTTTCTTCAGGTATATGAGGAGAAGAGAAAGGTAAGGATCAAATTGTTAGGATCAAGAATGGCAGTGGGTGGGCAGAAAAGGGGCAGAGCGGGCAGAAGTACACAAGTTCTTCTGTTTGGTATTCACCAAGGAGAGGGACGGGCCCATACCTTAGGAAAAGGGTGGGGGGAGGAGATGATGGTTGAGGAACTCACAGAGGGAAGGGTGCTGGAGGGCCTTAAGTCCCTGAGGGTTGAAAAGGCACCTGAGCTGGATGGAATTCATCCTAGAGTAGTGAGAGAGAGTTGGCAGTAGTCCTGGCAGGGCTGCTGGCAGATCTTTTCAACACCTCTCTGGAACGGGATGTGTACCCAGGGATTGGAGGGTGGGTACGTGGTGCCCTCCAAAGAGTGGGCCCAGGATGAACCAGGGAACTATAGACCCAGTCACCTAACCTCCAATTGTGGGAAAGGTAATGGAGACTTTCCTCAAGTAAAGGCTGGTAAAATTTCTGGAGGATAATAATTTCCAGGACAGCAGACAGCCTGGGTTTGTCTCTGGTAGATCCTGCCAGATGAACCTGGTGGACTTTTTCAATTGGGTGATGCAGGCACTGAACAAGGGTCATGCAGTGGACGTTCTATACCTGGACTTTAGCAAGGCCTCGATTCAGTGCTGCATGGTAGGCTGACCAGCAAACTGAGCAACCTGGGAGCAGGAAGGAAACTGGTTAGATGTATGAGGAGCTGGTTGCAGGATAGACAGCAGATGGTAGTAGTGGGGGGTGAGGTATCTGAGCCCAGGGCGGTAACAAGTGGGGTCCCACAGGGCTCGGTGCTGGGACCAGTGCTGTTTAACATTTTCATTGCTGACATCGTAGAAGGGATAAAGAGTAAGATCAGTCTCTTCGCCGATGACACCAAGATCTGTGCAGAGGTTGATGGAGGGCAAGGTGCAGCAGTACTCCAGGAGAATTGGCAAACTGGAGGAATTGTTCAGCACATGGCAACTTGGGTTGAATGCCAAGAAGTGCTTGGGAGCCAGGAACCCCAAAATAGTTACTGATGGGGGGAAGTGCAGTTATCCCAGTCAAAGGAGGAGGAGGAGGATCTGGGTGTACTAGTGACAGGGGAAATGAACCACTCCAGCCCAGTGCAGGAAGACAGTGGCAAAGGCTAACAGAATGCTGGGGAGCATCGCAAGAGGAATTACAGTGGCGTGAAAAAGTATTTGCCCCTTCCTGATTTTCTCTATTATTGCATATTTGTCACACGGATGTTTTCAGGTCTTTAGACAAAAATATAATATTAGATAAAGGGAACCTGAGTGAACAACAACACTTTTTTTTTTTACTTATTTCATTTATTTAATGAAAAAGTTACCGAGAGACCGAGTTGTTAAAATAGAGCTTTTCGGCCGAGCTCCAAAATCCCCGCTGATGCTAAGAGCAGCATACTACTCGCACATGTGCGCGGATCTTTACAATTCCACTTCTGCGCATGCGCGAGATTTTGACCTCAGTCAAAAACTTTTATTTTAACAACTCACAGTTCTCGGTTTATTTTTGGAGTGCCCACTAAACATTAGAATTACTGCAATGGATCGGTGGAGCATATTTTCATATTGTGTTCAAGGAAAAATGCAGTTTGGGGACGCGCTTGTACGCGCGTCATATGGTGCTCATGGAAAACATGCAGTTTGGGGTTGTGCTCGAGGCAGACACGCTGCTCCGACAGGTATCAGCTTCCGTAGGCGTGACTTGAACTCCCGACTGAAAAGTAAAAATAATAATAAAGCGTACAGATTGGGGGTTTTGAGACATGGGGTGCATTCTGCAGTATTATATTGTGTGTGTGCTAAGAGGCAAACTCCTGCAATTTAAAGCAAACAGTGGGGCAAACCTGACAGTGCCCCTTTAACTCTCCATAATTTTTTAAGAGATTGTAATTGTATCCTTATTTCCCTGTGGGAGCACAGGGCCCTGCACTCCCATCACTCCATACTCCTCTGCGTATTTGTGTATGGGAGCGCAGGGTCCTCTGGGCTCTGCACTGCCATCCATGCATTACACCTTAATAGTATTTGTATTTGTGTGTGGGAGTGCAGGGCTCAGGGAGCCCTATGCTCCCATGCATGAATTGACAAAGAAACGCTTGTGTGCACCTCACATTACAATATTATCCAATGTGAAATTAAGCAAAATGTAAATCCACAGAACTCCAGAGCAAAGTAATATATTTTCACCAAACCAGCAAAGGCACATCTGTGAGGCAGGCCCTCAGTACCCTGAAAATTTCACAGCAAATGGCAAGCCGTTCTTAACACCATAGTGACAAAGAAACAGCTCTGTAAACCTTCCAGTACAATGTTATCCTATGGGAAATCAACCAAAAATCAAATCCACAGAACTCCAAGCCAAAGTAATATATTTTCATAAAACCAGCAAAAGGCACATCTGTGGAGCAAGCCCTTTCAATGCTGGAAATGTCAGTCCAAAATTCCAAACCATTTCTTTGCTATGAGGTGACAAAAAAAATATATATAAAATTTCTTTTTTCGCAAATTGGGATCAAGAATCCTGTTTTGCGATCAGGAATCCTTTATCACAATCAAAGAATTCTGTTTCGAGCCTCACATCTAAATCTTCCCATAGTAAATAATGGGAAACTTTGAAATTTAATAACTTTGAAATGGATTAATAGTTGTTCACCAAACCTTCAAAAGGCACCACTGTGACCTCAAACCTATATACCCTAAACATTTCAGACCAAAATTCCACACCATTTTTGTGCAACGCGGTGACAAAGAATTTGACAAAAAATGGTAATTTACACATTTTTGAGACTCCATATCTCCACACCCGCACATCCAACCGGAAAGAAATTTGCACATCAAGAGATCCTTGATCTCGATGGTGTATGCCAATTTCATGCAAATTGCTAACAACGTTGTGAAGTTATTAAAGTGAAAATTGTAATCAAGAATCTTGTTTCATGATCAAGAATCCTGTTTGAGCCTCACATCTAACTTTTCCCATAGGAAATAATGGGAAACTTTAAAATGTAATAACTTTGGAATGGATTAATATTTTTTCACCAAACCTTCAAAAGGCAACACTGTGACCAAAGACATGTATACCCTATAGAGAATACCAGAAGGGCAACCATGCACAACCAGTGTGATCTGTCACAGAAGGATTCTGATTCCCTCTGACCTTGAGAGTGAAGCTTGAGAGGTCTGTGGGAATCAGAACCCCGAGCTGGCAAAACACACTGATTATGCATAAAGTTGCGTATCATGTATTTTTTATAGTGTATAGTATTATGTGAAATGTGTGCATCTTGTTGTTTTCTCTTTCACAATGAAACTGGTTTGTGCAGCCTCTAGAGGTTCTAGAACGCTGTTCTACCACAGAAGGGTACAATCACATTCCATGACCTTGAACTGTGGTACAACAACATTTTGAAAAAGATGAATTCATATATAGAACAGTGCTCTACTATACACTGTAAACATTTCAGACCAAAATTTCACACCTTTTTGCTCAATGCAGTGACAAAGAATTTGAATGGTAATTCACACATTTTCGAGACTCCATATCTGCACACCCTCACATCCAACTGGAATGAAACTTTTCACATCAAGAGACATTTGGTTTTTATGGCACATCAAATTTCATGCAAATCACTTTTAACAGTTGCAAAGTTATTAAAGCACAACATTTTCAGTTTAACATAGAAGTGAAGAAAGAATTTAACAAAAAACAGTGATTTACACATTTTGGGACGCCATATCTCCACACCTGCACATCCAACTGGAACAATTTTGCCATATCAAGAAACCCTTAGTTTCTGATGTGGTATGCCAAATTTCATGCACATCGCCTGAACGGTTACAAAGGTATTAAAGCACAAAATATTCAGTTTAACATAGACGTGAAGACAGAATTTGACAAAAAAACAGTGATTTACACATTTTGGGACTTCATATTTCCAGACCTACATATCCAACTGAAGCAAAACTTGCCACATCAAGAGACTGTTGATCCCTAATGGGGCATGCCAAATTTCATGCAAATCGCCTGAATGGTTGAAAAGATATTAAGGCACAAAATATTCAGTTTAATATAGAAGTGATAAAGAATTTGACAAAAAACAGTAATTTGTACATTTTGGGGCTCCATATCTCCACACTCACACATCCAACTGGAAGAAAACTTACCATATCAAGAGATATTTGACCTTTGCTGACACATGCTAAACTTCATGCATATTGCAAGAATGGCTGTGAATTTATTAAAGTGCAAAATGCAATAATGAATCCTTTTTCATGATCATGAATCCTATTTCGAGCCTCACATCTAAATTTTCCCATAGGAAATAATGGGAAACTTTGAAATTTAATAACTTTTGAATGGAATAATATTTTTTCATCAAACCTTCAAAATGCACATCTGTGGCACAAGACCTATATGCCCTGAAAATTTCAGACCAAAATCCCAAGCCATTTTTGCTCAGCGGTGTGACAAAGAATTTGACAAAAAGTGGTAATTTTCACATTGTTTGACACTGCATATCTCCGTACCCACACATCCAACCAGAAAGAAACTTGCCACAGCAAGAGATCCTTGATCCCTGAAAGTGCATGCAAAATTACATGTTAATCGGTCAAACGATAGGGAAATTATTAAAAGTTCAAAATTTTGGGTTTAACATAGAAGTGACCATTGAACACTAATACACAGGTGCAACCATGCCTGTATAGTATAGCAAGATCCTTTACGTGCCTTGAATAATTAGGCCACATATAGTATCTACTTAATATAGGGGGTAGATAACTTATAAACTTTTATAATTAATGGTCTCCGTTTTGCATACAAAACTTAGTGTATTAAATACGTAATACCTAAGTAGGTGTTATGGGTATCCATGCGCCCTTTCCTAGCAAAGTGCTCAAGACACACTCAAAAAACGGAGCACGCGCTTTCAACTGTCCCTTTAACTTCACACATCACTGACCAGAAAAATTAACTTACTTGCTGGTGTTACTCCATCTTATATATTCTCCACCAGCTTCACATCACCTAGACCAAAAAAAAACGTTTTATTCTACCAAACCTCACTTCTACAGTTCACCCTTTTCCCACAATCCCCAACTGCTCTCCCTTTCAACCCTAACCTTTCCTCTGCAGGTCAAAGGATGACGAAACTCTACCGGAAGGATCTCCACAGTTATAGACTTTCAAGTTTTTATTTTGTTTATTCCGATAACTAGTTTAAATAATTAAATGTTAATGTTGAAGCACAGTTCTATTTTTCTCACACAAACACAACGTTCATCTCCAAGGTAAGATTCCAGGTCTTTTTTCATACCATAGAAAAAACGGAGCCCTTCAATTATATAAAACAAAATATGGAGTGCAGTGTGTTTAACTCGAATTTAACACACACCCTCGTTGTTGGATGGCTTTCATAAACCCCTCGGGCTTCGCCCTCGGGGTTTATGTGCCATCCAACAACTCGGGTGTGTGTTAAATTCTCGTAATACACTGCACCCCATACTTTATCCTATATATATTATACTAGTGTGAAGAAAGGAGCAGAGCAGGATAGAGAAAAAAGGTGAATCAATGAAGCAAGTAACATGGAAGAAAGGTGAAGATGGGGAAAATGAGGGAGTAGGTGGGGAAGTTATTATTCACTGTTGAAGAGGGAACTCGACCTTAGGATATAAAATCAGAGGTGTATAAGTTGGTAATGCACCCATAGTCACAACCTGAGCTCAGACTGAGGAGTCTTATCTAACTAGGTCTTATCCAAATAGATATATGTCAGGTGTTCAGTTGGAGCTGAAGACCTGTAGGTATATATCAGGTGTTCAATTGGAGCTGAAGATCTGTAGAGTCAGTAGAAGCTGAAAGGGAAGTACTTCTTCTGTGCTGTTTTGTTTGTTTTCTTTAGTATTGTGGTAGCATTTACTGAGAGGGCAATATGTGCTGTGTGACTTAAACTGTGCAACTGCAAAACAAATTATTTTGTCTTGGGCTGGGAGGAGGGGAAGCTGACTGAGGGAGGGGAGGGAGGAGGGAGAGAGGTGGGACTACACTGGAGGGGAAGGGTGGTCACGGACTAGACCAGCCAGTACTGAGGCTGGGATCCACTTATATTACAAGGGGACAGAGCAATCCCAAAGCTTGAGTGCCACAAAGCAGGAGTGTAGTGTGCCGAGTACCTACCGGGTCTTAATGTCGCACGCTTAATAGCGTACCACATTATGGCTAACCCAGGATAGCATCATACTCAAAAGCGAATGGTGCAATACCGCATATACTGCTGTACACGGTATTGCACCACTCTCATAATTCCAGGCAGAGGATAAGACCTCTGCTGGGATGGGGTTCTGCCGAGCAGTTGCTGTGGCTCAATGGACTGAGCCACTGCAGCCAGGAACCCAGGTGCTGCTTCTGGGGCCGAGTTTGATTTCCGGTCCCAGAAACGTATATTTATTTTAAACTTAGTGCAATTTTCAAGTTGAACCCCCCCCCCCA
Organism: Neoceratodus forsteri; assembly: GCA_016271365.2. Taxonomy (NCBI): domain Eukaryota; kingdom Metazoa; phylum Chordata; order Ceratodontiformes; family Ceratodontidae; genus Neoceratodus; species Neoceratodus forsteri. The sequence goes on from JADMNL010000023.1 coordinate 222,362,105, forward strand.
GTTGAGAATCCTTATTGGGGGGGTTCAGGGGGGCACATGGCAGAAATTGCGCTGTATTGGCAGTGTGATTTTGCCATGTAGCATAATGTCTTGTGACATTATGATCCCGTGCCTCTCGAGTAGTGTCTGCAGGGCGTCAGCAGGGAGCACAGCAGGCAGCAGACACACTGGAGAGGAGAGAGTAAGGCACAGGGGAGATGAGTCTCTAAAGGGAGTGCTGACCAGGTATGGCTCAGTATTATACCATGTGGCAGGGAGCCCAAGGAGGTGGGGGGGTCCCAGGGAGTGGACCACTAAGCAGGCATGGGGAAGGAGGGTGTTTGTGGGCAGTCAAGAGGGATAGGTAGTAAGTTGTAATGGATGCGGGGCAGCCATATTCTTGGGGATTGCATGGAGGGCAGGGGGGTGTATGATGTGTAGGCAGTTGATATAACTTAGGGAGGAGCTAGGATGGCTGAGATAGAAGCTGGGTAGATGAGGGGGCAGGGGTAGGGGGAACACCAAGGAAAAAGGGACCTGAAAAGGCTGTCACCAGAGGTTGCAGCAGGCAAAAGAAAGGATAGACAAGGGGGGGGAACAAGAGGAGCAGTCAATCAGGAACAACTGGGGGCAGGCACTGATGACTGGAGGGTGGTCAAGCACCAGGGGAAGATAAGAACAGGGGTAGGGCAGGGGTATAAGTCACAGAGAGGGGTGGCTGGAGTAGCTCAGAGAAGGGAGAATGACAGTAGGAACAGATTCTCCATTTTTGCTAGCCTGGCTGGAGCAGGAAGGGGCAGGAAGGAAACTGCAGAGAATGGAAGGGTGGAGAGCACTACAAAAGTAAGACATACAACTGGGAGGTGGAAGTCAAAAGAGGTAGCCCAGGCATCAGCAGATGTAATGCAGGGCGGAAGGAAGGTGGCTAAGCAACAGCTACGAGAGGGGAAGGAAGGGGGCAGGCAGAGAACAGACAGGTGGGCACAGCAGGCTGCATTGGAAAGGATAGCACAGAGTGGAGGGGGGAAACAGGGAAGAGGAAGAGAACAGGTCAGCGGGGACACAGGGAGCCAGTGGCAAGGGTGGGAAGGCAGGCACAGAAAGGGGGGAGGTAGAGCAGAAGAGGAAGGGTACGAGGGTGGAATCATGTAGTCTGGGCACAAATGGTACAGGGAAAAGGACGTGGTAAAGAAAAGGGAACATACTGTACATGGCTCAGGGAAGGCACAGGGCTACAGAGGCATGGGGGGATGGAGGGGGAGAGCCAGACAGGGGGTAGAGGATTAGCAGGCAGCAGCAGGGTAAAAAGGATAAAGGAGGGAATGTCATTATTCTGGGGAACTCAATGCTTAAGGTGTAAGATGGGGAAGGGGCACCAGAAAAGCAGCATTTGGATGGAGTGCATGCCAGGCATGACAGCGGTAGAGGGGCAGCTATTAGCAGATGTGTAGGAAAGTAGGGGAAAACACACATTGTGGTACACCTTGGCAGAAATGACCTGGAGGGGAGAAAGATAGAGGAGGTGCAGGACAGTTTCAAGGAACTGGGAAAACTATGCAGTATGGTGGGAATGTCAGTAGCTTTCTCAGAAATCCTACCATGCCAAGAGCGAGTACAGCCAGGAAGCAGAGAATCACTGAATTCAATAGATGCCTGAAGAAATGGAGGGTCCATGGGGTATGGATGTGGTGGTGGTGAGGAACACAGACCTGTATACAGAGGATAGGTTGCACCTTAGTGAGGAGGGCTCACAGGCACTGAAGCATAAGTTGGGGGAGTTCATCAAAGAAAATAATAATTTAAACTAGGTAAGGGGGGGAGCCAAAGGGGTGGGAATTCACCAAGAGAGGGGATCCTTTGGACCTCCCCCACAGCAAGGCAGGTGCCAAATTTAAATAGGATGGGAAATGGAGGGAATTACTACTGAAGACCGACATGCATAATCCCGACACCCAGGAGCCCAAAACCAATAGCCAGACTGTCAGGAATTGCCTGCGGCAGAGGTTTTTACCATGTTTCAGGGGGCAAAACCCCTTATTTTTGACTGCCAACTCCACCGTGGGCAATTCTCAACAATCGGGATTCCGAGTGTCAGGCTATTGGTTTTGGACTCCTGGGTGTTGGGGATTATGCATGTCGGTCTTCAGTAATACTCCCAAATGGAGGGGAGGGTAAAGGTGCAGAGTGCAGTAGATCAAAACAGAGTGTGGTGTCACTGAATGCTAGGAGCTAGGAACCAGATGGCAGAGTTGCAGGCATTGATGATGGAAGGGGAGGTAGACATAGCCGCTATCACCGAGACATGGGCAACCCAATACCATGACTGAGACCTAGTCATCCCAGGTTTCACGCTATTCTGGAGGGATAGGGAATAGGGGAAAGGTGTGGGTGGCCATCTATGTTAAGGAAGGGATAAGGTATTATGGGAGGAGAGGGAGGAAGGCAGGGCAGAAGCCATATGGGTGCAGCTATACAACCCGAGAGGTAGCAAGGTTGGACTTGGAATAGTTTATAGGCATCTAACACAGAATGAGGAGGTTGATAGGGAGCTGGGGGAACAGTTAAAGAGGCTTAGTGGCAAAGGGAGCACTGTGGTGGTAGGGGACTTTAATCTACCAGGGGTGGATTGGAGCATTCTGGCCACCTCATGTGCCAGGGAGCAGATCCTCCTGGAAGCCTTCCAGGACAGCTTCCTGACACAGAAAGTAGCAGAACCAACTTGTGAGGGGAACATCCTGGACCTGGTGCTGAAGGATGGGGAGCAAGTCAGGGATGTTGGAGTTGAGGAACCCCTGGCGGGAAGTGACCACTGCACAGTGTGGTTCTCAATCAATCTAGGTAAGAAGGTAACCACTACAAGGACTAAGGTCCTGGATTTCAAAAGGGCAGACGTTGGCAGGATGGGTGGTATACTAGAAGGGTACATAGCTAGCATCCGCCTGAGCATGGACACCGAACAGAAATGGGCAATCATCAAGAGGGGCCTGGCTGAGGCCACTAGCACATGTGCCAAGAGCCAGAGCAAGAAATCCAGGATGAAGAAGCCGAGCTGCATGAACAAGGAGGCAGGGGAGAGAGTGATGGAAAAGAGAGGTGCATTTAGAACCTACAAAAGATCCAACAGGGAAGAGGACAGGGAGAAATATGTGAGGAAATGCAGGGAAGTGAGTAGAACAGTAAGGCAGCACAGGTGTCGAGAGAACTGAGGCTGGCCCAGGGGATCAAAGAAGGTGAAAAGGATTTCTTCAGGTATATGAGGGAGAAGAGAAAGAGTAAGGATCAAATTGTTAGGATCAAGAATGGCAGTGGGTGGGCAGAAAAGGGGCAGAGCGGGCAGAAGTACACAAGTTCTTCTGTTTGGTATTCACCAAGGAGAGGGACGGGCCCATACCTTAGGAAAAGGGTGGGGGGAGGAGATGATGGTTGAGGAACTCACAGAGGGAAGGGTGCTGGAGGGCCTTAAGTCCCTGAGGGTTGAAAAGGCACCTGAGCTGGATGGAATTCATCCTAGAGTAGTGAGAGAGAGTTGGCAGTAGTCCTGGCAGGGCTGCTGGCAGATCTTTTCAACACCTCTCTGGAACGGGATGTGTACCCAGGGATTGGAGGGTGGTGCATGTGGTGCCCCTCCATAAGAGTGGGCCCAAGGATGAACCAGGGAACTATAGACCAGTCAGCCTAACCTCAATTGTGGGAAAGGTAATGGAGACTTTCCTCAAGTAAAGGCTGGTAAAATTTCTGGAGGATAATAATTTCCAGGACAGCAGACAGCCTGGGTTTGTCTCTGGTAGATCCTGCCAGATGAACCTGGTGGACTTTTTCAATTGGGTGATGCAGGCACTGAACAAGGGTCATGCAGTGGACGTTCTATACCTGGACTTTAGCAAGGCCTTCGATTCAGTGCTGCATGGTAGGCTGACCAGCAAACTGAGCAACCTGGGAGCAGGAAGGAAACTGGTTAGATGTATGAGGAGCTGGTTGCAGGATAGACAGCAGATGGTAGTAGTGGGGGGTGAGGTATCTGAGCCCAGGGCGGTAACAAGTGGGGTCCCACAGGGCTCGGTGCTGGGACCAGTGCTGTTTAACATTTTCATTGCTGACATCGTAGAAGGGATAAAGAGTAAGATCAGTCTCTTCGCCGATGACACCAAGATCTGTGCAGAGGTTGATGGAGGGGAAGGCGGTACAGTACTCCAGGAGAATTTGGCAAAACTGGAGGAATTGTCTAGCACATGGCAACTTGGGTTGAATGCCAAGAAGTGCTTGGGAGCCAGGAACCCTGGAAATAGTTACTGATGGGGGGGGGGGAAGTGCAGTTATCCCAGTCAAAGGAGGAGGAGGAGGATCTGGGTGTACTAGTGACAGGGGAAATGAACCACTCAGCCCAGTGCAGGAAGACAGTGGCAAAGGCTAACAGAATGCTGGGGAGCATCGCAAGAGGAATTACAGTGGCGTGAAAAAGTATTTGCCCCCTTCCTGATTTTCTCTATTATTGCATATTTGTCACACTGGATGTTTTCAGGTCTTTAGACAAAATATAATATTAGATAAAGGGAACCTGAGTGAACAAATAACACTTTTTTTTTTTACTTATTTCATTTATTTAATGAAAAAAGTTAACCAACACCAACTGGCACTGTGTGAAAAAGTAATTGCCCTAGTTAAATCAACCCAATTAAAGGGATAATTAGAGTCAGCTGATTGAACACAGCCAGGCTTGATTACAGCCAGCCCTGCTCAATATAAACCTCACTTATTTTGGCCCTTACCATCAGAGTCACGTTGCTAGCACAAAGATTCAACAAGCATATTATGCCATGATCAAAGGAAGTTCCTGAAAAGATCAGAAAAATTTGTTGCCCTCTATCAGTCTGGAAAGGGTTACAAGCTATTTCTAAGGCTCTGGGACTCCATCGAACCACAGTGAGAGCCATAATCTCCAAATGGAGAACACTTGGAACAGTAGTGAACCTTCCCAGGAGTGGGCGGCCTGCCAAAATTACTCCAAGGGCACAGTGTAAAATCATCCAAGAAGTCTCAAAGGATCCTTAAACAACATCCAAAGAACTGCAGGCTACTCTTGCCTCAGCTAAGGTCAGTGTTCATGACTCCACAATCAGAAAGAGACTGGGCAAAAATGGGCTTCATGTGAGAGTAGCAAGGAGGAAACCACTGCTAACCAAGAAGAACATAAATGCTCGTCTCTCATTTGCCAAGAAGCACCTGGATGATCCACAAGCCTTTTGGGAAAATGTTCTATGGACAGATGAGTCCAAAGTGGAACTTTTGGACAACATGGATCCCATAATGTCTGCAGAAGCAAACACAGCATTCCACAGTAAGAACACCATACCAACAGTCAAACATGGTGGTGGTAGTGTGATGGTGTGGGGATGCTTTGCTGCCTAAGGACCTGGATGACTTGACATAATTAAAGGAACCATGAATTCTGCTCTGTACCAGAAAATTCTTAAGGAGAATGTCCAGTCATCCTTCCTCAGCTGAAGCTGAAGCGTAGTTGGGTCATGCAGCAAGACAATGATCCAAAACACAAGCAAAGTCCACATCAGAATGGCTAAAAGAAGTAAAATTAAAGTTTTGGAGTGGCCTAGTCAAAGTCCAGACTGAAACCTAATAGAGATGCTGTGGCAGGACCTGAAACGAGCAGTTCATGCTCAAAACCTACCAAATGTTACTGAATTAAAGCAGTTCTGTGAGGAAGAGTGGGTTAAAATTCCTCCACAGCGATGTGAAAGACTGATATTGAATTATAGGAAGTGTTTGGTTGCAGTCATTGCAGCTAAATGTGGCATAACCAGTTATTAAGTGTAAGGCAATTACTTTTCACACAGTGCCAGTTGGTGTTGGTTAACTTTTTTCATTAAATAAGTGAAATTAAAAAAAAAAACAAGTGTTATTTGTTCACTCAGGTACCCTTTATCTAATATTACATTTTCTCTAAAGACCTGAAAACATCCAGTGTGACAAATATGCAATAATAGAGAAAATCAGGAAGGGAGCAAATACTTTTTCACGCCACCGTACCTCTAGGAGAAGGGAAGTCATCCTGCCCCTATACAGGTCCCTAGTGAGGCTGCACTTGGAGTACTGCATGCTGTACTATCACTCCTACTTGAAAAAGGACATCAAGCTATTGGAGGGGGTACAGCGCTAGGCAACAAACATTATCCTGGGATTGGGAGATAAACCTTATGAGGAAAAACTGAGAGAGCTCAATATGTATTCCCTGGAGGATAGAAGGGAGAGAGGGGATATGACTGAGACCTTCAAGTACCTGAAGGGTATGAACAGAGTAAGCACTGGAAGTATTTTCAAACTAAAAGGCGGAAGGGAAACCAGGGGACACAATCTGACGTTGGAAGGAGCCAGATTCAGGAGGGAAATGAGGAGGCACTATTTCACTGAAAGGGTGGTGGCAGGGTGGAATGCACTGCCAGAGGAGGTGATATCACTGTGGACAGTGGGCAGCTTCAAAAGGGGGGGGTGGGGCAGGTTCAGAGGGAGGGTTCAAACCCTAGGGGGCAGGGGTGGGAGTGAAGGATACATGGGCAAAATCAATGGGAGGAAGGCAAGGGGAAGGTGTGCAGCTGCAGTTTGAAAGACTGAAGTGCTGCACACTTAAGCAGACTAGATAGACTGATAAGCCTGTATCTGCTGGCAATTTTGTATGTTCTTATGTTCCATATTATAGATTTCTATCATGTTTCTCCACCCATTCAGGGTTAGGATGTTAGCAGTGTGTCAACATCTTGTGATTGCCTTTTTGGCTGCAAGGGCATAGATGAGGAGTAAACAAAGACTTGAGCGTCTTAGCTTGCCTCCTTCTGATGGTATTGCCAAGAGGATAAGCGAGGGAGTAATTTCTGCTGGACAGTCAAATATTCCAGTTCATGTACAATTGCTTTCTAGAAAGGTTGGAGACATGGACTGTCCCAAAAGATATGCATAGAATGTGCTATAACAACAAACTGAGATTTCAATCAGAAAATGGAGGCACCCAGGATAGTTACAAAGGACTACTGCCAACAGTGAACAAATGTTTTTATTCCCCAGCTGCTGCAGGAATGGAGTCAATTGGCGACAAGAAAACAGATAACATTTACAGTATGTGAGGGTATAGTTCTCCCTTAAGCAATAAAGCACAACACAGAGTATGTATTATCATAAGACAATCAAACCCCAGCTATGAGATAGAGCCAAGAGCCTCCAACTGCAGTGTGGCCATTTCATAAAAACTACAATCCCTGGAGATAACCCTATCAGATGTGTGAAAAATATGCAGATCTTAGTCAAAGTTTCATGCAACCAGGTTGCCATGTATATGCTCAGTTACAACCCCTGCCTTGCGGGCTCAGACAAGGTTGAGGGGCCTAAGCTCTGTTTTGGATGGAAAGGAGGTGGTTCTTTCCCAAATAAGATTAATTGTTGCAGTGCCTCCACCTTGAGTTAAAAGATAGTGGGCCAGATGTCTGCCTGGTACAACCCCCTGGAATGCTGTACCTACCCACCTCCCCTGCAATCACCCCACACATGGATTACCATAAATCAGAACAATGTTTCAATACACACGCAGTTAAAGACTATAGCTAATAATATGCTCTCAAGACAGGTTTCAACAATAACAATAAAATGATTTATACAACATGGTTTGAAGTAACTGGCCGGATAAAAAGTGATATCTATCTAATTAGAAAAGATATCCATTTCTTTTTTATGTTCCTCTATGTCCTAGTGATATCTTTCCTTGTACCACTGTGTCATAGTACATTTGGAACTCATTTAGAATGTTTGGCCTCAATAGCAGTACTAATGGTATTCAAATGTGAATAACTTTAAAATGAAAAATGATAGCATGATACTGTGAGCATCAAAGTTGTTCAGCACAAAAATATCTACAAAATGGGTGTTTTTTCATTTATAGATACCCTTTGGATTTTTTTTTTTATAATTAGCAAAAAAAAAAACAGTAGAAAATCAATTTGTTTTCACTTTTTTGACAAACAAATGTGAATAACTTTAGAATAAAAAATGATAGCCCCTTGGACTCCCGGGATCCCATTGGCTGCTTGGCAGGTCAAATGGTGGCAATTATTGCTGCTGCAGTTCTGTTTACAGGCAGTCTACAAAACGTCCCAGACTTTAAGTTCTTTTTGCAGGGCTCCTGAATTGTTTTTACATTAAATGCTCCCAGGATTTGATAGCAGTCCCTCTGCCCTGGTGTCCGGTGGCAGAGTGGACATAACAGGAGCTCCCTCTGCCTGTAGCTAGCACTGTAGCACTGACTCCCCCAGGATGCAGGCAGGGCTTACTTTTGTAACGCAGCCTTGTCTGCTCTTAAAGACACACTCGTATCCAAAAAAAGCATTTTTACTGCTCCAAATTTGTAACGAGATGAAGCTTTCACAAATTCGATGTTGACAATTATACCATGGACCTCGGACGCCAACCAATCAGAAGGGCAGGCACATCTTTAAAAAAAGAAAAATCCCACTCCGAAATCATGGAACTGCGACCGCCATCTTGTTTTCCCACTAAGCGGAGACCATAAAACAGCAGCTCCGTACATCAGGGAAACAAAACAAAATAAAACACTGCTTTAATACTGAGTGGCTTATTAAGTATTATACCAAGTACTGCTTTTTTTAAAATAAAAATTAAACCAGTACTTGGTATAATCATAATAAGCCACTCGGGAGATCTGGGTTATCGGAGATTTACCACGGCTGGCGCGGATTTACCTACTCGACTGCACCTCATGGGCAAACCACTCCAGCCGATGTAAATTCCCCCGATAGCCCACACCCCTTCGTGGCTTATCGCTTAACTATCTGGCTGACCTTAGGTGTATAAATTGGCAGAGCCTTTACCTAGCCACATCAGTGAATGAAGCCATTGGTATCCTGAATGCTAACCTAACAGAACAAGCCAATAAGCATGCCCCACTCATAAGGCATAGGGTTTGGAAGATTACACACCCCTGGTTCACACTGGATCTGAAAATTGCTGTTACCCATTGTGATAAGCTATGGGCACGAGCAAGACATATCAAATCCCCTCCTGACTGGCAGGCTTTCAGATCTTCAAGAAATGCATGTGTTAAACTTATTAGAACAGCTAAAGTCAATTACTACTTAGATATCCCAGAGAAGGCTAAAGGTAATTCATACAAAATATGGCAGATAATCAAAACGGTAGAAGGCCATAAACTCCAACCCCCATACCTGTAAAAATCTCAATGGATGGTATAGAGACTTCCAACCAAGGCAGTATTTTAGAAAAATTAAATGCCCACTTTGCCACAGCAGGCCTGATGTTTGACTCATTACCGACTGTTGGGCTGGTTGGTTGCTCCACACCCATGGAAGCTCCCCAGGGCCTGAGGCCCCACGACTCCTTCCAGCTCTCTCCAGTAACTTATAAACAAGTTGAAGACCATTTAAGTAAGTTAGACCCTTAAAAGAGTGCTGGTGCTGATAGGATTGACTCCATATTCCTAAAATTAGGGAGTTGCCTGCTAACCACACCTATTCTACATATCTTTAACAAATCTATCTCCACGGCCACAGTCCCCTCTTGCTGGAAAACAGCCTTTATATTGCCCCTACTTAAGTCAGGCGACTCAAGTGACCCTAATAACTGCAGACCCATCCCCATCCTTCCAGTCCTAGCCAAACTCCTCGAAAAAATAGTAAATAATCAGCTAAAAGAGTACTTGAAAAATTCTTATCTTTTCAGCCCACTGCAATCTGGCTTCAGACAGAACCATAGTACTGTCTCAGCATTGACCAAAGTTACCAACGACTGGTTCGCTGCACTAGATGCCAAGTAAACCATGGGTGCTGTCTTTCTAGACTTAAGCAAGGCATTCAATACTGTTGATCACAATCTTCTCCTCCTCCGAATGCCTTAGGGATTTGGGTTTGGATGGATACTCTGTAAACTGGTTTTCCAGCTACCTCACAGGTCGACTGCAACAAATTAAAGTCGATGGGCTCCTCTCTGACCCCCTACCTGTCAGAAAAAGAGTACCCCAAAGGTCTATATTAGGGCCTCTATTACTTTCCATTTCTATTAACTCCCTAGACAACAACATCCACAATTCTTACATTTCTTTGCAGATGATACAGTGTTGTACATTTTCAAACCTACTGTGACAGAAGTACTGTATGTGCTGAACTACAGTCTGATTATAGTCAATTACAGCATGATTTAATCAGCTGTAAACTGCTGCCGAATGCAAAAAAAACTAAAGTGATGTTCTTCACTCCCACCCATCCTCCAGCAACCCTACGTAACCTGATGGTGCCAGCACCCATTAAAACTATTTTTGGGGACTCTTTGGAGGTAGTGGATAAATTTAGATACCTGGGAATCTGGCATGATAGCAAGCTGACATTTGGCGCTCACATCGACTGCCTTTCCAGGAAATGAAAAGCAAGGTTAGTGTTTTTTATAGGAATAAATCACTATTTCCTGTGGACATGACACAGATTTGTGCAAGCCACCTTCCTTCCATGGCTAAATTATGGGGACATCACATATAACTGTAGCACGGCAACTAATTTACATAAACTTGACATACTTTTTCACCATGCCCTGTGATTCATAACAAATGCACCTTGCAGGACACATCATTGCGACCTCTATCAGGCAGTAGGCTGAACATCCCTCAACACAAGATGGAGGCTTCACATTGGTACATGGACCCCGAAAATTTCATGGAACAAACTCCCCCCATACATCTCTTCGCTGATTCATAGGTCACCCAGTACGTACACGCTAAGGAAATCCACCTACATACTATTGGACGTTCCCAGAGTATATACCTCGCATGGTAGAGGTGCAATTAGCTTTTCTATCCCTTCAGTCTGGAACAACATCCAGTCTATGTTTAGGCTCCCTGAACTTGCTTCCTTGAATGTATTTAAGACTTTGGCCAACAAATACTTCAAGGATACTTGCCATTGCCACAATGGCTAGAGCTCCCCCTATAACTTCGATACTGGATATTATGCACTTACCTCTCCTATTACCCCCAACCCCCCCCTTCATTAGCACTAGCCAAAGGGTCTTCAGAATGGCTATGTAATGATTGACCAGTTGTCCAATGTCTGTTTTTGATAGTACTGGTTCACACTATGATTGTTGTGTATGTTTAGATCATCCTCGTCCTGAATGGCTTGTTTCCAGAATGTTGTGTACCTAATGTAATACCTCACTTAGTACCTACTTTGTGCCTTTGTATATTTTGTACTTGATGTATTCTCCTTCCCTGTGCTGTATATTGTCTTTATATTATGTCACTGCCTATCAGGACCTCTTTGTGAATGAGCTTGCTCAATGGGGTATTTCCTGCAATAAACTTAAACTTGAACACATGCCCCTTTAAAGATATCATGCTTTTAAATGCTGAAATAAAATATATTTTTATCTCCCTCCCGTGTGTCTCCGAGCCCCCACTTATGTAGCTGGAGTCCCTGGGGACAAAGTACACAAAGAGGACACTTGTAGAGGGCAACCAAGAGACTTTAACACTAAGCACTGCAGTGCTCCTTCAGCATTTCAGCTGGAAGACGCCAACTCGCACATTCGAGCAGGCAGGTTGAATGTGCGTACAAAGTGCTACACAGCATTCTGTGAACCGCCGAGCAGGTGATTTCACTTTTAATGGCATTTCTCTGGTCCCTCACAGGATTCAGGCACACAGAGGCCAGCAGGAGCATTACTGGGGCACCATATGGATCGGACTAGTGCATACCTGTGATATTTCCAACTTGCTTAAGAGGGAGATTTGGGTTAAATTAATAGGGAGATTTTGCAATGTCATGAATTTTTACTTAAATGGTGTCAAAAACAAGGAAAAAAGCATTTAAAAATATTTACTATATTTTATTTTGTCAAGAATAAACACTAAAAAGAATCAGCAACTAGTTATACAAAGTTATCAGTTACATTGTCAACCACTAATTTACTTTTTATGTGTCTTTATCTACCCCCCAAAAAACATGAATAGATATTTTTGACAGAATTTTACTTAAGCAGGAGATTTTGTTTCCTGGGAGGGAGGGCTGGAGTTCAGTCAAAAAAAATGGAGTCTCCAAGCAAAAACAGGAGATATCACAGGTAAGCGGACAGAGCAGTTGGAGGGCAAATTAAGGTAAGCCCCACCCATGGGGGATGTTACATTTACGTTTGTTGTTAAGATGAAGTTTCAAGTGTGGGAATATAGCGGAGAGGAGATTTGTGGAGCAGGATTGCTGAAAGGAGATATAACGCCTGCTGACTTAGGTGTGATCATGGACATCAGCTCTACTCAAGCATGTAGTCCATCAAACGTAACTGTCCCGGGTTTTCCAATTGTAGGCACATTTGCGACATGTAGATGTGCATTGAAGCAGCTTGACTCTAAGGTAAGATGCAGGTAGCCCTGAAATGCACACAAGTGGCCACAATAACGACGCATGCTACACTATGGAGATGTGGTGTAACAGGTGTCCCTTTGATGCAGGGATGGAAAAATTCTAATTATCTGACAGAAGCCCCCTGTGTTAGATGTCTAATGCCATGAGATCGTGCATAAAAACAGTTTCAAAAATCTTGGCCCCAGGTTCTAAAGTCACAGGAACCAATCAAGTTTAAGCAGAGAAAGCTTTAGCTGTTTAGTTTCCTAACTACTGTCAGTGATTATTCACACAAAGACGCTAAATAACCATCAAAGGAGAATTGAGCAGATAGAGGTGGAATATTTCCATAATTCTTTGATAGTTTAATGTTATGCACTTGTAGACTTTGGATCAAAACACAATTAAAACTGAGAGTTAATTCTGATTTAACATGGCACCGAAGTACAGTTTTTTTAACATCATTCACATTTAAGACACTAAACATAAAGAAAGCTCACAAAGAGGCTTGCTTTTTCATATGGGTAGTGTAACCCCCCCCTTTTGGTTGGGTTTACTAATTTTTCCCTTCCTTGCCCTTTTGGCCCTTATCTTTTTTTTATATGTATGGCCTCTGCCCACTGGTGGAGCCTCTGCTGGTCAGAGGTCACCGATGGGGCTCGGGCCATATATATAAGGGTCTGTTGACGCCTTTTGTGGGGAGGTTCCCACGCCATGGTGTTGGTGGTGGTGGTTTTGCAGGATCAGGGGTGATTGCCTGCTCCTGCCCAAGTTTTCAGTGGTCGGGATAGCAGTCAGAGTAGCGGCAGTAGTTACGTGGCGGCGGCAGTCTAGTGGTTGATACATGTGTGGGGTGGATTCAAATCTTCAGCCCGAGACAGCATGGAGGAAGTGAATGGAGCCTATATGCCCAAGGCCTGAGCAGAAGGGAGAGTGAGGGACTGAGGAGTGGGCCCTGGCTGTGGATCATAAACTCCCTGATCCAGCCCTTTCAGCTGGTGCACTTTGCCATGCCAGGTTGGCAGCTCCCACATTGAGGAGTTGTGAGAGGCTGGATGATAACCGGTTCCAGAGACCATTAGTGGGAACGTCTGCCCTGAGATGTCAGAGGGGAAAATCACCTATTGGGGAGTGAGTGAGCCAGAGAGATGAACTGCTGCTGCTAGTTTAGAGGGGTCACCTGGCCCCAAGTGCTACTGCTGCCCAAAACTCATATGCAGCCACCCGTCCCAGGGATTGACTGTAAAGGGGTGGAGGGTCTTCAGGACCATGAGGAATCACTGATGTACTGCCAAACTCTATAGTGGGCTCCTGGGCCCAGAGTAAATCAGTTATGTACGTATGCTTGGAAGATGGCCATGCTTTTTGATTAAATGGGATCTCCTGTTACAGAAAGATTTTTTGGTGTTGACAATCTGTTATTTAAAAAGGTGATGCTGTCTGACCCTTTTAAGCCCTGCACAGCCCAGCACCCGAAGAGGCACCCTGGGGGCACAGAAGAACCCAGCAACGCAGCCAAACATGGCAAGATCCACATGAAAACTTGGGACTGTGGCTTTCTGCTGTTGTGACCCTCCTCCCCTCAGCTACCACCAGGCACACCACTAGACATGAGGGATTGGGGGTCAAATGTGGGGGCTTGTCCGGTTCTATTTTTTGGGGTGCCTTCATGCTAAATTGGGTGCTGGGCGTGATTTTTGGAGTGTGACCAGTTGAGCCCTGTACAGATTTGAAGATGGGACAATGTGGTGCAGAGTCAGATTTACTCCTTTTGGAGTACTGTGGCACCATGGAGTCTGTAAGAACTGTAGGCTGTTGACTTGTGTCGGAGGGAGTTTTATGAGGGACAAACTGATGGAGATCCCAATGTGAGGAGGTACAGGGAGGGAGTGTGGCTGCCGGATGGGCAGGCCCCTTGTTCCAGCATAAGACAGCTGCCTGAATGGAGCCAAGTGGAACGCATATTCCAAAGGAAAATCCAGTGTGACTGTTCCCAGTGCATCTGCCCTTTCCTCCCAGAGAGACTGTGTGATATTAAAGGAGAACACCAACAAGACTGGGTGTATTGGAGTACCCTTGATAAGTTATATAGGAAGCATTGTCTGGGTCCTGATAGCACCAATTATGCTCTTCAATGAATTCAGAACATCATGAAGTGCAAATGTGCCAGTTATGTATGGGAAGGTCTCACTTTGTTTAAGACACACGCCGTCATCCAGGATCTGTTAGGAAAGAGGTACAAGGCCAATGTGAAAGCTGTGGACTCTTTCAGTCAGGCTACCACCAAACCCCTGTTTAACTACTATTTCTCTGGAAGATAAAGATTTCTGTGGCCTGCAGTGTATCTGTCTTTCTCCCGAAGATACTGCTTCAAGAAAACTCCCTTTTTCTATCAGTTTCAAATGGGTGCAGAAACTTGGCTATGATACATAAACAGCGGGTTTTGTCATGTGAATAGTTATCCTTTGTTTTACAGTACTTTTTACTCAGAAGGACACATTGGGACTCTGAACCCTGGTGCTCCTACTAAAGGGGGGAATGTATTGGTGAATGTTTGGTGCCTGGACTTTTGCAGCATCTGTTAAGATCAATTTCTATCACTGCAGAAACAACTGACTGGGACTTTGCACTACGATGCTGTTTAAGGAAAGAAACCGGAGAAATGTATTAATTACTGGGGGGTGTTGCCTTTTGAGGTAATATCTGAAATGTCTAAATTAGTATGTTGAGAATGTAATTGCATATAATGGAAAATGTTTTGTGTTGTGTTATTTAAAGGGGAAGTGCACTGATAACGGGTACAGCAGCTTTAGGCAGCATGACAGAGTTTCTGTTTCTATTAGGTAGGTAGTGTTAGTTTTGGGACTGGGATGCCACCTCTGTGGTGCCAGAAAAACAGCCCTGGGGACTGCAGTGGTGGATCACCAGTGGTTGGGGGTTGGGATGACCAAGTTAGGTCTCTGTTGGTTTTGGGGGGTTAGAATACCCAGAAAAACTGACTGTTCCGGATGTTACCCAGTGGGCTGTGTGTCTCGTTGTTCCATGGCAGAGTGTGCATACCTCACGGTAGTATGGTGCCATGGTAGCTGATATGTGTGTGGTGCTCACCGGGTCAGTTAGCATTGAATGGGAGGGAGTATAACCCACCCTTTGGGTTGGGGGTTTTAATTTTTCTCCTCCTGGTCCTTCTGTCCCTTATCCACTTTTTAATATGTATGGCCTCCACCCATTAATGGGGCCTCTGCGGGTCAAAGGTTGCTGCCGAGGCTGTTGCTGTATATATAAGGGTCTTTTGGTGCCTTTTGTTGGGAGGTTAATGCGCCATGGTGTTGGCGGCAGTGGTTTTACAGGAGCAGGGGTGATTGCCTGCTCCTGCCCAAGTTCTCGGCAGTTGGGATAGCAGTCAGAGTAGCGGCGGTAGTTACGTGGCATGGCCATCTAATGTTTGGTGCATGTGTGCGGTGGATTCCAACCTTCAGCCCCGAGACAGCATGGAGGAAGTGGATGGAGCCAATATGTCTGTTGAAGGCCCAAACAGAAGGGAGAGTGAGGGACTGACGTGTGGGTTCCGGCTGTGAATCGTAGACTCCCTCATCTGGCCCTTTCAGCTAGTGTGCTTCACCGTGCCAAGCTGGCAGCTCCCATGTAGAGGAGCTGTGAGAGACTGGATGATGAACAGTTCCAGAGACCATCAGTGGGGACGTCTGCCCTGAGATGTCAGAGGGGAGAGTCAATTAAGGGAGAGTGAATGAGCCAGAGAGATGAACTACTGCTGCTAGTTTAGAGGGATCTTCTGGCCCCGAGTGCCACTGCTGCCCAAAACTCATATGTGGCCACCCGGTCCAGGAATTGAGTGTGAAGGGGTAAAGGGTCTTCACAATCATGAGGAACCACTGATGTACTGCTGAACTCCTCTGTCGACTCCTGGGCCCAGAGTAAATCAATTTTGTACATATTTTTGGAGGCTTGCCATGCTTTTTTTTCTTGCCACCTTACTCACTGCCTCAAGCTCCTGTCTTTGGGGAATCTCAATGCCGTGCTCCCGTAGGTCCGCCCCAGGTACCTCCCTCTGGGTGCTGGTGAGCCTGCTCCCATCCTGCCTCGGTTTACCCCCTGGGTGGGGAGGAGAGAGAGACCCTCCCTAGTAGTCTCCTCCAGTCCTTAAGTGTGCATCAGGAGGCTTCATCGACCCCTTCTATGGAGCCTGGTTCTGGATTTTTTTTGGGACATCTGGGTCCCATCTTCAGGTGCCTGCTGCAGGTTATTTTCTGCTTTTTTTGGTCCCAGCCCTCAGGATGTCAGCGCACTATGGAAGCCTAGGGGCGGGGCACTTTGTGACGTGCCAGCGCTCCGACTCCAGGCCGACATCCTCCCACCCTGCTGCAAGCTATCTCACTGCACCACCACCTGTGGTCATCCAGGTGGTGGTAAAGCAGTGGGAACTGCAACCCACCCCTCCCCGGAGGAGGAGAGCAGCTTCTAGGCAGTGGCATTCAATCCTACCTCCCCCCCCCCGGCCGGCCCTCCAGCCTCCCAAGTCCGTTCCTGAACCCGGGTCACTGGCGCCGCGAGCGGTAGCCCTACCGCTGTGCCAGTGGGCCGGCCAGAGGCTGCCCATGCTTTTGATTAAATGGGATCCCCTGTTTCAGAAATATTTTTTGGTGTGGACATTCCATTATTTAAAAAGGTGATGCTGTCTAACCCTTTTAAGCCCTGCAAAGCCCAGCACACGAAGAGGCACCCTGGGGGCACAGAAGAACCCAGCAATGCAGCCAAACATGGTATGATCCACTTAAAAACTTAGGACTGTGACTTTCTGCTTCTGTGACACTCCTCCCTCAGCTAACACAAAGCATAGCCCTAGACATGGAGAGCGAGTGGGTGGGTTGCACTAATAAGGGCTGACATGGTTGTCTCCATGAAAATCAAAATACAAGGTACATTTTTAAAACAAAGTACATGGTTTCAAAGCTGCAAGCATCTTCTATTGGTTCATATCATTAGTTCAGTAAATTAAAGTCAGTAGAAAGCCCATTTCTGCTAATCAGGGCAAGTCAGACAGGTTTGCTTACACCAAGCATCGACTGTAAACTATTGCTGATGACAGGTGATGATGAATCCAACTAAAACAGATTAATCTGAGCCTCACCTGCATTGTTAGGAAATCAAAGACAACTGCTACTTTTGGTCTGACTGGTAGGTATTGATAGAATGAGATGAAAGCTGATGACGACCAGTTAAAAACCCACATTGCAAAAGGCAGAAAACCTGACACAGCGGCAACACCTGACTACTGCTCTATACCAGCTAGTAAAGTAAAAAGATAGGCCAATACTGAATATACACCCTAAAACAGCACCCTGCATTGTTATTATACTGACACTAAATGTGCTCTCCAGCAAGATATTAAAAAAAATCTACTTTTTCAAGGAAGGAGTGATTCTTGAAAAACAGCATTCCTGCAATATGATACAGCAGGGTGTGCATTATTTTTTTTTTTTGTTGGTGTTATTTTTCTGGAGTCTCTGCCCTGGCATTTGATGTCCCCCCCCCCGTGCCGACCAGGTATTAGACCCCCTCCTCTTCAGCCCCCACGACTTACCCCTTGTGGTGGTGGGGGGTGGGGAAACCCTCAACCCACCAGTCCAGACCAGTTCGGGGGAGGTGCCCTCCTGGCAGTGCTGCAAGGGGGGGACAATCGTCATCCATGGTGAGGACTCCATTTTTTCTATTTTTCTCCCCTATGGAGAGGGTTGTGCAATGACGCTAGTGGAGGGAGCACGCACGCATCCGCACGCACTCCTCCAGGCATCTGTCCCATCTCCGCCCCTCTTCTGCAGCATCATCGCACTGCCCCCCAGCCTCCACTAGGGGCCAGTTGAGCACCAATCATTGGTGTTCCCCCTCCCCAGGGAAGGAGAGCAGTCCCTCAGATGCTCAGTCCTTCGCCAACCCTGCCAACCCCTGGCAGCCCATACTCGTTCCGAACACGGTTCACTGGCATAGCGCGCGAGGTAAGGCATCCAGCACCTCAGCCCTCAGCACCACCGGACCGGCCAGGTTGTGCATTAATGAGCTATAACACATGACAGGTGTATGTTTGCACTGTGATATAGGCATGTTTGGGTGCACTGTGAGGTCTGAGGCAAAGCAGCGTATCGTCTATCAGTTGAGAAGTCTTTATGTCTCAGTAGGGATATACACCCTGGAGAGTGTTAACAGCAATTATAAAATTGCTTTTGAAACAAAATTGGTTTTAAAAAAGTTGGAGTGATGGTGTTTAATTGTCCTCTAAGATAATTATACATGCGCACCTTTAAAATCCTTTTAAAAGCAACTAATGACACAGCCACTGGCCCTGAAAGCACAGTATCTAATATAAGTATTTTTTTATTGATCTGACCAAGGCTTTTGATTCTGGAAACTACACTATCCTAATCTATAAACTTCGCTACCTAGGACTGTCACACCCAGCACTGTCTGGATTCAAAGACTACCTCACAAATAGGTGGCAGATAATCAAATGCAAAGTAACAACCTCTTCTCTGAAGCCACTTTACCTCAAGGTACCTTAAGGTTCCATCCTGGGGCCCTTCCTGTTTAGCCTATTTGTTCATGATTTTTTGATCCGACATAACCTCCGTAACCCACCTTTATGCTGACAGCACTGTCATATATGTAAAGGTCACATCTGCTACTGAACTCGGACCACAGCTACAAGCCTACATTGACAAGGCCAAGAACTGGATGCTAACAGATATGGCACCCTACTCTCACTGGCAGTTTGAACAAAATAAAAATAGAATTAAAAAATACCACATAAATTATGCACACTAATAAATAATAATAAATATAATACTAAAGCACTGTGACAATGTCCTGCATTAACTGTCCATGTTAAATGCCAGTTCATTTTTTTATTGTAATTTTTATTCGGAAAGTTGTTCCAATACAGTAAATAACATTCAATCCACAGTAAACAATACGGTGATACAGTACAGCTGGGCTTGAAATATTAAGGCACATTATAAATAAATGCCAATTCAAATAAATTATAGCTTAGCCTCTTTTTAAATGTCTCCTGAGGGGGGACTCCTAAGATGACCAGGCTGGGAGTTCTGGATAACTGGGGCCATCACCAAGAGTGCTCTTTCACCAGAAAGTTATAGCCACATCCTGGGGACAGCCAAGAGAGACCCTGGGTGGAGTGGAGCAAGTGACTGAGAGCATAGCAGGCTAACAGGTGTTTCAGGTAGGCAGGCTCCAATCTGTGAAGGGCTTTGTAAGTTAACCACACAATCCAGAGGGTGGTGCGCCACCTGACTGGGAACCAGTACAGCTGTGGCAGCACAGGCATAATATGATCTGAGTACCATGATCCAGACAGCAGCTTGACCATGACATTTTGTGCCAGCTGTAGGCAGTGCACCAACCTTCCTGATAGCCCCAGGTAATGAGTGTTAACAGTAGTTGAGCCTTAAGGCCATGAATGCATGAAGCAGGGTCAGTTGTACAGCCTCCTGCTGAACGACTCCAAAACACAAGTTACGTTATTCTCCAGAAAGACATATCCTCCTTACTCTTTTCAAATCTTACCTCAGAATGGGCACACTCTAGACAATGTTAAGCTTTGGTTAGACCCTAAACTGAAGTACCAGGGACATATTGTATCACCAGAACTGTTCGGAGCTCTAGCCAGAAGGGAACATTGTTTAACCAGGAGTAGCACACTAAGCCAAAACTTGTTTCCAGATGCGACCTAGGAGCACAAGGAAGTTAAGTGACTTGCTCAGGATCACACAGTATGCACCTAGGCGGCTGTGGGATTCAAACCCAGGTCTCCAGATCTGCAGCTCAGAGTCTTAACCCATTGTGCTATACTGCCTCCACAGAAACGTGAACTTCTTTAACAGTACAGCAGCTGCCTAGACCCCAACACAATGAAGCTACTGCAATGGAGCCCATTTATTTTCAAAGGCAATAAAGCCCATTTGTAACACCATTTTTTTTTCCAGTGGTGGATGGTCATTATCACTTCTGAGTGTGCTAAGCCTGGGCTGAATCGTGATCGAGTTTCCTCATTAATGGCTGCTTAAGTAATGATTTGATGTGTGAAAGATGCCTTATGAAGAAGGCAGCACATATTCCTTCAGTTAGGTGAGAAACTGAATAAAGTCTACAGTAATGCTCTAATTGTTTGAGCAAGAGCTCTTTTAAAAAAATATGCTGAACTATTTTAATAATGAGTTTTCTAAAAACTAGTTTGAGCCCAGTTTCATCGTGTTAACCGTAGATCTTACATGGTATTTTCACTGTTTTCAATGAAGCCCTCATAAGAACATCCCAGTTATAAAAGCATTTCTTGCTTGGCATTTAGGGTGTGCTTATAATAGGGCTCCACTGTACATAGAAAATTACAACTACCAACCCAGGAATATTCAAGCAAAATATATAGGACATCCAACCTCACAACCCCACACAGACTCACAGTAACCCAACCTCACAACCTTGCACAGATTCACAGTAACCAAACCCCACAGCCCTGCACAGATTCAGTATAACCCAACCTCACAACCCTGTGCAGATTCACAGTAACCCAACCTGCACAGATTGACAGTAATCCAGCCACACAACCCTGCACAGATTCACATTAACACAACCCTGCACAGATTCACATTAACACAACCCTGTACAACCCTGCACAGATTCACAGTAACCCAACCTAACCCAACCCGGCATAGATTCACAGTATCCCAACCACACAGCCCTGCACAGATTCAAAGTAACCCAGATTCACAGTACTACACAGATTCACAGTAACCCAAACCCACAACCCTGCACAGATTCACAGTAACCCAACTCCACAACCCTGCACAGATTCACAGTAAAGTAACCTAATCACTCAACCCTGCTCAGAGTCACAGTAACCCAACCTCACAAACCTGCAAAGATTCACAATAACCCAACCCAACCCTGCACAAAATCGTGCTGTAATTGATTATAATCAGACTGCAGTTCGGCACATACAGTACTTCTGTCACAGTAGGTTTGAAAATGTACAACACTGTATCATCTGCAAAGAAATGTAACTTAGAATTGTGGATGTTGTTGTCTAGGGAGTTAATAGAAATGGAAAGTAATGGATGCCCTAATATAGACCCTTGGGGTACTCTTTTTCTGACTGGTAGGGGGTCAGAGAGGAGCCCATCGGCTTTAATTTGTTGCAGTCGACCTGTGAGGTAGCTGGAAAACCAGTTTACAGAGGAGCCATCCATACACAAATCCCTAAGGCATTCAGAGGAGGAGGAGATTGTGAGCAACAGGATTCAATGCAAAGAAGTGCAAAATAATGCACCTGGGAAACAAAAACCCAGGGGAAGATTACACAACGTGGGGGGGGTAGTAACAACAACAAAAATGGAAAGGTACCTGGTGGTAATCATATCAGATGACCTTAAAGTTGGCAAGCAATGTGAGAAGGTGGTAGGGAGGGCTGGGGGGATACTGGGATGTATAGGGAGACGCATCACCAGCAGAAAACAGGGAGTTGTTATTCCCTGTACAGACAGTTGGTGAGACCCCATCTGGAGTACTGCATCCAGTTCTGGAGACCCCATCTCCGCAAGGACATAGACAGGATGGAGGCAGTTCAGAGGAGGGCAACTAAAATGGTGCAGGGTCTGCAAGAGAAGCCATATGAGAAGAGACTAAAGGAGCTTAACATGTATACCCTTGAGGAAAGAGGGAGAGGGGGGACATGCTAGAAATGTTTAAGTACCTCAGTGGAATCAACAACATCCAAGAGGGTATCATCTTTCAGAAAAAGAGATGTGCAAGAACAAGGGGACACAATTTGATGATAGAGGGGAGATGGCTCAGGGGCAATGTGAGGAAGTATTTTTTCACAGAGAGGGTGGTGGATGCATGGAACAACCTTCCTGAGGAGGTTGTGGGGTCTAAAACTGTGGGAGAATTCAAGAATGCACGGGACACACATAAGGCAATTTTTGTGGCGGGGGGGTAGGAAGAAATAGGCTGTTGGTTGAATAGGATCTGCAGCTTATCCTCTGGGTAGGGAGGTAGGCAGACTGGGTGGACCAGGCAGTCCTTATCTGCTGTCAAAGTCTATGTTTCTATGTTTCATACATACATACATACATACATATATATAGGACATACATACAGTACATACATACATATACAGTCATACATACATACATACATACATACATACATGCAGTACATACATACAGTACATACATACATTCAGTACATCCATACATACAGTACATACATGCATACATACATACAGTACATACATGCATACATACATACAGTCATACATACATAAATACATACAGTACATACATACAGTACACACATACAATGGTTTCAATGGTTTGTTGACACTATTACTACACAACTCAAACCCTGTTGTGTCTAGATTGATTATATATGCCCGGTATATATAATGTCTCTTGTCTCATCAGAAATGCTGCTACCTCATGATGTGCAATGTATTTATTTATTCCATGTATTTCTTCTGTATTTATGGTATTTTGTATGTTTTGGAACTTTGTAAAATGTTATTTTTTATTTGTTTTTCAAATTTAATATACTTTATTCAGTTTGAAAGAAACAAAAATTTGCACACAGAACAAACAGTAGATGTTAGGAGCGTAACAGTGTATACAATGCAACTAAGTGTACATACCAGTTATTCCTTGTTGCTCCCAATAAGGTCAAACAAACAATCATGAGGTGAAGAATAATTAAAACCATCTTAAACATATATAAACATTACCTTCCCACCCCCACCCTGCACCACTAATGACAGTGTAAAGAACCCAGATATTACCATACTCCAGTAGAGGATTTTGTTAGTCCAGAAATTGCCTGGGGACCAGGCAAGGGGAAGAACTAGGTGAAAAGGGTATTAGTCTTATTATAATTCTAAAGGGTCAGTAAGGTATGTAAGGGAGCCCACACTCTGTGGTAATAGTTTGCCCTTTTTGAAAGGTTGGCCAGAAGGTTTCAGCTTGTAAAGCAAAGAGGACCTCATGTAGCCATTCCGTGAGTGTGAGGGTGCATTGATCTGACCAGTGACGTAGTAGCACTTTTTTAGCACATAAGGATATAATAGCTATATGTTTACGCTGGTTGCCCATTAAAACATTACCATAGTCCCCCCATATGCATATATCTGGTTGAAAGGCATTGGACAGACCTAGGAAGGGATCTAACTTTGTTCTGATAGCTGCCCAGAACGGGGAGGCCTTGCTTCAATCCCACAATATGTGGAATACTGTGCCGGGCTGTTCCTCGCATCTAGAGCAGATATTAGTTGAAAACTTTCCCATTTTGTGGAGTTGAACTGGAGTGTAATATAAATCATGAATTATATGGAATTAAAGGAGACAGTAACAGTCCCATTTAATATCTTTGTACAAGTGGGACCATATCCGGGTCCAGGAATGAGTAGTGGAAGGAGCTGGAGGTAGAACTTGGTCCCATTTGTAGTGAGGATGTCCCTCCATGTCCCCCAAAAAGTCATGTAGGTGGTGATGGAAAAAAGAGATGAGATGGGAGGAGAGGGAGGTCAAAATAATGGTAAAAAATAGGGCTAGCCAGGTTTTGGTTCCAAGGCCCTAGACCAAAGTGACGGAGAAGCATATTGGAGAGCTGGATGTATCTAAAGCAGTAGGAGGTGGGAAGGCCAAATTTGATCTGGGCTTCGTGAAAAGACAGTAGTTTGTGGTCTTTTAGCAGTTCATTGACACGTACTCTCCTCTCCCTTGGCCAGAAAGGAGAGCTGAGGATTTGGACCACTATTTTAAAGTTGGGATTGTGTAGTATGGGCTGTGAGACATCATGTACAAGAGACGTATGGGTGATAGTACAAAGCTGTGAATGTACATATAATACCACCATAATGGGTGTGTCTCACAGCTGTTTAGGGATATGCTTAAGGGGGACATAGATCAGGGAGCCAAGGTCAAGACTATGTAGGGAACATAATGTTTTCTCAAGTTGAAGCCATAGTGGAGAATATAGTGTCTGATGTGTCAGCGATGCCGGGTTTAACCAATGAAGTAACACTGAACAGTTGATGGAGAGATAATAGAGAAAAAAGTTGGGTAATTGGAGACCACCTCTTGACCTCGTACATTGTAACTTGAGGAGTGACCTGCGGGGGTTACCGCCAGATAAAATTGGAGATGATTCTGTGTACCTGTGCAAACCAGGCTTTAGGAAGAAGTGATTATATATCTGTAAGGGATATAAGAGGCGAGGGAGAACGTTCAGTTTCATCACACTTAGCTGTCCCCATAAGGAGCTAGAAAGCAAGGCCCAGCAATTTAAATCAATTTTAATTTGGGAAAGGACTCCATCCAGATTGTTTTGCTTCATTTTGGAGCTAGATCGAGAAAGGTAGATGCCTAAGTATTTCAACTTATCTTTGACCCACATAAGCCCCAGGTGCTGGATGTCCGCCTGTAAAGTGAAAACATTAATCGGCAATACTTCCATTTTGGATATGTTCTGCTTGTAGTTGGAAAATCTATCAAATTCTTCAATGATGGGCAGAGTAGTGATAAGGGAAATGGAGGGATGCATTATATGGAGGAGTATATCGTCCGTGTATACTGATAATTTATACTGGGTGGATAAAATGGGTATTCCAGAGACCGGGGGGGGGGAGTATTAATTTGCCGAATAAGGGGTTCAAGGTACAGGTTAAACAAAAATGGAGATAATGGACAACCTTGTCTGGTGCCCTGTTGGAGAGTAATAAGGTGTGAAAGCACATTGTTGCAAAGTATACGGGCCGTGAGCTGCACGTATAATACCTCAATCCAGGGGATAAATTGAGGGGGGAATCTATATTTGGGCAGAAAATGAAAAAGATAGTCCAATGAGAGTCTTTCAACAGCTTTCTCTGTGTCCAGGGATACCAACGCAGCAGGAGTGTGGGAGTCCCTGGATGCAGAGATCAGGTATGTTAATTTACATAAGTGGTCTGCAGAGAGTCTTCCAGTTACAAAGCCAACTTACTCAGGGCTTATCAGCACATGTCAAACTCTATTTACATGACTGGTTAAGACTTTGGCAAGAATTTTGAGATCGACATTAATCAGAGAGATGGGCCACTAGTTGGAAACCAGGAGGGGATCTTTGCCCGGCTTAGGGAGAACTACTATTGTGGCCTGTGTGAGGGAGAGATCTGACAGGCCATATTCATATATATATAGTTATAGGTGTCTAGAAGGATGAGCGCAAGTTGAGACTTGAAGGTTTTGTAAAAATTTGTGGTGTAGCGATCAGGACCTGGTGCTTTGTCTGCCTGGAGTGCATCTATAGCTAACTGTATGTCTGTGAGAGATAGGGGGGCCTGTAAAAAGGCAACTTGTTGTCACCCTAGGTGTGGAAGTTGAACATCCTGTATGAACTGGCCTACAAGGCGGTGGTTTAAGGCAACAGTGGGCTGAGAGTATAGGGATTGGTAGTAGTCCTGAAAGCAGGATACTATCTCTTGGGGTGTAGAGACAATGTTACCAGCTGAGTTACGAAGACAGAACACAAGTTTGTCAGCAGCTTGAGCCCGTAGGTGTAAAGCCAACAATTTCCCGGCTTTGTCACCTTGGTCAAAATAATGGACCTTAGACCGTAATATAAGATAATCAGCTCTATCAGTTAGTAGAGTGTTATAGCGAGAACAAAGAATTTCTAACTGGTTGAACTCAGAGGGACTGAGCAGAGGAGAGAGGGATAGCTCTAGTTGCTGGATTTGTTGGAGGAGAGTAGAGGTACCCTGGGTGGCAATTGCCTTACAAATGGAGGCAAGGCGAATAATTTCTCCTCTTGTGGAGCACTTCAGTGCTCCCCAAAGTAGATCCAGTTTAGACATAGATGGGGAGTTGTCTGTGAGAAATGTAGAGATGAAGGCCTGGAGATGAGAGATGAATTGGTCTGATTTTAGCAGTTGAGTGCTGAACCTCCATACCTTATCCCTAGTTGTGGAAGAGCCTGTGGTCCAATGTAGAAGTGTGGGGTGGTTAGCCGAGATTACGTTGGGTAAATAATTACAGGATAACACAGCAGAGAGATGCCCAATGCCCAACAAGAAATAATCTATTCTAGAAAATGAATTGTGTGGGATCGAGTGAAAAAAGTATTCTTTGTGGGAAGGGAAAAGCGCCCTCCAGGGATCAATGAGCCCTACAGAATCCATCATTTCTCTGAGGGCCAGTTGAGCTGGCGAAAGTGAGTAATTGCGAGCCTTGGATCTGTCCAGGGAGTTGCAATAGACAAGGTTCCAGTCGCCACCTAGCAAGACAGGTAGGGTGGGCCAAGGAGCTAGTTGCATCATTAAGGACGTACAAAATTGGGGATCCTCTGATGTTGGTCCATAGACAGAACCAAGCATAACTTCAGAGTGTCCTAGGAGTGCCTTGATAAGAATATACCTGCCCTGCAGGTCAGTGAAGGACTCCAGCAATCTGAACGGTACTCTGCGGGCCACCAAAATAGCAACACCCCCTTTGCGAGTGTCCAGTCCTGTTCCCAGCACTTGGCCCACCCAAGACCTCCTAAACTGAAGGACCTGGGAGGGAGATAGGTGGGTTTCCTGCAGAAAGGCAACATCAATATTCATTTTGTGGAGATGTAAAAGAATGTTGGCCCTCTTGGTGGGCGATTGGGCACCCTTAACATTCCAGGAACAGTATTTAATGCTTATCGCCATGTTGAGAGGTGATAGTTAACCCTTTATCAAAACAATGTAGTCTTTCCAAAATTATTATAAGCTTTAGAGCAATAATAACATTACTGGTGCATGACCTAACCCTTATATCCCTAACCCCAGACTGAAAAAAAAACAAAATCTAGAGATGGGGCTTGCAAGAAATAATGTAGCAGTGTGGACCAGAACTTGCAAACACCTGCCCCGTATCATAATCTACCTCTCCCCAGTACCCATCTAAAAGAGCCCCCCAAGCAACAACAAACAACACATAACCAGCACTGTAAATGGAACGGAACCAAACATTGTCAGCAATAACTTCCCCCATACCCCCCCACCGAGTTGATCCCAAGATGTAACTGACAACCAGGAATGTGAGTAAAGATAACCCCAACATTATTAACAATGAATGCCCTTACTCTACCAACCCTGAAAGCAACCCGTGCCCACAACGTGTAACATAGGACCCCTAAGGACATAATGAAACACTTATTAAAACCGATCGGCTAGTCCCAGGGGGCCTGCAGAAGCCCTGTGGAATTTAATGCAAAAGTCTGAAATGAACCTAGGGACCAAATTGGAGTTATGGGTGCCCCTTCCTTGTTTCCGATACGCAGTCCAATGCCAAGAACACAGGTTAACCGCTAACCTCCCCCCACCCCACCCAGAATAACAATACCCAAAATACAGAGTTAAATCTACTGATACCACTGTGTACTATGGCAACATTGATTTATAGAAGAGAGTAAGGGAGAAGAAGAAAAATATTGGGAATGGATGAGCCATGCCAAGAGTCCGTATAATCTGACGCCCAGTAAAGTCAGTCTTGTGTAGCAGGAGGCTGCTGCAGAGTCATTCCACATGGGGAGAAAAGTAGGAGAAGGAGAGATAATGACTTCTGGAAGTGGTAACCGGTAGCCTGAAGACAGAAAAAAGTAAAGGAAGTGTCCCCAAATTGCCATTGCGCAGTTCCATACTGTGTCCCAGTGAGCATGGATAAGCCCAGGGACCATGTGCAGAACACGGGATACCGTGTGAGGGGTGTAGCTAGTAGAGCTTTAAATATTTACTTGTTGCATCGTGTATAGGCTGGGGACAAAGCCGCGAGGGGTATGAGAGCAAAACGTAGAAAGCAGGGCAGGAGAAGTCCACTTTGTAATACAGACCTCTAGTGGTGAAAAAGAACAGTTACATCCATAGTGAGGTCAATAGTGCGCACTGTCGTGCAGCAGAAGAGAACTGGAGATGGCCCTCTAGTGGTGAGATTCAGCGTGCACTGAACAACTCGGAAAGCATGGCCTGCAGTGCAGGAAAGGCCTGATCCGAGGTCTCGAAGTTATGCCAGGAACCTTGGTGTAAGACCGAAAGATGGGAGGGGTAAATGACCTTGAACTTGATACCAGCAGCTATTAGCTTCATCACCATGGGATGGTATGCTGCTCTCTTCTGCCTGATGGTGACAGGGAGATCCTGGGCAAACTACAGTTTTTGACCCTCCCACAGAACTCCTTTGAGCTCCCTCACCTTGCCTAGAATGTGCATCTTGTCAAGGTAATTGAGAAATTTTAAAATCAAAGGCCTGGGGGGAAGACCAGTCGCCGGGTTTGGTTTCAACGAGTGGTGCGCCCTCTTGATAACATAGGTTGTGTTGTTGAGAGAGGGACCTGCAATCTTAGCATCTTTTGCAGGAATAAAATTGGTGTAGCCCCTTCTGCCTCCTCTGGAAGGCCAAAGACGACAATGTTATTACAGTGACTTTGGCCCTCCAGATCTTCCAGTTTAGTCTCCATTTTGGATAGTTTATGACAGACAAAGACCAGTTTGGGGTCCACCTTGTCCTTCCAGCCCCTCCAGAGAAGTCGTGTGGGCAGCCACATCAGTGATGGCTCTCTTGGCCTCAGTGAGATCTCCACAGAGCGACTTCAGTTTGTTGGTTAATTCTTGCAGGGCTAGCTTAAATGGCTGTGGCTGTTCCAGGAATTTTTGTCCTGTAAGTGGCGTTTGCTGTGGGGAGACAGTCACCAGTTTGCTGGAGCTAGCCATTTGACCCTTAGCTCGCTTCAAGGATTTCTTCGGGGTCTGAGGTGGTGTGGGTGTGCGGAGCCTGGCACATCTCCGATTCCATCTCCGTGTCTCGGGAGGCTGCTTTTCCCCTCATCTGCTCTCTTCAGGCAGGTGCTGCTACAGATAGGAAGTAGTGACTGCAACTAGAAAGTATTGCACCCTGTAATTTATTGATTTTTAAATAGAAATAACCGGGTGGAGCGGGAGCTAGTAAGCGGAGCTGCTATCTAGGCAAAGACATCACGTGACTCCGTAAAATGTTATTTGTTATGCCATGGGTTACCATTTTAAATGAGTTAATTCTCAATGGTCTAATCCTTCAATAAAATGAAATGAAATGAAAATACATACATACATACTGATTTTCACCTGTAAAATCAGCAGTTACTTCTTCAAAAAACTGTGGAGAAATAGAAATATCCCCCAAAGTTTAAGCAAACTGAAACAGTACATTGCTTTTGCTACTCTGGTAAAATACAGCATTTTGTACATGTCTAATAATTCAGATAGTTTCTTTCCCTACTGGGTCAGTATCTCTTAATAGCGTACGTTAAAACTGCACAACAGGAACAGTGCGGTAGGGTAGAGCGAGAGGGTGCAAAACTGTGAAAGGGTGTATATGCGGTAGTGCACCCTCTCACTCTTCCCAGGTAGGGGTAGAGACCTGTGCTGGGAGGTGGTGCCGGCGAGCAGCTGCCATGGCTTGACTGGATAAGCCACGGGCAGCAAGGGAAGGAGGCGGTGTGTTTGGGACCGGGTTTCGATTCCTGGTCCCAGACTCAAGGAATTTTTGTATTTTTGCACTTTGTGTGACGTTAGGTGTAACCTCTCGGAGTTGGTTATATTAGTTGGGGGGGTTCAGAGGTGCAGCCCCCATAACAGGGGGTGTGAGGGCGGAGCCCCCTGCAAAAGAAAGACATGCTGCTTGCAATATAGTGTGCTGTATTTGCAGCATGGTATATTGGTGTGGCATAATGTCTTGCCATTTCTTTCAATATCCTTTTCTGAACAATAACCTTATGGAGTAGATTCTGAGGAAATGAAGCCCTGCCTTCAGATATGTGTTTCATTTGCGTCTGATTTAATTTGAAATGTCACTTTCTAGGGAAACCGACCTGTGAGCATGCTTTATTTAGGACAACACAGTTTGACCGCCCCTTGTCCACTAAAACAGATATATTAGCTCAATGTTTAATGTTATAGCGCAGCATCAGTGCACTATATTCACTTACACTAAGGTCACTTTGCACCCAATTTGCCCAATTCTGTACCTTTTGTATTGTATCATTTAATTTGGATTCTAACTACTTACTTTGTATCTTTTGTACCCGTTTTCCTTTTGCCTTGTATGTGCCATCTTTACGACCCAGGTCATAGCTGAAAATAGTCCCGCAGATCAGTGTACCCACTCAGCTAGCAACTAACTAATAACTAAATAAATAAATAAGAATGAAGCACAAATATGAACCAAGTTATACCCAAACCAAAGAAGCACCTGAAAGAGTAGTCTGAATTGATATCTGGTGTACAAAATACACTCAATACAACACAATTATACATGGAAAACAATTTAAAATCTGTAATACAGTAAATTTATGCAGTTATCATCACTGTGATTTGTTTTCCCTTTCCGTACATGATTCAGCATGCTATTCATAAGAGCCCACCCTAAACTACACATTTTGCAGGATGGGTTCTTCAGAGGCACCATCACCTGTTGTAAATTCCTGTATCACTCTGACAGGCTCATCAAGTGTCGCTTGAGTAGTGCGTTGATAACGGCAGTAATGGCATGACATTTCCGGTCCACCTATTCAGGGCTTGTAATGCATCATCTATGCCAACATCAATCTCAACACCAAAATATCATTCATGGGAGCAGTGTCAGTTGTGCAGGAACTGGAATTATTTAATGTTTATAATTCATAGCTCTTGCACCAATGCTGCCGGTGACTGCAGTCCTAATGAATAAACTGCTGCTAACAGTAACCTCAGCCATGGCCTTCCAGGAATGATAACCAGCAGATGCTAGGCAACTGTTCACTGATTCAGTCACAGGATCAATGCTTGTTTACTGTTACCTGACATTGTACTAGAGTATCATAGCAATGTGTGGCGGACAGGACTTAGTGCCCATCTTTCCACCTCCAGCTGTAGGGCAGTAAACTATATCCCAGTTTGTACATGGACACATATCCAAGCTCAGCTGCCAGAATGCTTTTCCAGCTCCTGCTGTGTAACCCTCAGTACCTACTCCCTTCGGAATCTGCCTTGTTCTGCTTTGAAACTGTGACAAAAATCCCTCACCAAGGACTTCAAGTTCACTGCCACCACCATAGGTTTTTACCAACAGGACCCAGGGAAATCTGTTTTTTTTAACTCCTCCATTGCACAGGGTCAGAAAGGTCAAACACAATAACTGCGGGTAGAGTGCCCCTTCAGAGACGGACTGCAAACAGAGTCCAGTAGAAATAGCAGAATTACCCTTTTAAATAAAACAGGCAGTCACTGATTCTACAAAATATGATCCTTTACTCAAAGACTACAAGTATTCACAATAGGATGTAGTTACAGAAAAACAAAGGGTTACACTTTTACTAAGGAGCAGAAAATAACACAAGTTGAATAGACAGTTGGTGTACAGCAGAATTCTGAGCTATTCTCACCTAAAGTCCTTCACCTGCCCTAGCTACAGAAAAGCACTGTCCCTCACTGTGCTATCTTACCAGTTAGCTAGTCTTTGTATGGCAGGACCCTGATCTTCAGATGTTTAATTTCCAAGAGAAAGTGCTGGCTTCTAGCATTCCAGTTTATTTCTTTTTCCTGTGGGGAGGATCTCATTCCCTCTGTGACAGTTCCATGCTGTCCCATCCCCCTTGAGTGTGAGAGAGAGAGAGAGTGTGTGTGTGTGTGTGTGTGTGTGTGTCCACCCTTCAGCACCTCCTTGCTAACATTATGACATGCACCTGGGTCCTTTGTCCAACTTGGGAACATCTCCAGGAAGGACTCCCCTCTGAGGTTATTGCTTTATTGCCTCCTCCCTAGCATACCTTGTTAGCTTTCCCATGAGAACATCAGCCCTTTGCCTCCCACCCTGGTTGACATATCTGTCATATACTACTTTATCATGTGATCTGGTAGCCCTCTTGGATCTGAAGCAAATGCTTATTCAGAAAAGAATAAATAAATCAAAGGAATACATGGCTCTGGTCCTGTTTCCCCATCACAGAAACCCTGAACAATACAATCCTGCATTACATCACTGGGCAGGCTATTCCATATGTTGACCACTCTCAGTGTAAAGAATGCTTTCTAAAGTTTCCTCTTAACCCACACTCCTGGTTTGAGGGCATATCCTTCTGATAGTTCTCATCAGCTCAACCATCTGTGTATACAGTACTCCACCTGTCGATCCTTCTTAGTGTCAGGTTTCCAGTTACGTTGGTGGTATTTCTTTGGTGTTCGTTTGGATTCCATGTATGTGCACATTGCACACTTACATATGAAAATGTGATTATCTGTGCAGCATCAGGTTGTGCATTAGAGAAAGAGTAAGATGCTTCTGGGAGTCCTAGATTTCCGTTTGCTTTGGTGGCACAGCTGGCACCCTGCCTGGAATGGTAATCTGGACAGTCTGAATTTAAATCCCAGCTGAGGCACTTATTTCTTTCTGTCTTCCGTTTGTTAGGGTTCAATATATGTGCACACTGCACCATTGTGTATGAAAATAAATTATTAAAACAAGCAAATAACAAAGCATATCGATTCATAAATTATAAAAACAAGGGAATGAAATCACGCATCTGCAGCTCTAAAAACCAACCCAATTTATATGTTTTGTTTCTTCAAGAAGGAAAACAAGAAGGAGAACAGTATTTTGTGAACCTTTTAACGGCATTGTTCTCTAAAGGTAAAACACCTATTTGAATGTTTTTTTTGTATAGAACACAGAAGCAGAGATGGTGATGTTGGAAAAAGACTTGAGAGGGGATTTTCAAATGGCTGCATCCATTTTTTGGACACAGTTGCCCCAAATCCACCATGATAGACTGCCTAAAAGATGATCTGTCTTCTGAAATGATTGCTGTGACTTGAGCTCCAAAAATGATGCACGTGTCAATATTTTGCGGCATGCGTAATTCTTTTGGCCATAAATCACGTACAAAAGTGTTGTAAAGGTATCAGAGTGTTCAAAACTATGGCAAAAAACATCCAGACACTTTTACCATGGTGCAGCTGTGTTGCAAAAATGACACAAGTGCTACGTCCGATATTTAGAAAACCCACCTTTAGAAGTCCATCCATTCTGCCCAAGCTGCTGCCTGTTACTTGATTGGCCTACTGCCTGATGGGATCTACCTAAGCACCCTTTCCACCTCCTTTGTTGGCATCACTAAGCCCTTGATATGTCTAGTGCCTGATATATCCCTGTACTCGGGTGGGATCTCACCAGCGAGTAATACAGTGGCAATACCACCTCCCCTTTTACACAAATAGGAGAACTTCCGTCATATTTACCATAATTTCCTTTTCTGTTAGCTCCAGTATTGTCGATGGGAAGTTAATACATATAGGTAATGTGCACCCCTGCTAGGGGTAGTGGCATAGCCCAAAGCTGTGAATCAGCATAGAACACTATGCACATGAACACTCCGACTAGCAGGGAATCTCCAGTCACCACTGTCATCACAGTACCAACACAGTTGTATGCAAAACAAGTAAAAAATCAGTGAAACGCTCAAGAATTTGATTCTCTCCTGCAGCACTACCACAAAGTATATATACTAAAACGGTCATCACAAGAACAATAAGTTAATGTCCTACCTCACTCTGGAGATCTGGATGACGTTCTAACATAGACCTATCCTGCTTCAGTGTTGTCTTATCAGTAGTCTTTTGACAATACTGGTGTGCTGCTTTCAAGAGAATATATAAAAGTAATAACAGTGGTAATGATAAGCATGACTATAGAAATGGTATAAGCACTAACCTGTAACAAGGAAGCACCACCTCATGTTCAGAAATATCATCCTATCAACCTGCGTGCCTATAATCCAGTAAACTGCAATCTGTCTCTACGTTAGCAGATAATTCTGGATCAGATGTCAACAATAATTTCTGAAAAAAACAACATGCTTAGAAACATGTTGGACAATATTCTCTGGAAGGAGCCGGTGGCTCCCAGGAGAAGCTGCATTGACAACACTGGAGCTAACAGAAAAGGAAATTACAGTAAGTATGGCGGAATTTCTCCTTTCTGTATTGCTCCACGTTGTCAATGGGGAGTTAATACATATGGGTTCTAAAAAGCAGTACCTATTCTCAGACTGGGTGTGGGAGAATACTGTTCTATACATAACCCATATGGGCAAAAATGCATCATTTGCTAACCACCACCTGCAAAACT
Source organism: Neoceratodus forsteri (assembly GCA_016271365.2). Taxonomy (NCBI): domain Eukaryota; kingdom Metazoa; phylum Chordata; order Ceratodontiformes; family Ceratodontidae; genus Neoceratodus; species Neoceratodus forsteri. Next base: position 222,396,717 of record JADMNL010000023.1, read on the forward strand.
CTGTGACCAAAGGCCGCATTGGTGGAACTCTGAACATCCAGTCTGTAGTGCTTAGTGAATGTGTGGATGGAGGACCTTGTTGCCACCTTGCATAATTCTAAAACAGATTCCTTTCCTTCTCTCTCTGCCCAGGAAGTAGCCAGAGCCCTGGTGGAGTTAGCCTTGATGAGAACCAGAGCTTCCTTCTTTTCTGCTGCATAGGCCTTGGCAATACAAGTCCTCACCCACCTGGCCAAGGTGATCTTGGAAGCTCTTTGACCCTTTTTCACTGCTCCGAAGAGAATGAACAGCCCCTTGGACTTCCTGAACACTGCAGTTCATTTGAGGTATGTCCTCACTGCCCTGTACAAATCTAGTTTGTGTAGCTCACATTCCTTAGCATGATCTGGCTTCAGACAGAAGGACGGCATACAGATTTCTTTTTGGTTTTATTCTATTTATACACCTGGCTCTCTGAGGCATCCTTCAGAGGTGCCCACACAATCCTACCCCTTCTACTCCCCGCCGTGGCCATCCACACTGGTTCACGCTTCCTTTGAGGGATTTCCCAGCCCTCCAGATCACCCACCGGAACAGGGCCCGCCCTTCCTCGACTGCACTATCTGGAATTAGAGGGTCCATCCTTCTAGGAAGTCAGCCGTGGATCCCCGGTGTGGCCTGGCCCGGCATTGAGGATGAGAGGGAGATCCCTGGGGCCCTCGTCATCTCCTCGTTGAGCCAGGGTTTTTTCACTTTTTGTTAGTGGCTGTCTCTCATGGAGCCTGGCCAGCAAGACAACATAATGCCGTGGCTCCACCCCTCCAGGGATACGCCACGCCGCTACGATTGGCGATCTACAGCAACTGCCAGAGGTTGCTTCAAGAGCAAGTGCACCCCAAGCCCTCCCTAGGGAAGAGAGAGCAGTCCATCCGGATGCTTGATCTCTTCCATCCCCTGCTGACCCCTTGCAGTCTGGGCTCATTCCTGAACCCGGGTCACCGGCATGGCATGAGGTGTGGCATCAAGCACCTCAACCCTCAGTGCCACCAGGCTGGCTAAACAGATTTCTTGATTTACATGAAATGCTGTCTGTATTTTAAGTACAAAAAATGAAACCATCCTCAGGACCACGTTTTCCTTATGAATGATAAAGTAAGGTTCTTTGTGTGACAAGGCTTGAGGTTCGCCAATCCTTCTGGCTCAGCAGATTGCAATTACAAAACACACCTTAAATGACAGAATGTCTAGCAGCACTGATGCAAGAGGTTTGAGGGGTACTCTACCATCAGTATTCAACACCAGATTCATATTCCATGGGGGTAACGGGGATCGAAACATTGACTTCTGCCAACTGCTCTTAGAAACTGGATGACCTCACAGTTTATTCCCAGGGAAGTTCCCAGTGCTGCTCCTAGGGCTGGCACCAGACAACTCGGGGTATTCAACACAAGTTCTTTATCCACTCCCATCTGTAGAAAGATCCAAAATCTCACTGGCCCAGTGGCACTGAGGGCTGAAGCGCTGGATGCCACACCTTGCGCCATGCCAGTGACCCGTGTTCGGGAGCGAGCAGGGGTCATCGTGGGTCAGCAGGGGGCAGCTCGATCGAGCATCCAAGGGACTGCTCTCCATCTTTGGGGAGGTGGGGAACCTCAGATGCTGAGTGCTTGACCCCTAGTGGTGGCTGGGGCCGGCATCATGGTGCACAATTGCTGGGGGGGGGGTGGAGTGTGGCTGAGGCCTGAGGTGATGCGCACGGGAGTGTGTGCATCCATGTTGATGGCATCATTGTATGCCGTGCACCACAGGGGTGAAAATTGGGGGAAAATGGCGTCCTGGTTGTTGCAGCTGATGGCCATCCTGCGGTCACCCCAGCCTCAGAGGGGTATCACTGGAACTGGATCCTATACGAGCGGGTGAGTTGAAGACTCCCCGCCACCCCACCATGGGGAGTAAGCTGCAGGGGAAGAAGGTGATCACCTCTCAGGATGAGGCTGGGGACAGACCGGATGGTGGCTGGATCCTTGGGGGGATGCCTGGAAGAGAGGTGTCGACCGGGCAGCCAGGGAAGAAAGAAAGTATTAAAAAAAAAATCCAAGATCTGTGGAACTGTAGCTTTAGAAGGCCTGATACCTCTTTCTCTGGCCCAAGCCAAGAAGGTACTCCACACTAGATCATAAACTGCAGACGCAGAGATCTTCTTGGTGGACATAAGGGTATCTATTACTTTCCTGAAAAAAACCTACCTTTACAATCTCCTCCTCTTAGGAGCCAGGCCACCAGTATTGTCTCTGGGTTTGGATGTAGGATTTCTCTTTGGGAGAGAAGGTCCTCCTGAAGTCGGAGCTGGAATGGTGCATACTGAGCTAGATTCACTAGGTCTGAGAACCACGGCCTCCTTGACCACCCTGGTGCTATCAGAAGAAAGTTTCCTTTTTAGTGCCTTAATTTGTGAATGACCTTGGGAAGGAGAGGCAGAGAAGGGCAAATATATATGCTCTGAAGAAATTGCATGTCTGGGACAGAGCATTCACCTTTTCCACCTGTGGAGACCAGTACCAATTGAAAAACCTTGGTACCTGAGCATTTTGACTTGAAGTGAATAGATCAATCTGAGGATGACCAAACCTTCTGCACAGAAGGTTGAACACCTCTAGATTCAACATCCATTCCTCTCGACTCAGCCAATCTGCCTGGCTATTCAGTTCTCCTCCCAGATGAACAGCCAAGAGAGACAGATGGTTCTCCTGTGCCTACAGCAGCATTTCAGTTGCTTCTGCTAGCACCTCCTTGCTTCTTGTGCCTCCTTGGTTGTTTATGTATGCCACACTTGTGGCATTGTCTGAATTCGCTTTCATGTTTTTTGACCAGATCAGCTTGTGAAAGTGAAGAAGAGAAAGCAGTACTGCCCTCATCTTTAATACATTTATCTGTAACTGTTGCTCCAACACAGTCCAAATCGTCTGGACTGGAACTTGGTCTAGGATGGTGGCCTAACCCTACCGTCTGGCATTTGTTGTCAGAATCAGCTCTATTGGGACTTCTAATGGGGACCCCTTGTTTAGGTTCTTGGAACTCTCCCACCAAGTCATCGACTGCTGAAGTGACTGTGAAAGTGGGATCCAGGCTTGGTAGTCCTCTGAGGCTGGATTCCAGTTTGTCAGCACCTTGTTCTGAAGAGGCTGCATGTGCAAGCAGGCCCATGGCACTAACTCTATTGCTGCAGTCATAAACCCCCAAATCCAGAGCAGTCTGTGAGTAGAGGCTGACGACTAGCTTCTTAGTCAGTGAACCTCTCATCTCAGGGTCTCCTTTCTGGCTGAAGAGAGGAAAACTTTCCTCCCATCCACTGTGCCCAAGTGTTCCAGACTCTGTGATGGGTTGAGTGAGCTCTTCTCCCAGCTGACCACCCAACCATGTGTCTTCAGCATCTCCAGGGCCCTAGACATGGATTTCTTTGCCATCTGGGCAGATGATGCTTGGACATGTAAGTCATGCAGGTAGGGATGTACATGGTGTCCCTCATCTCTCAGTTGTACCACAAGTACCATAAGGACCTTCAAGAGCACCCTGCATGCTGTTGCCAACCCGAAAGGGTAATGCCCTGTATTGGAAGTGCTGTTTCTGAATTGTGAACCTCAGAAACCTCTGGTGAGACTGGCAAATGGGGATGTGGAGACATGCATCCTTCAGGTCTATGGATGCTAGATAATCCTGTAGTACCCCAGAGTTAAGGGGCACAATAAAGAAATGGGGATCCTTCACCTGACATGGAGATTTTGCTTTTTCTTCAATCCCTTCTTGTTCCCCTCCATTCTCCTCTGTTCCATCCCCCCTTGCCTACAGGCCCACCGACCCCTCTCAGTCCCTTTGTCCATCTTCACGCCAATTAACGTTGGGAAGGGGAATCAGGGGCAAAAGACCCTCCCTGTTGGGCTTGTGGTGCCCAATCTCCTGGCCAGAAGCCTGGACCTCCACTGCCCTACAAAAGGGATGGGGAGTGGCCAGAGGAGTCAGTCAGCGGCACAGTGCAGAGGTTGGAGGATGCGAGGAGCAAGGACTAACAAAACGGTATCTGAATTCGGTCCATGGCTTCTCCGGCATCGCTCCCCTCCATCTTCAGTCCGGCCGTGGTGGCAGTAGTAGCAGGGTCGGCCAGGTGGAGTACAGCTCCTCGACGTGACCTGTGCTCCCTTGGCAGAGCCCCGATCAGTGAGGAGAATGAAAGCACCAACGAACTGAAAAGGTGCATCAGGAAACTGGTCCAGGTGAAAAACGCACCCTGGACCCTTTTTGTTCTGCCGCCCAGCAGCCGCAATGGAAAAGGAAGCCAGGTGGGAGTGCAGCTCCCTGGACGTTTTCCTGACCCCCCCCCAGCTATGCTGGAGACCCAGGCTGTGGTGGTGAGTGGACTGTGAGCACGCGTTTATTGTTTACTTGTACAAGAGGTGCTAGGCAGGGAGTGGGAAAGCTAAGGGAGGCGATTTAAAGGGCCAGAGACCCCCCAAAACTCAAAGGGAGGCATAGTGAGCTCCCAGGGAGAACGGACAGCCTAAGAGTTGGGGAAACCTGTGGCAGTGGGCCGAATGTCCAGAGGGGAAGAGAGGAAGGCCCCAGAAGTGGCCAGGGGCCCCTAAGTTATTTTACTTTTTATTTTAGGTAAAAGTGATTCCAAAGGAGGCAGGCTGCTCCACGGGCTGAGCCAATAGCAGCTCACCTCCAGGTAGGTAGAAAGAGAGGGGCACAGTGGGCTCCGGGGGCTCGAGCCTTAATTAAAAGGGAAATTACAAGGGCAGTGGGCTGAGTGTCCTACAAGGAAAAGAGGAGGCCCCAGGTGTGGCCAGAGGTCACAAAGTTACTTTTTTTTTTGTCTTTGGTTTTGTTTTTCTTTACAGTGTCTCCCAGGGATGGACAGTCTGAGCTGAATAGCAGTTCATCCCAAACTAAGAGGACAGGGGTGCTGTGACTCAGAAGCCCTGAAAGGTGAGAAAGAGAGTGAGAAGGGGTGGGGTTAAGTCCCCTTTGTCTCTTTTGGTGCCATTCTGTGCCAGAGGGTGGGGCTGGGAGGCAGAGGCCCTTGGCTGGCTGTCGGGAGGGAGGGAGGGCCAGAGCCAGCTTTAGGGGCTGCAAACTGTGCATCCCACAGGGCCCCAAGAGATGAGGGTTCCCAAAAACTCAGCTGTCCAGTTGGCCTCCTTCTTTCTGGTCCTGTATGTACTAATTTAAGTGCAAAAATGGCACAAAACTAGCTAAAAATGAAGCTACAGGGAGCCATGATAGGGATGAGGATGTTCCTTGGGGGCTTTGTGACTTCTAATATGGGGCCCCAGCAAGGAGGTTTGCACAGGGCCCCAGAATAACTAGGTCCAGTGCTGGGAGGAGCAAGCTGTGAGGGTCCAGCATCCAGGCCCTCAAGCATAGGAATTAGTGGATGAGGCCCCACCTAAGGCCCAGGGGTGGCTATTAATCCTGCTAAAGTGGGGGCAAATCTGCAAGAATAGCCAGGAGAGGGGAAGTCCCTTAAGGGCGCAGCAACCTTTGAAAGGGGGGGGATGGTCCTATGGCCTAAGTGGCCCAGAAACTTATGTGTAGGTGTTAAGGGCCCCCACCCAAACTGAACTGCGCTGTTGCCACCTGGTGCCCCCTAAACACTGCACCCTTTGCAAAAACTGAACTGTCTGCTTAAAGAAAAATCTGAACTGTTTGCTTGCTTCTGAACTGTGTTACTGAGTTGTATCCTTGCATACCTGACACCTAGCATTGCCTTGGTGGCCCGGACTAGCTTCTTCAGAGCCTAACGCTGACCCAGAGAGGTCCCCAGCCCATCCGCCATCTGCAGCAGAACCGACCCCAGTGACACCAGCCTGTTTCGAAGTTCCACCACAAGTATTCCAGCATCAGTCCTGTGATGGTAAGTAGTAGAGAGCTGCTAGTGAGGTGTCCAGTAGTGAGTCAGCTTAGAAGTCACCCTGGCTCAAGCATGAGGAAGCACAGTTAACGTCTTGCATGCCCTTTCCTTGTTTCACCATCCATCCGTAAGTGTGTGCATGCCCATGTCACTCCATAGAGAATGCCTGAGTGTCACATCATCAACAGTCTTTTCCTGGGAGGTGTTCTCGGTGCCGGGGACCTACCAGTGGTCATTGCTGTGGATCATCCAAAAAACCATCTGCCAGCCAGAAGTCTTCAGCTTCTGGCCCGGAGTCACAGAGGATTGCCAAGTTCTTCATCATCCAGCTAGCAGTGTTCCTCTTCGTGTTTTGTTCATCTGGGGGATGCCCCGTTATGGCCTGTTTGTGAAAAAATGCTCTGTGGGGTCAATGCCCCCCTGCTGATCAGTCTACACGTAGGAAAGCCCAAGCTTGGTTCGTCAGTTGTTTTATCATCTCGGTCAAGTGCATGTAGGACTTGGACTAAAAGGGGTTAACCCCCTGTTCTTGGTTCGACCAATTATTGGTCCTGTTTGTATTGTTTCATTGTTTATTTTGTTACCCTGTAGTGTTTTAGAAAACTGTTATCTTGTTTTTATTGTCCCTGGTAAATAAATCACTTGCATCTTGGTCACTGAGTAAGCTTCCTGCCTCTCCTTCCAGATTTGTCTGGCCTATACAGAAACTGTCAGGGAACCTTTTGGCCTGCTACAATCCCATGACTGACAAGCCATTATGGTTGAGCACAGGGACTTCATCTTGAAGGCTGCATGGTGGACAGAGTTTTTAGGTGTTTCAGATCCAGAATTGGTCTGACACCCCCCCCAACTTCTTGGGAACCACAGAATAAACTTTATCCCCGGCCTTCCTCACTGGGAGGCACTGGAACAACTGCCCCAATGTGTCTGAGGTGATCCAAGGTTTGTGACACTGCCTGTCTCTTCACTGGGTCTTTTGACACAGGAGATTTCAGGAAATGCCCCATTGTGGGTACTGTTGCAAAATTCTATTGCATAACCTATTGCCAATATGTCTAGTACCCATGCATCTGACGTTTTTTGGGCCCATCTCATATAAATGTTCTGCAGCCTTCCGCCAAGGGAAGGGAGGCAGAGATGATCCCGCGTACCTTCACTGGGTGTTACCTCCTTTAAGTTCTGTACATTAGATTGCGTGTTTAGTAAGCAGTAAGTTCATGAGGAACTGATTGCTGAATGAGAACTTACGTCACAGCTACAGTACTGACATTTGGTAAATGTAAGTGTGCACACTTGCAGATACATGTTACCTAGGCATTAACTGTGAAAACATAGAGAACAGTGGATGGGCAACCATGCAGAACCAACGTGTTCTGCCACAGAGGGGTTTTGATTCCCTGTGACCTCGACTAAAAACAGAACTAGTAGCAACTGCATCACAGTGACAAGCAGAAAGAGGGGAACAATATTACAGAAACACCACTAGAGGACTCTCAACACAAGCAGAGAAACATGGAGTACAAAATCCAAATCCAAAATGAGCGAAGTTTCAATGTGACATTTTTTGTAGTGTAAGTAAAAAAATATCAAACTGTGCGGAGTTTTTTCATTTCGACTGAGTGAAATTTTGCGATATCTTGCTGCATTACAAAATGTTTTTCCCACTTCCACTAAAATGGACAAAACTCAGTTTTTGCCACTTCAGAATTCATTAAGTCTTTCCATACATACTGCATGGGTGTGGTGTGCACATATATGGAACCCGAACAAATAGAAGAGAGAAAGAAACAAATGTCTTATCTGGGATTTGAACCTAGGCTGCCCGGAATACCTTGCTGGCTGCACTACCAGCTGCACCACCAAGGCAACTGCCTCTTCTGTTTGTTTCAGTTCCATGCATGTGCATACCCTGCCCTTGTACATGAAGACGCAATTATCTGTGCAGCACAAGGCCGTGCATTAGAGAAAGAGTAAGGTGCTTCTGGGAGTCCTAGTATTCCAGCTGCCTTGGTGCACCCTCGTGTATGAAACTAAATTATAAACACAAGCGAATAACAAAGCACATTGATTCATGAATTGTAAATACAAGGGAATGACTTCATGCATCAGCAGCTCTGAAAATCCAAAGCTATGTTTTTGCTTTTCCGGCAAGGAGAACATGTGGGAGAAGAACAATATATTGGACACCTTTTGGCTAGATTGTTCCACATAGAAACAAAGAAGTTAACATCAGAAAAAGACTTTGGGGGATTTTCAAATTACTCCATCCATTCGGACACAGTTGCCTGAAATCCACCCAGACAGTTAGACCACCTAAAAAGTGGTCTAACTTCGGAAAATAATTGCCACGAGTTGCACTCCAAAAATGAAACATGCATCAACATTTTGAGGCATGTGTAATTTTTTTATGAATCAGGTAAAGAGTTGTAAATATATCAGGATGTTTACAAATATGGCACAAGGGGCTGGCTCACTGGAGGAGTAGTTGTGCTTCTGCCCCCCACACCTGTGATTCAGTTCAGGGACAGATGAAGGTCGCTCAGTGGGCTGTCAGGTTGAGGGAGGATTGAGCACCTGATGCCAGCTCTGCTTCCATGGGGAGGGGGAACACCAGTCCCCACGGCAGGGACTGCCTCCTGGTGGAGACGGGGAGCAGCACAGTGGAAGTGTATGCTGGATGCAGGGGGTGAGATGCAGTGTGACGTGCTGACAAACATGTTCCGACGCTTCAGCCTGAGTAAGTAAATCTGGAAGAAAAAGAAGCTGGGCTGCTCCTAGACCACACCCCCTGCAGGCTGTCACATGATGGACATGGCTGGCCACCTGCCCAAAGGGTTCTGTGTAAGTGGTGGATAATGGATAAGTTCATGAAAAAGTTGGTGACTCGACTGGGGGGTGGGGTTGCTGTCGGGCTAATCTAGAAGGAGGGAAAATACAAGACTGAAAACAAAAATGGCACAAACATCCAGAGAGTTTTACTGTGGTGCAGTCGAGTTGGAAAAATTACACAAGCGCTGCATCCAATGTTTTGAAAATTCACCTTTACAAGTCCATTGAGTCTGTCCGAGCTGCTACCTATTACTTGATTGGTCTACTGCCTAATAAGGTCTACCTAACCATCTTTTCTACCTTCTTTGTTTGTATCCTCAAACCCTTGATATCTCCAGTACCGGATATACCCCTGTATCAGACAGTAGAGTCACTATATTTGTACAGAGACGCTTATAAGGTACATTTTGTACACTTACAATTGTTTTGACACCGCCCTTGATTTCCCAACACGTTCTGTTCTGTATAGATGTCACTGTGGACATGCCTCCAGCATCTTTTTTTTAACTCGGCAGGTGGCACTTACTGTGATCCCTGACTGCATCTGATGAAGCATGTCAGAAAAGAACATTACTGATAAGAAAGTGTATTAATGAATGAATTTATTTATTTATATATGCATGTATGTATTTTTCAGGAAAGTCTGTGACAACTGTTCATTTAAATAGACCCCCTCAGTCAATTCAATAAAACCAAAAGACAATGAAATAATAGGGTTTTGTATAAAAGTAGGTTGCCATATAAACACCACATGAAGTGTGCTAGAGTAAAGTGCCTGTATATAAAAATAGGTATCTGAAACAGTTACAGCTGTGTTGGTTGAATAGGGGAGATACATGGTTTGTAACATTTACTGTGCATGGGAAAGGATGTTTTTGTGGCTATTAGGATAATTTAACAATAGACAGAGGGCATTCATGGGTAAGCATGCACCAACACTCCTCCAGCCTTATACAGTCACCACTGACCTGACTGCGCTCTGCCCACAGAGCTACATGGGTGGCCAGGATAGGTAGTGTGTGGCCAGATTACATGGTATGTCAGAAGCTGGTACAGTGCCGGGGGTATATTCATAATACCAGAATGGGGTAACATGACTATAAATCATATGCACCCCACGGTCACTTCCTTGAAGATAATAGGGGTGCTATGTAAGTGATAGGACCTGACAGGGTGTGGATTGTTGGGGGGATACCTGCATGCCCAGGGTGTAGTGAGGCCTGCAACTACAGGCGAAGGGCCTTACAGTCCTTAGGAGTACGGGTATCCTCCAACACCTCACACCTTGAAGGGTCTTACTGTGCTTAGAAAATGGGCTTTTGCAGTAACAAATAAATAAAAATGTATTTTAAAACACTTACAGAACAAGTTTTACATCTAAAATTGTCTTTATGCAGGAACAGTGCTGACTCTTGCTTTTTTAGAAGGCTATGTTGCCTGATACGCACACCCCTTGTGACTGCTGTCAGCCAGTCAGGTTTCAATACTTTTTCAACCAATTTTCCAATCTCCCATACTAGTCCACAGCTCTCTTCTGGAACAGGCCACACAGAGGGCTAGGAGTAGGAAGCAATCACCCCTAGGTATCTTTCCTTCTAATATAAAATCAACTTCCTCGAAGTAGATATAGCAGTCCCAGTAATGGACTGTATGCAGTAAGCAGTGAATCAAGAGGTGGCTTGACATGGGCTTCCGACTGTAAACTTGGTGTCTTGCCTGGGCCCTGGCTCTACCCCTAGGCCACCTCACTCCCTTCCATGCCCAGGTCTAGATCTGTGCTTGTATCTGGAATGCCACACAGAAGTTCTTGCTCACAAGCAGCAGTGTGGAGCAGAGTAGCACATGCCAACCACATAGAAATCCCCACATATGCCGGGCTGCTCTCTGACTCAGATGATATATGTTCTGCAGTTTGACAAAAGTTTTTTGTTGTGCTTGGAGAGCAATGTGCTTTCTAGTGAACAACAGATTGTTCATTGATGCATGACAAAATAACTGGAAGTGACCAAACATTCATACAGGACAGGTAAAGCATAACAGTATTATTTTATTAACAGGAGTGGCAGCAACTCTGTTGTTTCTGCATTTGAAATATGTCAGACAAGGTGGTTCAATGATTTAATATCCTGTTCTGTCACCTGTTCTTTGAACATAGCCTGTATATAATTATTTGAGTAATAATCCTCCTATAAACTCCAGGGGCCCGATATCTAAAACTTTACCCAGTGGGCAAAGTGATAGCACACCATTTGCCTGGGGTTTACACCCGAGTGCAATATTCAAAGAGGGCAGTTTCGCACACTAAAAGGGTTAGCGCGTGTGTGCAAAAAATAATGTATATGGTGGGCAAAGGGAGGAGTGGAGACATGAATTTAGGGATAGTACCATATTCAGTGCAGTAGCACAGCGCAAAAGGAATAGTGTAGGCCACTCTGTGCTGCACAGTTACCACTGAGCAGAAGCCCAACTTACGCCAAGCAACCCTAGCTGCCAGCGGAGCCACTGCAGCCAACACCCATATTGGTGGTTGGGGAAGCACACCTGCTCCCTGGTGTCTAGTCGCCCCCCCGCACTGCTGGCACCGAGCAATCCACCCTGCCACCTCCCCTTACCATTGTCACTGGTCCTGCGGATCCACTACAATGACCGGCACAACCCTCCTTTCACCACCTCAGCTGGCCACTGGCAGGTAGCACGCATCCTCTGTACTGTAAAGGGAGTGCACTTACTGTCTAACAGTATGCACACTTCCTTTACAGTGCAGAGGATGCACACAACCCTCCTCTCACCACCTTCGCCAGCCACTGTATGGACTGATAGGTAGCATGCATCTTCTGTACTGTAAAGGGAGTGTGCTCCCTTTACAGCACAGAGGACGTGCACTACCTGTCAGTCAATACAGCAGCTGGCCGAGGTGGTGAAAGGAGGGCTGTGCTGGTTGCTGTAGTGGATCCGCGGCACCGGGCAGCACCAGTAAGAGGGATGCATTGTGGGTTTCTTGATGCTGTGATGTGAGGGAGGCCACAAGACACCAGGGACAGCTTATGCTGGTACAGAGATGGGGATCGGTGGGTGAGGTGTGACACTAGATGCCAGGGAATATTTGATATAATACAGGGCCAGCGATTGGAGGGGGGACCTCGGCACACCAGGGATGGTTAAATATTAGCAGGGCCAGTGATCAGAGGGTGGGGGACCACTGGACACCAGGGAATGGTTAAATGTTACTGAGGTCAGTGAGTGGAGGGTGGGGGGACCACTGGACACCAAGAAAGACAATTCTTTTAACAGGGATGGGGATTGGAGGGTGGAAAGACCACTAGACACCAGGGAAATATTGAATACTAATGGGGACAGGGTTCAGAGATCATAGGAACCACTAGGCACTAGGAAAATATTGAATACTAACAAGGACAGGGATCGGAGGATGGGATGGGGGTGATCACTAGGCAACAGGGAACTATTTCTTTCAACTAGGACAGGGATCAGAGTGAGTGGGGCTGGCCACTGGAGGAGCACAACACTGCCACCACCTCCAATGCAAATGAGCCTATAAAGGGCATGCCGTAGCCCCTTAATGCCTTGCATGCTGAATGGGTTAATTTGCATGGTGCTGGCTGAATACTGCGCTGGGGGTTCCCGGTACTATTAGGTCTGGTGGTGCTGTTCCCTGCTCTTCCAGGATCCACGTCAGGGCAGTGCTACTTGACTTAGTGCTGCATCATCAGGCCCCTATTTTCAGTCAGATAGCACCAGTGCTCTGTCCGAATATAGCATCCTCGGGGTTGTGGACAATGGGTAAGCGCAGTGCAGACCGTTGCTCTCCGCTTTCCCGGTTTCCAAAATCAGGCCCCAGATGTTTGCAGCCTTAATATCAAGGAGCTCCTGCATCACAAAGTTGTGATATCGGAACTCAGCAATGATAACGTTGCAACTGGTGAGTTCCTACATCACCACAGCCTCAGTTACCTAAAGTGAAAGTTAGCCGACACCACAAAACAGGTTTGAGAAATAGCTTTCTAATTGGCTGTAAACATTTTATCAGCCTTATGTTAATTTTATTAACATATATGCGGAGCCTAATCATATGCTGAACAAGGTTTAACAGTATTAAAAAACACAACATTTTAATTATAATAGCAGTAAGACACTCCCAGGAGTTATAGTAATAGGGGCATCTGGTACTCGCTATGCCATGTGCCACATCACACCCATAGAGGGTGAGTAACAGACCATTAACGTAACCCCTGGTCATGTCTTATTGCTTAATTGGAGCAGGCACAGGTAGACAGCAATTAAACAAATTATAACAAATAAAATATACCCTAAGGGTGGGATATTCAGAGCAGATGCGCCATGCACAATAGGGATGGGCCGGCGCAAGAGCGGAAATGCACCATGGTGCGATATTCAGCAGGAGCGGCAGCGCAGCACAACATGCAATGTGCCATAGCACAACAGTAATGAATGCATGCACAACCGCAGGGGGCGGAACCAGGAATAACGTGCACAGTGCGATATTCATCAGTAGACAACGTGCGCAGTAGTGGAGCAAGCGGAAGTTGCACGACAGCGGAAATGAGCCAAAATAAAAGGGTGCAAGGGAGGGGAGGATGAATGTGCCACAGCAGAGCCATAGGTGGGAGCATGGAGACAGAGTGGCAGGGAGGCGAGACAGGAAGCAGGGGGAAAAAGTGGCCAGGAGTTGGACAGGGCACACTGAAGGTGTGCCTCAGTGAGAGAAGGAATGTGTGTGCCTGTGCCTGTGTGTGTGAGAGGGCCTGAGAGTGCCACAGTGGATGGAGGGCAGTGGCAAGAGGCAGGGCACCCAGAGGTGAACAACCGGAGGTGAACCCGGTGCAGGGGCAGCACCAGAAACACACAGCGGGGGGGAACAGGAAAACAGCTGCCCGGGGGGACACTGGCCAGGGACATGGCCAGTGCCACCTTCCAGATGGAGGCGGTAATGAGGGGTGTGAGAAGGCAGGCAGCAGGGAGGCACGGCCATGAAAGGGCCCATTGGCAGTACGCCCAGAACAGTCTGTACTGAGTCCGCACCACCTTTGAACAGTACAGTGACACTGAGATAGTGGGCCGGTACCACCTGAACCAGGCGATTCTGAGGCAACTCTGAGCTGTGCAGTGATGAGACGCAGGCACCCACACGACGGAGCCATGTGCTGTCTGTGGAGACGAAGGTCACAGCCGTCATGTGCCTGCTTGCCACAGGCACCTTCCAGAGACCAACAGGAGACACGACAGGCATAACCCAGTCGGCTGTGTCACGCCTACTTACACAATTCCTCAGCGCACTGCTGCCACATGCTGTGGAGTACATCCATTTCCCCAGCGCACAGGCAGAGTGCACAGCACACATACAGGAGTTCCACAGGGTAGCACGGTTGCCTGGCGTGCTTGGGGCCATAGACTGCACCCATGTAGGCATCCGCATGCCACCTGGCCTGGAAGGGGCGGCGTACATCAACCACAAGGGCTACCCAAGTGTCAACTGCCAGGTGGTGTGCGATGCCAGGGGGTGCATAATCAATGTCTATGCCACACACCCTTGAGGAGCACACGATGCCTTCATCTGGCACCAGGCTGCACTGTGCCACAGGTTCAAGAGTGCGGACATCCCCACTGGCCATCTGGTAGGTGAGTATGCATAGCATGCTGGACGATGTGTGCAGACGTGGGGGGGTGTGGGGCAATGGCAGGGGTGCCATGGGTAATGGCCATGATGGCCCATGGCACAGTGACATAGACCACCATGCTAATGACTCCCCTCTACACACAGGTGACAATGGTTACCCGCTACGGCCCTGGCTGCTCACACCATACTGGTGCCCCATGACCCCAGCGCAGCAACAGTACAATGAGGCACACGCCGCAACACGGAATGTCATCGAGCAGGTGTTCGGGCTGCTGAAGGCAAAGTTCCGTTGCCTGCACACGTCAGGCGGTGCCCTACAGTATAGCCCCTCAAAGGCCTGCGGGCTGTTCCTGGCCTGCTGTATCCTGCAAAACATGGCCACCAACTGTGGGATAGCTGTTGAGGTTGAGGAGGGGGACAGCGGTGGGGATGATAAGGATGCCGGTCCAGCTGGAGTAGGGCAGACACCCCCTAGGCGATGGGACCCCCGGCTGGCCCGGATGGCACAGCAGCACCGGGACACCATCACAGAGGAGCACTTTGGACAACACAGGTAGGCAATGGTGCCATGTGCAACCACCAAGGGCAAGAGCACAGCCCACAGACAGGCAGGGGTGGACACCAGGGGTGGATGGCGTGCAGGGAATGGGAATGGGAGGGGGACCACACACGATGGCAGGAATGGGCAGGGCTGCACGTGTCATGCGCAGACACATGCACACACGCCACAACACATGCCCACAGGGCAACAGGCACACCCACCCCAACAGGCACCCCCACAGGACCACACACAACCATGCCCAGTGGCTGCCACTGTGCATGCCTCAGACGCTGAGCACCATTGCACAGTGGCGGATGGCACTATGCAGGCATCATCATGCACACACCACAGTGGCCAGCAGCAGGGAGGCTGTGCACAGGGACCATGTGTGTGCAGAGCTGGGCACCTCACCCATGCATCGCACAAAGAACACCACAGTGTACACAGGGCAGCGGCAGACAGTGGCCGTGGAGGGAGATGGGTCAGTCATGCGGCACAGTACCACGGCCACCACAGATGCTTTGTCAGCCCCGCTGAGACCTGCCAGCCATGCAAGGCTGACCAGTGGCCTCATGGGGTGGCACCACGGGCCCCCAGGGGTGACGCTGCGTGAACACGACCGTGTCCATGCAGGGGTCTGCAGGCCACCAAACATGCCCACACCAGGCATGCTTGGTATTCCCACAGCCAAACCCGGCATCAATATAGCAGGGGTTGCACAATGCCGGGAACAGGGGGTGGACATAGCACTCTGCGGGGTGTGCGGCGGCTGGGCACCCAACTGGATGGCCAGTGTAGCCATGACAGTCGCCATTGCAGTGGTCTCCCTGTCAATGGCAGCGGTCACATCCAGCCACTGCTGGACCAACTCTGCCAGGAACAAGCCGTGGTCCCTGCTGCGCCACTCATCTGCCTGGCGCAGAACCGCACAGAGCGTATCCACCGCCGCGCCACGAGCCGCATCTGCTGATCTACTGAGGCCTGGAGAAGATAGCTGTGGTCATCCAAGGGGTTGTCTGCATGTCCAGCATGCTGTCCCACGTGGTGTTCCTGGCCCTACTGCCCAGCACTCCTCAAAGGTGGGTGCTGCACAGCACTGCCATTCTGGGGTACCTCCACACGTGGTGCACTGCCACCGCCCCCCCGCCCCTGTCCCCACATTGACATTGGCCATCTGCTGGCACTGCCCCTCAGGCTGCTGATCACCAGGGAACACCATAGCGGCGGCAGCAGTAGAAACAGCCCCGCCACCCTGGCCGCACACCAGTGCTGCCCCACTGGAGCATGCAGACTCAGCCTGGGAATAGACCATTGTGCAGGCAGCCACGCCAGCACCACCCGCAGAACCGCCCGTGCGGTTGCCATCTGTGGGACCATCCTGTGTCCCACATACATCACTGTCCGGGACGTGTGTCACGTCATCATCAGTGCTGGAGCCGGCCCTGATCTGTGGCCCAGCACACTGGACACCGAGGGCAGTGTCACGCTGGGACACAGGCAGGACCTTGTCCGCACCCGCACCACCAGCATCAGTCCAGACAGACATGCAGGTATGAAGACGGTCAGTCCCTTGGACACCTTTGGAGGTGGATGGGCGTTCCTCCGTGTCCAGGGCCTCCCTGTCAGTGGACACACCCACCACTGCTGCCCCATGTAGATGCTTAGGAGCTGTAAAGGAACACAGTACCGTTAGTGGCTCCACCTGGCCCTGGGGCATGCCCCCCTACCACCCACACACTGTCAGCACCGGACCTACCATGTAGTGATGGGCTGCCACCCATCTGGAAGCCACCACCAGGAACACCCTAGATGGCACTACGCCGCATGCTGCTGGCCACCCACTCCTCCCATGGTGTCAGGCGGGGTACGTCCTGCTGGCTTCTACCGGTGGCAGCATGTGCCATCCTGATGGTGGCCACCTTGTCTTTGATCCGCTTCCTGCCCATGCCAACCCTCTTCTTGCACTCCTACACAGACCACTGGTGGCTGCCCTGCTGGTTGACGGGACATGCCACCTCACCCCTCACCGCAGCATGGGCCTGAGGTGTTCCCCGCTGTCCGCTAAGCAGCGGCTCCCTGTCGAAGTATGCCTCGAACAGGGCATCAGATTCAGCCCAGGTAAAGTTGGGCCTCCTCCTTCGCACCCTTCCCTGCTCCTCCTCTTCCTCTCGCTTAGTCATGATCATGCCTGGGGGATAGACAGGTGTTACCTTGGACTGTGCAGTCCCATACAGCCCTCCCAGACCACTGTCCCCACGTCCCTACAGCATGTAACCTACCTCAAAGGACTGCAATACTGATCCATGGCCTATGCAGCCTCAGGTTGTGTATTTATAGTGCAATGCATCCAAATGTGAGCAGGCGCATCTGTAAGTGGATGGTAATGCAGTGGATACGCCGTGGAATGGCTCATGAGCTGATTTGCATATCCTGGCTGAATATTGCACTGTTGCTCCTTGCGCAATGGTGTTGAGCGTGCTCAGGCTATGGTACACCACTGTGACGTGCACAATCGGCACCGCACCATGCATGCCCGCGGTGCTGACACCGATGCCAGCGGCGCTGCTGACGTGCTGTGCGCGGGAGGCAGTACAGGGCATGGCCACCACTGTGCCTGTGGTGCAAGTGCACTGTATGCTCAGGGGGTGCTCGTGCCATGGTGCACCGTGGGCGCCATGGTACCACAGAGCAGTAGGCCACTGCAAGGCATCACACACATGCACCCTACCGCACTACATGCATGGCTTCCCAACAGCGCTGTGGTGCTTCATGGGCGGACAGACCCTTGACCCTGCAGCTGACCTTTGCCCCCAGGCGCCATGCGTATGCATGGCTGCACCCCTATTGCACAGTTCAGTGTCAGCGCGATAGTGACTGGCAGCACAGTACCACGCTGCCTCCGCATGTGGGGCACATGTGCTACAGGGTGCCATTTTGTTGCCGATAGCCACTGCATTATGCCGTGCACCAGAGCGCCTGTGTGGATGGCAATTGAGCTTGCCAACCTGGTGGCATTGGTGGAGCCCCATGCAGGTGCCCTCTTTGGCCAGGTAGCCCTCCTGAGGCCACGGACAGCAGTGTGGCAGGAGGTGGCAGAGGGCCTTGAAGAGGCCATGGGGTGCAGCAGGACTGCTGAGCAGTGTCGCCACCGATATGTGGACCTCCAGTGGCGGGACCTCGACCGCCTCGGGCAACTGCAGGCACGTGCCTGGGGGGGCACCGTGCCACGACCAGGTAGGTTCTCCATCACATCACTGGTAGTGTCTGTCTGTCCAGGTATCATGGTGGTTATCAGGCCATACGGCGGGGGGGCCTACCTGTGTTGCTGGTGCCTTGTGTACACCCTGCGCCACCGCGTCATGGCTGGGCTATGTGGGCACGCACACAGTAAGGGGGGGGCTATGTTACTGACCTGTACTGATGTTACCCTCTCCATGTTTGCACCCTAGGCCTGGACGATCGCCGTACGGCCCAGTTGGCCCATGAGCAGAGATGGCAGGCTGGAACAGGTGGTGTGGCCTTGCAGCTGGGGCACAGTGGTGGTGCCATGGGTCAGCAGTGCCCTGCTGACCAGGATGCAGGTGAGTGCCGTGCTTCCCCTTACATCTGTGCATGGTGGGTTGCAGGGGTGGTGGTGGGGCATGGCCCCCTGCACATGGCCCCACCGCCATGCATGCCACACGGTGCACTCTGCACTGTCCTGTGGGACTATATGTGTGGGTGGGTGTAGCAGGTGGGCTGTGCATGCACTGGGTGCCTGGCTGTGCCACTGCCATCACACTGCATAGCCATGACACTGTACAGCCACGTTGGTGCTGTGCAGTGCATGGGCGGTGTGGGTGTGCAGCGGTTTGCATGGCTAGTGGTGCCTGGGTAGGTGGGTCTTGTGGGCATACCCACTGTGGGTGGTTGCATGCCATCACAGGGGGTGATGTCCACAGCTGTATGCCATGCACATTGGGTGGGCTGTGGGGGTCTGGCCAGTCACACGTACTGACTCTGCTCCCTTGTCCTAGGTGGACAACGCTGGATGACCCTGGGGTGTCACATCCAGAAGATTTTGCAGGTGACCTGGGCTACACTTGAGCTGCTGCAGGGCATGGAGCAGAGTGACCAGCGGCAGCACAGAAGGCGCCACAGGGAGCGCAGGGATGAGAGGGGCCACCAGTAGGGCCTGTGGCACCCGTGCTGTTCCTTCACCCCTGGATTTTCCCTCACACCCCTTTGTCCCCCTCCTTGCTGTTCCCCCTTGCCCCATGCCCATCCCCCCAAGTTGTTGCTTTGTACCCCCTCCCCACATTGTATATAGTACTGTAAATAGTTATTGTTCATTCTGTTACCTTTTTGAATTATAGACATGTTTCATACTACAACTGTGGAGGTCTCTGATTTGCAGCGGGCGTCTGGTGCCTTGCTGCAGTGGTGTGCGTGGCATCTGGGGGTGGTGCCGGCCTGGTCGTGGGTGTGTCTGGCAGGCCCCTCCACTGGTGTGGGGGGGGACATGGTCCATGTCTGTGGTATGTGTGTTGTGCCCTGTGCACTGAATGCCTGTGTGCAGTGGTCTCAGTTGCATGTGCTGTATCCCAGTTGCCTCTGGCAGTGTGTGCCTGGCCCGTGCTGCTGAGCCCCTTGTGTGTCTGTGGTACGCTTGGTCATGCCAACCCCTCCACTGCATGCATGTCTGCTGGCATGACATTGGTGTCTGTCCATGCCAGCCACCCTCTGGGCACGGCACCATGGCAGCTGGCATCCTGTCTCCAGGTCTGTTGCACGTCTGCCTCAGGTGACACTGTGGGCGGTGCTTTTGTTGTCCTCCTCCATGCTGTCAGTGGTGTCTGTGGCAGTGCCTGTGGTCTGCTGTCTGTCAGATGTGCTCCAGCTGCATGCTGGTGGCAGACAAGTTCATGGTGCATGCACCACATGGCTAGCTCACCAGAGTCATGGTAGTGTACAGGCCGTGGGTACATGGCATCATTGGACATGTGACAGTGGCATCTGTTGCCCCACTTTGTGTGGCTCTGTGACGGGGTACCCTTGGGATGGGTGGGGGATTTGTTCGTGCCCTGTGTTGCATCCTGTGTGGTGCATGCCTCCATGCACCACAGTGGGATGCTGTGCTTTCTGGTGGAGCCAGTGCTGGGACAGGGTGTGTGCATGGGTAGGTGTGCGGGGTGCTGTCCTGCTGGTGGTGGCATCCAGGGTGGGCCTTGTCACATGCGGGGGTCCCTCGAGTACTGATGCAGGGTCGACCTCTTTGCTGTGCTACAGTGGGAGCCATGCAGGGGGGCATTGTGTATTCTGCGGTGGTGTCAGTGGCTGGTGTCGCCTGCTGCGGGGGGATCATGGTGGGGCTGTCATGCATGGCGCCACGGGGCACAGGGTTGCATTGTCACGGTGGTGGTGGTGGCATGCCTTCGGTGCCATGCACTGTTTGGTAATGCTTCTGGGCTAGGTGTCTTGGGATCACTGTACAGGGGGTGGTCAGCGTTGGTGGGTGCTGTGGCGTGGGAGGGTCCAGCCCTCCTTGTGTTGTGGTCACTGTTTGCCGGGGGTGTGTGCCGGGGCACCGTGCCTGTGCTGTTGGATTGGTGCTGGGGTTCATGTGCTGGTGGTCTGTTCAACTCACCTCTGGATGAGCAGCTCATGGGGGGGGTTGGTCTGTCTGGCCTGCTTCATGCTCCTCCGCCCATTGTGCATCCATGCTTGTGCACCCCTGCTTCCTGCCCTTGTCCCTGCGCATCACTGGATGTGCTGCTGCGCATCAGGCCCTGCTCCACTGTGCATCCCTGGTTGCACCATGGTGCATCGGGCATGATATTCAGCTGTGTTGCGCAGGTGCACCTTGGCCTGCGCTTGGTTTGAATATCGCGCACGTTGTGCATTGGCACACTGCTCTTGTGCCTGCTCCCGCTATTGCGCATCTTTTTGGCACAGTCTGAATATCCCACCCTAAGTGTACAAATAAGG
The DNA here is from genome assembly GCA_016271365.2 of Neoceratodus forsteri. Lineage (NCBI taxonomy): Eukaryota > Metazoa > Chordata > Ceratodontiformes > Ceratodontidae > Neoceratodus > Neoceratodus forsteri. The sequence continues at coordinate 222,417,594 of JADMNL010000023.1, forward strand.
CTGTAATACTTCTTGGAGTTCTGGCAACAAATATGACACACTCGGGCTTCACACTCGCAGTTTATAAATGTCCCCAGACCCCCCTCAATGTCATTACTTCCTTTCTATGTACACGTGCCTGTCCTTTATTCCTTATGTATTCATGCTTCACAGTCACGGTTTATAAATGCCCCAAGAACCCCTTGCTATGTATGTGTGCATGTCCTTTATTCATTATGTACTTTTGCTTTGCAGTCACAGTTTATAAAGGTCCCCAGAACCCCTCAATGCCATTATCTCCTTACTATGTACCCTTGCATGTACGTTTTTCCTTATGACTGTTGTTATTTACTACCATTACTGACTCTTGTGTAAAATGTGGTCTTTGACCCATTTGTTTCCTCCCTCCGTATTTTCATCCACCTCCCCCAGGTCACATGTGTAAACATCAGTCCTGCTTATCTCTGTACAGTGGCAGTTAGTGACAAAATGCACTATATGCCTGGGTATATCAGGAAATATCACAGGAAATTCGATTGAAGTGAACAGGGATTTCCTGTGATATATCATGATATTCAGCATCATGCTGGCAGACACCATGGGTGGGATATTCAGAAGGGTTGAGCATATCTGGACTGTGTAGTACAGTATGGTCTGCACACCCATTGGCTCATGTTGTACTGTGCGCAGTCAGTGGCGATGCAGGCAGCTGCGGCTTATGGGTAGGAGCTGCCACCATTGGACCGGGAGGAGCAGGATGGTGGGGCTCAGTGGGAGGGTGGGAGGGGGGTACCGCTGGACCACCAGGGATGGGATTTAATCTTTCTTTAGACTTCTGCCCGCATTGGGCTGTGAGCGGTCCACTAGACCACCAGGGATATAGGACATTTTATTATTATACATATGCCCGCGATCGGGCTGCCAGCAGTCCACTGGACCACCAGGGATATAGGACATTTTATTTTCATACATATGCCCGCGATTAGGCTGGGAGCAGTCCACTGGACCACCAGGGATATGGGACATTTTATTGTTATACATTTGCCCGCAATCGGGCAGAGGGGCACTTTGCCGCTTGTGCAGGGGGCGTCGGTCCCAGACGGCTGCAGCCTGGCAGGGCGCCAGGCGCAAGTCGCTGGGGATGGGCGCACCTGCATGCAAATGGGGCCATAATGACATGCAAATGGCCCCATTTGCACCTTGCATGCATTATGGCCCCATTTGCACGTGCACCTTTGAATATCGCGGTTGATGCACCTATGGCAACGGCACTAGCGCTAGCGCATCTCCTGCCCCTCTCTGGCCACTTGCGCTGGTGCAGTGTCACTGCACCATGCACAATGCGGGTGACCACAGAGTGATATTCAATGGTGCTGAGCCATGGCGCAGCACCGTTGAATATCACCCTGTCAGCGCCCTGGCACATCCCAGTTGCGCTGCAGCCAGGCTTGCGCCATAGCCTGGCGCAGTCTGAATATACCACACCATATATTTACCTGGTAAAATAATTCCAGATAAATAAACAAATAAAACCTGCTTCTGCTAGGAAGGAAGGAAGGAAGGAGGGAGGGAGGGAAGGAGACAGAGACAGAGACAGAGACAGAGAGAAAGAAAGAAAGAAAGAAAGAAAGAAAGAAAGAAAGAAAGAAAGAAAGAAAGAAAGAAAGATAGATTAGGTAAATTAAATAACGAGTTCTTTACTTCCATTAATGACTGCCTCCCAGTAAACATACCTCAGCCATTAATAGAAACAGAATGAAGAAAGATATGATCTCATGGAAACTGACACACCTAGATGATCAGATGCCAAATGCTTATACACATTTTCGCTTTCCTGTTAGACGTATCCCAACTTGCTCAGTACGCAAGTTAATTAATGATTACAGAAACATTAGCAGTGCTATGCAAAACATTTACTGCACTGTCACAAAAAAGTAGTTAGCTTTGTGTAATTCCCTAGCCGCGGGTGTTCGGAAGAGACTGAGTTGAAGATGGACGAGAAGTTGAATGTCATACTGGATTTTGATGTAAGAATGAGACAGACTTTTAGGCAGTTACTGGTGTGGAGTAATACTTAGTGATGCACCAGTATCCAGAATTTTTTTTTTTTTAACAAAGTCAAAACTACTGGTCACAATATTTAATATACCAGTTTAAAACACTTTCAAATCCCATAATACACAAGTGATAATGCACATATGAGTATTAACACTTGTATACTATGATACAAGTGATAGTACACAAGTGATAATGCATGAGTTACAATACACATGTGTGTATTATCACTATTATCACTCTTGTATTATTACCTGTGTGATAATGCAAGTGTGTATTAAATGTCTGGTATTATGACACAAGTGATAATACTTGAGTGATAGCACACATATGTGTATTATCACTAGTGTACTATGACACAAGTGTTAATGCATGAGTGATAATACATGTATGTAAGTAGTAAGTAGTAGTAGTAAATTAGTTTGTTCTGTACTTCCAGAAAAGGATAGCCCAGTTGAGCCAAGGCTCATTTACAATGGGGTCCCTGGCACAAATGAAGCTGTTTCACATTTTTAAGTGATAAGTACAGACATACAGAATAATATAAAAGCAACACAATAAATAAAATACATCACAGAAACTATCCATATCATGCAAACTATTCACAAGGGGGGGATTCTCCAAGGGGAAGAACACGCAATGGCATGTATCCCAACCGTGGAGCTCCGTACCCACGGGCAGATTCGTGGTGGCCATATTCACAGTCACTGGCCACCACATGGCTCCCTTACCTGGCACGTGGGACCATGTAGGGTGGCCAGGGGGTGGCATAGTGGACCCAGGCAGGCATCCAATGGGATACCCATCCAGGGGCCCACAGTGGATCACCTGCACTGCAGGGCACAGGTCCAGTTGCATGAATCCCTACCACAGGTACCCGGACCCACACTGAACTACTCTGTCCTCCAGTGTGCTCCCTGGCCATGCCCATGTACATGAGCACCCACACGACACATTGAAAGCCCCCAGCAGTAGGACCCCTGACCTGTGAGTGGCCCCCACACACAGGGTCACCCTGTCCCTGAGGTAGTAGTACCCCTCCGCACACACATCGAGCCCCGTCCCTGAGGTGGAGGCCCCACCCCAATCAGCCCCTTCTTGTATGTGCTGGCACCATCCAGAACATTCCAAACACCCCCCTCCCCCACTCCCAGCACCCCCAGCCCCAATTGGTGTTAAGTGGTCCCCCCATCCCTGCAGCACTGACAATACCACTCCCCGTACCGTCCCATCAGTGCCGCGGCATGGGACGGCCATCGGCAAAGCCCTCCTCATAACCTCTTGGCTGCTGCCCATCCTAGTCATGCTGGGAGCACACTGCCTTTATACAGCAGCATGCTTCCAGCATCACCAGAGGGCCAGTGGCTGAGGAGGTGTGAGGAGGGCTGTACTGGTGGCCATCTGCTGCGACACCCACGGGCAGATATGGGGCGGGGGTGGTGTTGGTGCCGAAGGGGTGGGGGGACCACTAAACACCAATGGGAGCCAGGGGGCTGTGATCAGGGGTCATAGGGATTGGCTGATGGTGCTGTACCGGATGGGGGGCATGTGTGCATGGATAGGGGCACGGGGCAGAGGTATGTCAGGGGCGGGGTGGATCTGCATTGCTGGGGCCAGTGCCCCTGTGTGGGTGTGTGTGGAGGGGTGACTGCATACATGGGGATGTGGCACAGCTTTGTGCTGGGCTGTGTGGCACTGGGCAGCCATTGGGGATGGGCGCAGGGGTTCTGTTGGTGGGTGAAGGGTGCTATCTGTCCTCGCAGCGGTCCCATTGGGCTGGGGCGGCATGGCATCAAGTCCCTACAGTGGCTCATAAGCATGTGTGGACTGGTCCCCCAGGCCCTGTCACCCAACTTCCCTAGGGCTAACCTGCTCTGCTGGTGTCCTCTGCTATAGGACTTGGTTGTTGGTGCGCAGTTGTCAGTGCAGAACTTGTGAAGCACTGGACTGTCACAGTGCTGCGGTCAAAGATTAATTTCCTCCATTTTCTTCCTGGGGCCATGCATGTGCTGTGATAGGATGTGCATGCTGTGCCGCCATGGAGACACCCTCGCCACCTCGGTGTGGAGTCCCCTTCCCTTGCGGTCCCTTATGTCTGCCACTCAGATTCTTCCAGAGAGCAGTCAACCCACAGGACATGTGTTCCCCCCTCCCCAAGGGGGAAGAGCTGTCCTCGGGATGCTCAGTGCTCTCTCCTCCAGTCAGCCCCTGAGTGACATCTGTCCATACCCGAACCTGGGTCACCAGGGTGGCAGGTGGTGAGGCAGCCACTGCCTCAGCCCATCATGCCACTGGGCCATCTGCCTACAGCGTGCCTTTACATAGAAACATAGACAATGCTGACAGAAAAGGATTGACGGTCCATCCAGTCCGTCCGAGGTTCCTTATCAATCCCCAGGACCTAAATGCCATGCACAGTATTAGCCCTCACTATCGTCCCTCCAATCTTTTCCCTGCTGCTATTGCCCTAAGTAGCTACTATAGCCTTCACTCTGTCCCAGCTGTGACTGAAACCATTTATGGTTTTGGTTCTCACTACCTCGGCTGGTAGACTGTTCCAAGGCTCCACCACCCTCTCTGTAAATTTATACTTCCTCATACCCCTCTTGAATCTTCCTGCTGTCAGTTTACTTTCATTCCCCTGTGACCTTGGATGTGAGCTTATGCTAAATAACTCCTCATAGCTCACCCTCTTTATTCCTTTCAGCCATTTGAAAGTCTCTGTTACATCACACCTCTCCCGTCTGGTCTCAAGCGATTACTGTCTTGAGCCATTCCTCATAGGATCTGCCCTTCTTGCCCTGTATCATCCTGGTCACCCTTTGTTGCACTGCCTCCAGCTTTCTTATCCATCTTGAGGTGAGGACTCCAGAACTGGACAAAGTAATCCAGGTGTGGCCCCACCATTGATCTACATAGAGGCAATATTACCTCTTTACTTCTACTGTCAATGCCCCTCCCAAAATATCTGAACATCCTGTTTGCCTTAATGAAGGCCCTTTGCCTGCCTGCTACCTGCCAATTTTACAATTTCCTTTCTACTGCATGGGGGATATTTTAAAAGCTATTGATGCAGGTGCTAGCCTTAATTTGGGGCTGTGCTTGCATTAAAACAAACATGCCAAAATGTGTCGATGCTATTTTCATATACATCAGCACTTTTACGGCAGTTTATCTGCTTTATGGTGAAACAATGATGCACACGTCAATATTGTGATGCATGCTGTACATCATTTTCCAAGTGCAACCTGCTGCAATCGCATTGCATGGTTAGGCCACATTTTATGTGATCTAACTGTTGCGACGGATGTCTTGCAAGTGCACTCAGATTCTGATGCACAGGCAGAATTGGGTAAGAAGGGCCTTTGAAAACCTGCCCCCTGTCATTGCATTGTAATCAGCCTTGCCATGTGGCTCAGGTCATGCCTGAAAATAGGTGAACTCTTGGCCCAGAGCACCTACCCGGTTGCCAAATAACTAAATTAATGTTAATTAATTAACTTAGTAATCAATAAATCATTTAGTCAATAAATACTGAGAAATTGTTTTAAAGAGAGGATCTGTTCACCAGAAAAAAAAATCACTCATGATCAGCACAACTTAATTATACTAAGTAAAAACACTTTGAATTTCAAGAAGGAGAGGAAATTTGTATGATTTTTTAGTTTGGAATGTTATTATCTATAGAAATGATATTTAATCCCCCCCCCAAAAAAGTTCCATATTTTCCTGTACTTGAATAAAAGTTGATGTGAAATACTCTGTTTTGCAATGTTTTCTTTTTATGCACAACATTCTGCACAGTTTGCTTCATGGAACCAGGAATTCTGAGTTTTGACTGTCACGCCATGGATAATGACTCCTGACCATAAGCTGCTGACCAATCAGAGCTGCACAGTACATGGAGTTCTGAATCCAGGCAGTGACACAGTCAAAATTTAAAATTCCTGGTATCATGAAGAGACCTGAAACAGAATGTTGTCCATAAAAGGAAAACAACACATAGGCCCAGATATTCAAACTGCGCCAGGCTGTGGCGCAAGTCTGGGTGCAGCGCAACTTGGTTGCGCAGGGGCGTAAACTGGGTGATATTCAACAGAGCTGCGCCATGGCACAGCATCATTGAATATCGCACCCTGGCCACCCGCAGTGTGCATGGTGCAGTGGCACTGTGCCAGCGCATGTGGTCAGAGTGGAGTAGGGGGATGCACTAGCGCAAGTTCCGTTGCGCTATGCGCAGCAACTGCGATATTCAAAAGTGTACATGAATGGATCCATTCACATATCTGGAATGTGTAGTACGCTACGGGCTGCACGCCCATTGGCTCACACCTATGATCTCAGTCAGTGGGCAGCGGGGCAGCAGGCGGGTGGGTGCTGCCGCCCGCCGCTGACCGGGGAGCTGGGCGGGTGGGGCTCAGTGGGCGGTGGGAGGGGTACCGCTAGACCACCAGAGATATTGGATGTAATTCTTTTTATTACAAAGCCCGCGATCGGGCTGACAGCAGTCCACTGGACCACCAGAGATATTGGATGTGATATTTTGAACAGATGCCCATGATCGGGCATAGGGGGGCGCCGCCACGGAGGTGCAGCCAGAGCTTGGGTGGCCACCCACAGGTGGCAGCTGCCGTGTTGCGCCCTGCAATACGGCAACTCACCTGTGGGTGGTCAGCCGTTGTTCCTTTTTGTTTGGTTCAGCTCTGTGCGGCACAAGTAGGAGTTGCTCATGCATGGACTCAGCACATCCCACGCTGAATATTGGGATGTGCAGAGTATGCATGGGCACACCCCCCCACCTGCACTGCATACATTACTGATACACTTCGGTGCATTGGGATTTGTGCCAGGCACAATTCCCGTTTGAATATCGTGCTGGGGCGCATCAGTGGGTTACACATGGCGCAACACTGTTGCGCCATGAGCAACCCTTTTGAATATCTGGGCCATATGAGATAATGTATGGGCAGCCATATGGTAAAAGCCTGTGTCTGCATTGAGAGGTTCACTGGTTGCCACAGAAAAATCTAGATGGAGACATAGGCTTGTCTGTGTGTATGGAAGCCCATACATTATCTTTTATAGTGTGGGAGCATTCGTGCCCACTTCAGACACTCTGCTTCCTTTCAGTGAGCAGGGGTTGGGTGGAGGCACTTGAGAGCTGGTGGCGGGCTCAAATTCCTGATGCAGTGTGCTGCAGCTTTTTCCGTAAATTCAAGTTTAAAAAAAAAAAAACAGACTTCAACTCAAATGGATAGAGAAATCAGCTGTGTGTGAGCATTCAAAGTTGTGCTGCAGTAGTGACATCTCTACTACAGCACGACACAGTCATATCATAGAATCATAAACTGATAGGAGTCGGCAGCCATAGTGACTCGACCAATATGCCTTAACAGGAAAATTTCTCATCTCCCATATAGTCGTCAAGAGATGACTTAAAAATCTCAAAGGTGGTACTTGTCACAATCTATTTTGGAGGTGTAACCCCTAGGTGGTGCTATACCAAGGATTACTACCCCTGCCTTGCCTGGCCACAACAAGGTTGAGGGGCCTGGGTTCCTAAAATTAACTTTAAACTGTTTTTTTTCCCCCAAGATAATACATTGCACAGTGCAACCACCCATACTTTACCTTTAAGTGGACCTAGACTTTAGATAATGCAGCCCTCTGGGAAGTTACATCCACCCACACTGCTACAGTGCCACCTCAGGCATGACCCAACAAACATTTCCCCACATTTTTTAACACTTTGGTGTTTAATGACTTGAAACTAATAATATACTCACTAGACAAGATTATGCAGATACAACAACAACAAGAAGTTTATTTACATGGGGTTGGTAGGAAGGGTGGAGATGAAATGGAGGTTATGCTATTTACAATTGAGGTAGATTGGTTTTGATTGAGGGAATAATAAACATTTTACTATTTAAATCAGTTGCAATCACAGTAGCTACCCATTAACCTTTGGAGTAGTCAGCTCCCTGACTATCTAGCTGTATTAAGGCAGAACATATATTATTAATGCCCACACTGATACTGGTTTCCCATTTAGCGTAGGACCCTGCAATCCCACACAACCTGGGTACCCAGAAATTACAATTCTTATAATGGTGCAGGCCTGACAGACGGTGCAGCTGTACGCTGGCTGGCTAGTTGGGGCCCTTAAAAGATTTAGGGAGATTCATTTTAGGTTGAATCCTTAACTTTAACTGCAGCTTGCAGGATTTACCAACTTTAACTATTTACAAGTCCCTTTCCATGATGGTGCAGAGTTGGCCCTGCATTACTTACAGTTAAACATCTTTATAGGCTTAGGCAAGTCAGGATCAAGTGCTTTCAGTAAGCAGGCTCTGCCCCCGAAGGCTAAACTGCTGGCAAAGCTAACAGCCTACGGCCCAATACCAACTGCAAAGGTCTTTTTGCTCTTGCAGATGGAAAACAACACTTTAGCATTCCGTAGTCTGGCCCCTCTTCTGGGCTGAAATAACTACTTTAAGGAGACCAGCTGGTTTGAATATTTTAGTTTTCAATATTCAGCACAATGTATGCTCTCTAAGTTTACATCCAGAAAATGTATGCATTCAGCACATTTATGGTTTAGTTGCAATTTCTTTTCCAGGTGTGCCAGTTTGTCATGGCAGACACAGACCCTTTTTTCTGGTCAGCCAGAACTTTAGAACCAGGTGCATTCCCAATGATTTTAGGAGCAAGCACCCACACTCCGCACAGCAGAGTGAACAACCAGAGCCCAGGTTAAGGCTCACGCATGGACATCAGGATACAGTCTCTTGGACAACTTTCGTCTTTCTTGTCAATAAAAGCACAACTTTTGTTACCACACTAGACCAAGTTTGAGGCTAGGCTCACTACTAGTTAAGATACCTTGACTTGACTGGGCTTGTGGCAAGGCCCACTACCATTCTCCAGACTTTGCTGGCTAGCAACAGACACAGTAGTCTCGTTTGATGCAAACACTTGCTCTTGGCAATAAACTGTTCACTGTAGCTCTCTAGGCTCTTTTAATACCAAACTTGCACTTGGCAGCAAACGGTTTCTGTAGCTGTCTAAGCTCAAATACAGCATGCAGTGCCTTGTGGTACACACTGGCACCTGCAGCTTCCTTAGACAAATACTGGACCTCCCAGGCAAAGTTAGGACGAGCCCCGGCTTGAAGTACCCCCCTTCAGTCCTGTTGGCACTTTCAAATCAGGCACATTTATACAAAATACTTGGACCCTTCCTGGTCACTTGTCAGGTGCCCGCCCTCTAAGCATTGGGGTTTGCTAAAATGGCTTCCTGGGCTCCTAAATGCCCACTGTCAGGATGGTGTCCTGTTTTGCAGTAGTTCTATTTGTTTGCATGAGAGCACCCTAGTAAACCTCTGTGCCTGTCTCTTTAAGAGAGTGTTTAGCCTGGGTTTTGGAATTCAGTCTGGGCTGGGTCCAGGTAATTAAGGCTTGTGACCAGCCAGACAGCCTGTTGTATTGCTCCATTCTGCAGTCGCTGTTAGCGCAGAGGGAGCCCTGTTAGGAAATGTGGTTATTTACTGTTTATTTGTTAGCGTAATAGTGAAAAAGGAATTTGTCTAACCTGCCTTCATTTGCAGCTTGAGCTTTCACATAGGAGCTACCATTTTGGTTCTGGACTGCCAGTATTGGACCAATTGAATCTCCGGGGGCCTTAAATGGAGACTGTCCCCAGGGGTTGTATGGGAAGAAAATTTTGTAGTAGTTGTAGTTTTAGATGTTTGGCTCCTAAATGGACCGGAGGGGGAACCCCTTACTGTGACAGACAGCTCTGTCAGCCAACTGAACCTTGTGGATTACAGGGGAATGCCCAGAACTGCCTGAAACAATGTGTCAGTCAAGAGTGGAAGTTGGAGAGTAAACAGCTCGAGCGGTCAAGCAGCTGCTCCTAGGAGGAACGTAGGAGAATTGGCTGGAAGGCTCCATTGGCCTGCCTGCCACATTCTCTGGCCTACAGAGATTGTCTATTGCAGAAGTTGGACTGTTCTGATTGCTGGCTTAGACCTACAGCAGAGGAAAGAAAGTGTGTCAGTACTACTTGGAAGTGAAACCGAAGACTTGCTCCAGAAGTGATCGGCCTGCCTGAATGAGAGAAGATAGCCTCGGGTTGAAAGGTTGACGCAGTAAAGCTGTATTAGCAAATACACTTTATCCGAATTGTGGCTAAGAGAAATAACTGATTTTAGAGTGCTGAATGTGTTTTGTGGGTCATGACGTGGTTCCCCATGGTGAATCTTGTTATGCTAGCTGGAGGCTTTCCAGCAATAGATCACAAACTTTTCCCAGGACTGTTCCACCTGCTTGGGCCATGCCATCTCAGCCCAAGCCCCTGCCTGAAATTCAGAGATCATCTCAGCAAAAGACCTGATTGGGGATTCAGCCTTCTGCTCAACACCATCGATCAGGTAATGACTGTCAGGAGGTGAGTCATGTAGGCCCTGCTTCCTCAGCACACCGCATCAACACCATGAGGTCTTCATCTCACCTGTCCTACATCCTGATCCGGGTTGTGTGAGTACAAATCAGGGTAGTTCCCTGTAACAACAGATACAAATCATTGTGTGTCATCTGTTTGCTTGTTTTGGGTTATTGTTAATGGACTGAGCCATCTGGCTCGGGATTACAAATAATTGGGTTGTGCACATGCTAACTGTCTTTCTTTCTAAACGGTCCCAACAACAGCTGCAACATCGGCCACCCCGGACAATGCTTCAGGCTAGCCTGTATAAGATCTGAGTACCCAGGGTTGCAATACTAATTATCAGGGACTTACAGTAAATGCTGAATCAGCCTAAAGTAAATCAGAGTGGCAATCATTTGATTAAATTCATGCCCCTCCCTTGTTCACTTCCCTTGAATAAACCTGATCATTTGTTTCATGTTTAACCTGGCTAGTGTGCATATTGTTAGTTGGGCCACATTGAAAGGTTTTGCATTGTGTATTACTGATCTTATTTTCTAGGGGGTCTCCAGGGCAATTGCAGCAGATCCAGTCCTGGTGAAAGGGGTGTGAGCATATTATTACTGCTATCCAGTGTATGCAAATTGTTCTATGATATTACTGTTTAAGACACTAGAAGGGTTAGTGGGTGGTTATAGCATCCCAGAGGGTATACCAAAGCAGTCAAGCTGCCCCAGTACCATTCCTCTGGGTGGAGGCACCTGTTCACAGAACTCAGGCCCCTCAAACTATGCATATTCCCACAGGCTGAGGTAGTAGCCCATAGTATAGTGCCACCTAGGGGTTACACAAGATTTCTGAATTTGTCAGCACTCACACTGTTGAGGCAGGTTTAGCTCTCTCACAGTTGGCTTCATCAGGTTACTGGACCATGTTTTCCCCAACATGGGAAGGCTCTGTCTAGCCCTGGAGGACATTCTCTGGCAACCCCCAGTCTAGTGACTTCTGCTTCAGGCAGCCACTTGTCTCTCTCTCTCTTGGCAAGAGAAAAAGCCCCCTCCCCTGCGGAGGGGCTTGGACTGGATCACTAGGCCCATTTTACTTTACTAAGGACCACCGGTAGGGGGCTCCCACTCGAACTGCTCACACATCCCAAAAACACTGCCTTTTATGGAGACCTTCTGTGGCTTCCTATTGGCTGAAGCTGTTTGCTGCTCCCACTCCAACTGGTTGACCCTGCCTGTCAGTCCAGGAAATGAGTATTCATTAACTTTACTCGATGCACTATAGGCTCCCTGTTTTGGCACCTGAAATTGGTCCCTGCAGAGTCCCCATAAGCACTTTGCAATATCCCACGAGAGCAGGCAAAAGTCCCACAAGTCCTGGCTGAAAATCCTTGCTTTCTGATTGGCTGTTGCTGCACTATCATGGCTGCTAATACTCACAGTCCCTTTGCAGATTCAACACCGTCCCAAATAAAAGTCCTGGTGCAGCCAGAATAATTATTAATTTTACATTCCTGCCCTACAGTCCAAAAGCTCCTTTTGTGCCCTGAAGATCGCTGCCCAGCTTTAACATTTTAGTTCAGTCCTTAGCTTGTCTCTGCTGCCAATATTTTATAACCCCTTTGCAGCAGACAGACTTGTATCTGAGTCCCAACATAAAACTGGTGCAGCCAGGAAAGACACATTTTTATTTAAACTTCCTCCTCTTTAACTGTAAGCCCTTCTAGTGTCCTTGGCAGCTGCTACTTTATTTTTACGTATTTACATTTTAACCTGCAGTAGCAGACGAAACTTGAAGTTTCCCTAGGGCAGACAGACCCTCATTAATCTGCATGAGGGATCAGGGCTCTCCTCATTAATATTCATGAGCCCAAATCCTTATTGCTTGGTGGCACTCTTTATTAAAAATAGAAAAAGGGCTATTTTGGCCCTTGATGAGGTCACCGTTGCACACACTGCCCCAAGCAGGGACTGGGACCACTGAACTGTCTCCCGATTGACCGTAAAGTTGGCAATCGGGAGATCAAAGGTGCTATGCAAGCATGAATGCTGGCGGCTCACGAACAAGAATTTAAAACCAAAATGGGCTAGAACATACACTTGGGGATGATCGGGGAGAACAGGGCACCCTTCATGTCTCGGGCTATGGCAGTGAAAAATGGGGACACATTCAGGGAATCTGGCAAGCAAACGGGAGGCGCTCTGAGGAATGGGAGCAATGGGAGAATGGGCCAGAGGTAAGCCCCCAATCTGTGGGGGGGACGTTACAGAAGTATATTCCACGTCTCCACCACCCTTTGATTTATCCAGCCTTTCCCGAGGTTTGTCTTGTAAAATTCTCCTTTCAACTGCAAGTCGTGATATCTACTGCTTCGCATAGTATTGCTAGCTAAACCCATGCATTCCCATAGATCCTGATTTCTATGTGCTTTATATATCATACACAAATCTCCTCATAGTCTTCATCATTTTCCCCTACTACTGAGGTCAATGTAACAGGTCTGTAGTTTCCTGCCTCTGCCTTGCTCACACTTTTGTGAAGGGGAATTACATCTGCCTTCCTCCAGTCCTCAGGTACTACACCATCCTCCCATGATTTGTTAAAAAGGGTAGTCAGTGGTGTCACTAGTTCTCCCCTTAGTTCTTTCAGAATTCTGGGGTAAATCCCTTCAGGCCCCATTGCCTTGTCCACCTTGAGTTTTAAGAGTTCTTTCAGGGCCCTTTCTTCTGTGCATGGACTGGTATCGACCCCCCCTATCCAGAGTGCTTCTATTGTTTGGTTTAGTACGTCCCCCTTCTCTTCTTTTGTGAATACTGAACAAAAGTATTCTTTCAGTACCACTGCCTTTTCACTGTCACCCTCTGCCCCCCCCTACCCTTTATTAAGCCTCACTATCCATTCCTTGGCCTTTCTTCACTCACTAATGTACCTATAAAAGGTTTCATCCCCCTTCCTGACTGAGTTGGCTATCTTTTCCTTGATTTGGGCCTTTGCTATTCTAACTGTCTTCCCCGTTTCCTTCTGCTTTAACTGATAAGAATTCTCTTTCCTGCTCCTTCTGTGATTCCTTATGCTTTCTGAATGCTATCTTTTTCCTTCCTAACCTTCCCCACCACTGCTTTTGAGATCACCTTATGGACTGAGGAAAATGTTACTATTTATTTATTGAAAACTTGAGAGAATACCCTTTTTATGAAATATATCAGTTATATATATCAGTAAAAAGTTTGGCAATTGATTTAGGATGGTTAGGAACTATCATTGTAGATCCGGTCTTATAGATAGATGCTCGGTTCTTTATGTTTTTCATAGACATAATGGCATTGACTGCATGTTTACTGTTATCTTTTGAATGTCAGTAAAATGTTATTGATAAAAAATATGCCTTTCAAGGAGGAAAACGTTTGAAAGATACACTTCTAATACTTTTTGTTTGGATTTTTTTAATAATAGCAATAAGGCACTCCCTGGAGTTAGTCAGTTAATTACCCCAAAGGGGCAATGTGGCACTTGGCTGCACATCATGCCACATTATGCCCCAAGGGGCAATTAACAGACTGTTAATCTAACCCTGGTCGTGTCTTATATATAGAACAGAATACCATACACAACAAGATTGTCTTTCCATTGAGGGTTTGAGATGACATCATGGGGACTTCAAGAGCGAAACTCGAGAGGTCCCTGAAGTCACCTCAAACCTGAGATAGAAACAGCCTTATAATGTATGAGGAGTCCTTATTATTAACTGAAATCAAGCAGATAACCTTGTTATGCCATCGTTATGACATCACTCTGTCGTTAACCCTTCTTCAGTATGTCATATCCGCGATTACACATTCTTGGTGGCCCATACACTATAAAATATAATGTATGGTCTTTGGTGAGCAACTGCGCTGAAAACACTTCTCGAGATTGCCATGACATCTGAAAATCTCTTGAGTGGCACTCTCGAGGTCTACAATGATGTCATGGCAACCTCTCGAAGTGTTACAGCGTGGCTATTAACCAAAGACCATACATTATCCTCTATGCTATGTATGGTTACCCATATACTGTTTTATATAGTAAATGGTTGCTCCAAAAAAAAAAAAAAAAAAAGAAGCCAGATTGCTTGGTTTGCACTGAGGTTTAAAACTTGCTAAATTACAACATTTCATCAGTTCAGACACTGGCTATTTCTTGGTTAGATATTTGGTTCAGATCTGTTGCTTGAGAGCATGTTCATTATCATCTTCAGTGCCTTTACTGTGGAGAGATAGAGCAGTTGTGAGAGAGCTTTGCGACTCTGCGCTCCTGCCCAGTCCTGGAACCTAGCTTGACAACACTGACACTCCGTTCAGGTTATGCCTCCCCTCCAACTTGGAACTGAGTGTGCCAGCACAATTGGTGAACAAGATCATTTGTACATTTTGACAAAACAGCAGTGACCATTGTTGGCAGTGTTTGTGCGTGACTGGAAAATGAACTGCAGATGTGATGCCAGATGTGCGGCTTGACAACTGCTACAGTGAGTTTGTGTTTGACTACAGTGGCGCAAAGAAAACAGCAACTGTGTGGTTAGCATCATCTGATGTCAGAATACTACAACAACTTTTCGTGACCTTTGAACTGCACTACAACAGCTTCTTGAAAGGTACTGAAATTGATCCACAATCAAGGGCAACTACATACTATTAATTAATTATGCTAGTACTACATATAGGAAGCTAAAATATACCTCCCACCATGAGTAATTTACAGTAGATTGGTTAAGTAAATGCAAAGTAATGTATTCTCTTGAAGTGGAAGAGCATGATCCCAACCAACTAGTAGATGTGAACTAATCTTATAATGGATTCACATCAAATAGAGAAAGCCCATTACACCTTAAAAAAGGATATCACAGCCTTTGAAAAGATTTGGAAACCCCTTAGGCCACAAATGGAGAATGGTCTTTTATAATCTTGTAATCATGAACAAACACAGAAACTTAGAAGGTGACAGCAGAAAGGGACCCTAAGATCCGCCTAGTCTGCTCATGACCCTGCCCCTTCCCTTAACTGCTATGTAGTGTTATGACATATTTGTAATTATCCCAAACATTCTTGAAAGCCCCAACCATCTTTGCTTCCACCACTCCTTAGGAGAGGCTGTTCCATGCATTGACCACCCTCTGCGTGAAAAAGAACCTATGTGTGTTGCTCCTGATCTTGCACCGCCTCCCCAGTTTCATATCATGACCTCTAGTTCTTGTATAACTCTTGACCTGAAATAGGTCCTGAACCTGTACCCTATTTATTCCCTTCACGTATTTGAAGGTTTCAATCATGTCTCCCCTCTCCCTCCTTTGTTCCAAGAAATACATATTGAGATCCTTCAACCTTTCCTCATATGATTTCAGATACAGTCCTGCACCATCTTTGTAGCTCTCCTCTGCACCATTTCCAGTCAATCTACATCCTTTCTCAATTGTGGTCAGCCAGAACTGTACACAGTATTCCAGGCGCAGTCTTACCAGCGATCTATAGAGTGGCATCACGACTTCTCTTTTTCTGCTGGTAATTCCCCTTCCTATGCATTCCAGCATACCATTTGCTTTTAATGTAGCCTTCTAGCACTGCTTGGTCATTTTTAGGTCATCCATTATAATCACTCCCAGATATCTCTCTTGCTTTGTGGTCTCTAATTTCATGCCCCACATGTAGTATTCTTCTCCAGGGTTGCCTTTCCATAGGTACATGACCTTGCACTTCTTTGCATTGAATTTTAGCTGCCATGTTTTCGACCATAATTCCAACTTTCTGAGACCTGCCTTCATCTTATCCCTATTGCATATCTTTGTGTCATCAGCGAATAGGCTCACCTTACCCTTCAAGGCTTCAGATATGTCCCTAGTGAAGACATTAAAGAGGATGGGACCCAACACTGACCCCTTACGGCACACCACTAGTTACCGCTCTTTCTTCCGATAGGGTGTCATGTACCAGTACCCTCTGGGTCCTCCCACTCATCCAGTTCCTTATCCAGTTTACCACTTTCTGTCCAACTTCCATGTTGGTGAGCTTGTTTAGTAGCCTTCTATGTGGAATTGAGTCAAAGGCTTTGCTGAAGTCCAGATGTACCACATCCACAGTACCGCCTTGATGCATAGGTTTGGTTACCCAGTTGAAGAAATCGATTAGATCTGTCTGGCATGACCTTCCTGTGGCAAAATCGCTCTGTTTTGGGTCCAAATTACTGTTCTCCTCTAAAGAGGTTAGAATTCTTTTCTTGAGTAGGCCTTCCATTATTTTGCCCACAATCAAGGTGAGGCTAACTGGGCGATAGTTGCCCGCAATTTCCCTACTCCTGTTCTTATGGAGAGGGATAACATTGGCCCTTCTCCAATCCCTCGGAACCTCACCTAGTTCAAGCGATAGGTTAAATAGTTCAGCCAGAGGTGCTGTGAGCTCCTCTCTTAGTTCCCTAAGAATCCTAGGGTGAATTTCATCTTGGCCCATGGCCTTGTCTACCTTGAGTTTCCCCAGTTCCTAAAGGACTCTTTTCCTTGTGAATGATCCTAAATCGACCTGATCATCAGTGGAATCTCTTCCTTTCAAGTTAGGGATGGGAGAGAACTGGTTTGGATAAGTTGAGACCTTCCAGAATATGTGCCATATTCTGTAACAGGACCTTATTGGATCTTTTCTTTCTGGTTCTGATCCTTTTAAAAACTTCTATTTTGAAGCATAATTTACTTGTCCAGCAGGTCTTTAGCTAGACAAAAAGACTGGTGATCGTGGTGTTGGTGAGAAAATAATGGCCATGGTGGGAGTCGCAGGATCAACCAGATCAAAATTCAGATTTCACCCAAGTAAGTTGTTAAAAATATTCAAATACTGTACAGTTTAGCTAATCGGGACCTATAGATCCCACTTGTTTGCTCCTAGGTAGCTAACAGTTCCCCTTTAAAGTAACTGTGCCTGAGAGTTCTTCCTTATCATGCAAAAAAGGTGTCTGAAAAACAAAACATACTTCCCAGAGGCTTTGGAGCCTTGTCCAGAGCACAGAGGTAGCTGAGTTTGTTGTGTGTAGCCTCCAATAAACAACATCTACCTTACGGTATGTGTACCGGCTTTGGAACTGGTTTGGGCCTGCCTGTCAAGAAAGGATGCAAAGGGAAGCTGACCCTTGTGACAGACTGGATGATGCAATATGTGGGCTGTATGGTCAGAGCCATGCTGACGTATTGCTATCATGTAGAAGAAAGAAGGGATGGTAGAAGCATGTGACCGCATACCTTCCCTCTGTTCTTCCACAGTGCTGTGGTCAGTGCTTTTTTATTGTTCTCCACCACCTCTCCCCTCCTTGGCCGCACTAGCCCCCCCTCCGCAGATGTACTGTTTTATTGCTGCCCATCACTTCCATTTCAGTTCTGCAGTTGTGGTCGAAACAAAAAGAGCCTGCCATGCCCAAGATGGCCACTGTGTGCTCAGTCCACATATACAACTTCACTTCTGCAGTTGAGCATGTGCGAGTTCACTTCTGCAGGTGTGGTGAAGTTACCCATATGCACTGAGCTCATGGCGGTCATCTTGGGCATGGTGGATTCTTTTTTCAGCCCTGTGAGTGCTCTTAAAGTGGAATAGCAGCTGTGTTGGCTCTGATCAGAGTTTGTTTAACCTGGAAATACATATCTCAGAGACTCAAATGCAGTTTGGGAGCAGAATATATCAGAGGTCCCCTGTGATAAAAGGGAAAATTCTGTGTCTGCTGTATCTCAGGTCTTAGTGGCAAATTGGTTCCTAAGATAGGAAGAAACCCAAGAGTTGAGGTATAATCTTTTAGATTTTAGTTTTCAGATTAGAGAAGTTTTCTTTCTGTAACGTTTCTCTTTAAATTGTCATTACTTTGTATTCCCTGGTTTGTTTGATCCCTTTTGTATTTTGCAGTATTTTCAGTAATTTTGTAGTGCAAATATTAAATATTTAATCAATAAAGCTCAACAGGGTGTATGTTGTGTAATAACGTCATGCCTCAGGTGGCTGAAGCAAAAGGCTGCAGGCCGAGTGTGTCCAGCACCCGAGAAGTGATGTTATTACACATTAGAAAATGGGTCCAAGAATCCTAGCTTTCTGATTGGCTAGGATATCGATATCAGCAAGTGAGTATTTTTCAATAGAGCCCACTGTATAACTAGATCCTTATTGGGGTGCTCCGTTACTGTATGAATTTTTGGGCACCCGAATGTTTAGCTCGGTAAGCCACCATTTCTCTCTGCTCGCTAATAAACTTGCAAACAATAGTGGCTCGGCCACTTTCCTCCCATGACTCAAAGCACAAAAAACTCCAAACAGTTTTGCCATTAAATAACATGGGATAGTAAATGCTCCACTCTGAAAGTACTGACTCTAGTCAGACAGAGAGAGCGCTATCACTGAAACAGCGACTGAGCACAACAGCGGCAGTATTTCCTTGACCTTCCATACCGCACATGGACGTCCAGCTGCGGTACGAAAAATGAAGGAAATACCAGTCTTCTCATACACAGTAGCAGTGCTTGAGATATCGCAGTCTCTGCTCTTCACCACAGTGAACATTTTCAAAATTGGAGGGCATTTCTCAAGCTACTAGTTTTAATGGACAGCAAAACAAAATACAAATAAACCTACATAATAAAAGCAAGTCAATTACCGTATGGTGAAAAATCATAAGCAGTCCCGAGCTGAGTTGTGTCACGGTCCACTTAGTTGCGAGAGAGATACATAAAGGGAAAATAAAAAAAGAAACTAGACAGTGAAAAAAAAGTGCTGCAAAACTAAACAGGGGAGAGAGAGTCAGGAGCAGTAATTGCATACAGCTGGCTTTTTATTAAGCTACATTGTTCATAATAATGCAGGCACAGGAACTATTTTATCACAAAACTTAACTCCAAGTTCATTTTCTAGTAACATTTTTTTTGCAACTTTTTTTTTTTACACAACCCATTTTCTAAGTGCAATAATACCCTCCAGGGTGAGCTTTATTGGGAAATACTGGACCTTCCAGGGGCTATGAGGAACTCCGCCTGTGGTATCAGGCCTCATTACACCCCTGGGCGGTCCGGTATTTCCCAATAATGCCCACCCTGGAGGGTGTTATTACTTACATAACACACATCCCTGAAGAGCGTTACTGCTATTAAACAATGGCTTGTTTGTAGAAATAAAAAGAAAAGATAAAAAAAAAAGATTTAAATATCTTTTTACTTAATTTCCCTCTTTGTAGGTACACGTTTAAAAAAAAAAGTCCACGGTTTCTGCTTGTCCACTAGGTGATGCTGCCAGTACACATTGTCTCCACTTTTCCACAGGTCTGTATCAATCAGCATGTATTTTAATCTTTATTGACTTGATGCTAGCCCCTTGAAGTCCCGTGGTCCACTATAACTGTTTTGAGATTACTTTTGTTGTCTGAGCTGCTCAGCCATTAGTAACATTACCGCTAAGCAAGTCGGCCACTGAGCCGATGAGCAGGTGGAGCTGAGAGCAGCTCTGTTATGTATACATGCCAGAATGATTGCACTTGTGAGTGTAACATGGTAGAAGGATCACATTTTCTACAGGAAGAAAGCCTCAGCCAATTATTGCGTGGTTCACTCAAGTCGCTCGCTTTGGGGAGAAAATGCTGGCAAGAAAATTAAACTGATTTTATACGTTGAACTCCTGGACTGAACTGTGCTATTTGCTGTGTCAGCTGAAGTGAGAGATGGGATTGGTGTTCTTTTTTGGGGGGGGCTGGGATGGCTTTTGTGTGGGTTCGCTGCAGCGGTAACAAGGACTGGTGACATGATTTCTAATGGTGTCATTCAGTCATGTATGTGCCTGGGCTTCATACAGTGATGTTGTTGTTCAACAACATCACTACCCCAGGCATACACTGACCAATCAGAGTACAGGACATTTTCTTGCCATTGTACTCTATAATTAATATTCTCTTTGACTGTACAGTGTTGTATTGTACATTAATATCCATTTCTGTTGAACATTTCAGTGTCTGCTACCAAGGATCCTGACTGCCAAGTAACCTATGTCTGATACAGAGAACGTGAGCGGTTCCTGGGGTAACTAAAGGGATGGTTCTGTTGTCTAAAAGAAAGGTCTTGCACTGGGCGAGCAGTGGGATGAGAACTGGATAGAGATACCCTAATAGTCAATCAGGTGGTGGCAGCATTGAACCCCAAATAGCCATCTGGGAATCTGGTTACTCTTGTGTGTAGGATCAGAGCAGTTCTTTTTTAACAGTCAACTTTTTTAATTTTCTTTTTTTTTTTTATTTTCTTATTCTTGTCATTTAAAAAAAATAAAAATAGCTACCGATTACCCATTTTATAAGTGCAATAAGACATTCCAAGGTGAGCCTTATTATAAGATACCTGCCCTTCCAGAGGCTATAAGAGCCTCCACCTGTGGCATTGGGCCACAATACATCCCTGCGAGGGTGATTATCCCCCCATAAGGCCCATTCTGTTAGGTCTTATTGCTTGCTGAATTCCCAGTACAGCAACCAACTGCAAAGTGCTCTGGCCTCATGAATAATTAATTAAACTTATAATTGTATGGCTGGCCTGTTGGCACAGCAGTAGTGCTGTTTGCAACACTGGTGACCTGGATTTGAGGACAAGTCTGGGTTGTTGAGGGCTGGCCGGGGAGTGGAAGATTGAGCATCCCAGTGGTTGCTTTCCTTCCCTGGGGACAGAGGGTCCTGTCTGCTGCTGCCATACTTCTCCCTGGATGCAGCGGACAGTACAGCATGGCAAGACTAGGGGTAGGAGGAACCATGCTGGCTGCGGGTGGTGCCACACACGTGTGCATTCACCCTTGCAGCCCTTGTATGCATGGTTCCTAGGGGATGTCAGGACAGAAAACTTGAAAAAGGAGGAACCCTGTGCCCAGTGATGAAGGTCTTCAGGTGCCATGGATTCCCTGCCTGAACCAAAGGGACTGCCTCCCAGTAAAACAAGAATTGTTCTGGGGTATATCCCTCCCACCTTGTCCCCACCTGGGGGGCAAGCCATGACTCTGTTGGAGTGGACCTTGAGGAGTTCAGGGTAAGGTATGATGTGCTTAGTCTTGAAGACTGGATGGAGTTCAGGGGCAGAGTTAAGGGGCAGAAAAAGGAATTGCAAACAAACAAAAAAAAAACACAACTGTTTTTTTTCTCCTTCAGTTAAACTGCACCAGTAACTGAAAAGCGGTGATTACATGACACATATCACTATGTTAGTGAGTCAGTTGTAAAATGGTTCAGATATAAAAACCACATACTGATTAACTGGCAATTATAAATTGTTCATATCCTCCCTAGTTTTAAGTTTACCTGTATTTGCTTTTACCTGTGTCACATTGTTACCCCTACTCACAGTTCGACACCACATAATCATGCCTCCTTATATTGCTTTGCCTATTCTGCACTTGTTTCCGTATATCTCCCATAGTTTTTTCATTATAAATTGTTCTGGTTATATGTTGTGTTATCAGTTTGTACACTGTTTGCAACCTGCACTATATAAATATTGTTTGTTTTTTTGCACTGTTTTGATGCATGTAGTGTTACATAGTGTCTGTACTGTTACCCTTGTACCCTTGAAACAAGCCTTGGCTCATTATGCATTTCCCAGTCACTAATTTTACTGCAAATAAATAAAAAATATTCTGTTTTCTATTGCATACCTTTCTGTAGGAGTTATCATTTAACAGAGGAGAGTTTGGCTGTGCATGTATCGCAGAGATAGTGCTACAGCTTGCTACACCAGTGACCTTGGTTCCGGAATGACCTTGGGGTGGTCAGGGTCAATCGGGGAGGAACAATCCAGTGTTCCATGTACAGCTCTCCTCTCTTGAGGCATGGGAGAGGACAGTGTATCTCACTGCTTGACAGTCTCCTGGCAGAGGCCAGGTGGCAGTGATGTGAGTGCACTGCACAGGGCACAGGACTGCCACTGGTTGCTGTGCCCGCACACATGCCACCGCATACTTGTGTGCATGCCAATTGCATGCCAGCCCCCTGAGGAGAACAATGTCCCAGTCCAATGCTGGCATTCCTTGCAGGCCCACGAACGACTGACATGACAGGTCACTGACCACAATGCGCAATCCTGGGTAAGTAGTGGATAACTAGTAACGCCATGAGAAGGTGGGTAATACAGACCTATGGACATATGAAATAGCCAGCAGAAGATGGCCTTATGGTCTGTCAGGTCTACTTGATGGCAATGCCCCTAGTACAGAGATTACAGTGGGCCCCAACCCCACTCTCCTCCAACTGTGACCCTCCTCACCCTATCTCATCCTCTCTCCCAAACCCCCTCCCCCCACCATTTTTGGAGTGATAACTCGGATGGAAGTTCATTCCCTCTGACACCATTCTCTCTGCAAAGTGTAATGGGGCCTGTGGGGGATTTCATAGAAGGGCTGGTGGTGGTTGAACATGCAGAAACAAATAATGGAAGAAGAAAACAGAGAAGACTTTGTAGAGAAAAACACTAATTAATTGCAGGCATGCACCTTTCCTCAGGCAAAAACAGGGTGTAGTCTGAAAACACACCCTTACTTAGCTTCAATAGTATGTTGGGAAAAATGTAATTTACTTTTGAAAGAGTCAGAGTATAACTTTTACACATTCAGTCAGGATTTCAGAAATGAACACTAAAACAATTACATCATCCTTAAAGTAAAACTCACTTGTAGAGAAAGGAATTGTTTTTATTCAAGCCTGACAGAAAACAAGCAAGCTTCATTCAGAACACTTTTGGGTATTTATTTATTTTTTTTCTTTTTATTATTGAGACCAATTGTTAAGAAAACATTACAAAATATTAAGGAAAAATAAATAATTGGGCTTAATTGGGTGTGTGGCTTAGACAGTATAAAAGCAGGTGACTCATATTACAACTTTCTGTTGCTAGCTTTGCTTGTAGAGCAGAAAGCAGCTAACTAAGAGAAGCTACATTTTCTTATTAATTTAACACTTATATCTCAGCAGGAGTCAGTGTCTGTTGAGATTAAGCAGACAGATACTTTATTAGAAGTAGAAGGGGTCTTATTTAGGGTTAAAAAAAGAAAAGAAAGTCAGTATGTGTTCTGTGCTGGGAAGAGTACTGTATCAACTTACTTTGTTTAATCAGTAGGAGGAGAGAGAGCTTAATTGGGGGTGTGGCTTAGACACTATAAAAGCAGGTGACTCAAATGGCAACTTCCTGTTGCTAGCCTTTTTTCTTACTAATTGCCATCCCACCCACCCTAAGCCAGTTCTACTTTTATAGCCACGGATATGACTGTCAACAGGAACTTCCTGTTTGGCAGTAGGAAGGGAAGGATCATAGAGAAACATTGGTTTTGTCAATCCTAAAGGAAAAAAGTAGCTCACTCTCCCCTCTAGCTGCTGGTGGTCTGATACTGAGCAAGGAAGAAGGAGGCTACTGAAGAATATAGGAAGTTGCTGTCCCAGAACAGGAAGGGTGAGAGTTGCAAGGAGAGGAGAGAGTAAGCATACAGAGAAACATGAGAGGGATTACAAAATAAGACATGATATGAATGGTACAGTGCAATGGCTGTGGGGCGGCAGTGTTCCGAGAGAAATTCTGGAGGCTGCGATGCGGCCCTATTTGCAGGCACCTCTCTGGTCTGAGGGAGGAGGTTGCCTGTCTCCAGGCTGACCTGGCTAGGATTCATGAAACCTCCTCCCCCACCCAGGGACCACCAGGGCCAGTGCCGCTACCTCAGAGGTTGCCAAAAAAGAGAAGAGGCTGGACCAGGTTGGGCTCAGGGAGGGAGAGGGTGGTGGAACAGAGTTGCATCCCTCCAGCTGTACTGTTCCACAATTCATTCACTCTTCTGGTGGATAGTGGTGCTGGGAACTTTCACAAAGGAGACCCACAGGAGGGTGGCATGGGATACCACAGGGGAAGGAACAACTCCTGGTGGGGGACTCAATCATTAGGGGGATAGAAATGGGGGAGGAAGGGGAGAGGGAGAGAGGGAGGTAAGGTGCCTACCTGGCGCCACAGCTTGGAGGGACAGGAAGCAAATCCTCAGGATCATGGGAGCAGCTGCACAAGGGAGGGAGTTGGATGTCATTGTCCACTTAGGGACAAATGACCTGGCTAGGAATGGGATTAGCACTGTGCAAGAGGAGTTTGTAGAGTTGAAGAGGAGCCTTAGACAAGTGGCTTAAACAGTAACCTTCTTGGAGGTGCTGCCTGTCTATGGCAAGGGTGATGCTAGGGTACTCCTCACCAGGGAATTCAATGAATGGTTGAAAAACTGGTGTGGAGCTCAAGGTTTTGGCTTCATTGGGGACTGGGGAGCCACCTGGAGGGATGCAGATCTATACTGGTGCGATGGTCTGCATCTGTCCGGGGGGGAACCAGGATCCTAGGTGAGAGGTTTAAATGTTTCATTGGCAAGCATTTAAACTAGCCAAGGGGGGAGGCACTGAAAAGGAGCAGGGAAAATCCCAGCCTCCCCCCACAAAACATGGTAATTAGTAAGGTAAACACCAAGGTAGAGAAGTCATTAGGGAGCAGGACAGAAGTAAATGTAAAAAAAGGCAAAGGCAGTAAGGACAGGAATGGGGCTAAAAGGGGTAAGGCTATCAAAAAGTGGAGGGTGTTGAGCACCAATGCCCGTAGTCTGTGTAGCAAGCTCCCTGAACTGGTGGCCTTGATGGAAGAGGGTTGCCTGGATATTGTGGCAGTCACAGAAACATGGTACACAGAGAACCATGACTGGGATGTCAATATACCAGGATACACAATCTACAGGAGGGACAGTGAGGGTAAAAGAGGAGGAGGAGGAGTAGCTCTCTATGTAAAGGAAGGGATCAAAGCAGCAGAACTAAAGAGTAAACAGGGAGCAGATGAGGCACTCTGGGTCCCCCTGGAGACAGGAAATGGCACCACAATCCCCATGGGGTTGTATACAGACCCCCATCTCAGGGGGAGGGAATGGACAAGGAAATGATAGAAGGCTTCCTTAGAATGGCAGTAAAAGAGTAGATATCATTGATGGGGGACCTGAATATGCCAGATGTTAACTGGAGCACCTTTGCTGCAGGCACATCCAAGAACAGGGTCATTCCTGATGCCCTACAGGGGACATGCCTCAGACAGCTAGTATTGGACAGACAGCTAGTATTGGAACCCACTCAGGAGGGAGCAATCTTAGACCTGGTACTCTCAAATGGGGACAGAGAAAGAATCTCAGATTTTGAAGTGGGTAGCCATCTGGGAACAAGCGGCCACCAAACAGTATGGTTCACGATAAACACAGCCATACAATCAAGCCATACAAAAGCAAGAGTATTGGACTTTAGGAGGGCTGACATTGGGAAAATGAGAGAGAGCCTCAAAAAAGCACTAGCAAACAGGCAAGAAGGAGGGGTGGAGGAACAATGGGGAGTAATCAAAACAGCCATCACAGAGGCAACAAGCCTTTGTGTAAAGCAAATCAACAAAACACAATGAAGGAAAAAAAACGCTATGGTTCTCAAAAGAGGTGGCAGGGAAGGTTAAGGAGAAAAGGATTGCATTCAGGAAATATAAGGAAACACAGAAGGAGCAGGACAGAGAACTTTATCCATTAAAGCAGAAAGAGGCTGGGAAGGCAGTCAGAATAGCAAAGGCCCAAACTGAGGAAAGGATAACCAACTCTGTTAAGAAAGGGGATAAAACCTTTTATAGATACATTAGGGAGTGAAGAAAGACCAAAGGAGGGATACTGAGGCTTAATAAAGGGGATGGAATGTGGGTAGAAGGTGACAGTGAAAAAGCAGGGATACTGAACGAATATTTCTGCTCAGTATTCACAAAAGAAGAGGAGGGGAAGGTACCTAAACCAAACAAGAGAAACACTTTGAAGATGGGGGTTGATACCAATCCATTTACAGAAGAAAGGGTTCTGAAAGAACAAATAAAATTGAAGGTGGACAAAGCAATGGGGCCTGATGGGATTCACCCAAGAATTCTAAAAGAACTAAGGGTACACTAGTGACACCGCTGACTACTCTTTTAACAAATCTTGGGAGGATGGGGTGGTACCCGAGGACTGGAGGAGGGCTGATGTGATTCCTTCACAAAAGTGGAGCAGGACAGAGGCAGGAAACTACAGACCAGTTAGTTTGACCTCAGTGGTAGGGAAAATGATGGAATCACTTCTGAAGGAAAGAACTGTTGAGTACCTAGAGGCCAGTGGGGCACAGGACCCAAGGCAGCATGGATTCATGATGTGAAGGTCGTGTCAGACGAATCTAATAGATTTCTTTGACTGGGTGACCAAAGTAGTAGACCAGGGAGGGGTTGTGGACAGGGCCTACCTAGATTTTAGCAAGGCATTTGATACAGTCCCACACAAAAAATTAATACACAAGTTAGCCAGCCTTGGTGTGGGTCCCAATGTAGTAGCCTGGATAGAAAAGTTGGCTAGACAACAGGATGCAAAGGGTAGTAGTAAATGGAGTCCACAGTGAAGAAAGGAGGGTTACTAGCGGGGTACCGCAGGGTTCAGTACTGGGACTGGTCCTTTTTAATGTCTTTATAAGTGACATTGCAGAGGAACTGGAAGGAAAAGTATGTCTCTTTGCAGACAACACAAAGATCTGCAACAGGGTTGATACACGAGATGGAGTGGAAAGGATGAGAAGGAACTTGGCAAGGTTGGAGGAATGGTCAAATGTATGGCAGCTCAGATTCAATGCAAAGAAGTGCAAGGTAATGCACCTGGGAAACAGAAACCCAGGGGAAGAGTACACAATGGGGGGTGAGATACTGACAACAGCAAAATGGAAAGGGACCTGGGGGTAATTATATCAGATGACCTAAAGGTGGGCAAGCAATGTGAGAAGGCAGTAAGGAAGGCTGGGGGGATACTGGGATGCATAGGGAGAGGCATCAATAGTAGAAAACAGGAAGTTGTTATCCCTCTGTACAGACAGTTGGTGAGACCCCATCTGGAGTACTGTGTGCAGTTCTGGAGACCCCATCTCCACAAAGACATAGACAGAGTGGAGGCTGTCCAGAGGGGGGCAACCAAAATGGTGCAGGGTCTGCACCAGAAGACATATGAAGAAAGACTAAAGGAGCTTAATATGTATACCCTTGAGGAAAGAAGGGAGAGAGGGGACATGATAGAAACTTTCAAGTACCTCAAGGGAATCAACAAAGTCCAAGAGGGTAGCATCTTTCAGAAAAACAGATGTGCAAGAACAAGGGGGCACAATTTGAAGATGGGGGGATGGCTCATAGGTAATGTGAGGAAGTATTTTTTCACAGGGATGGTTGTTGATGCATGGAACAACCTCCCTGAGGAGGTCGTGGAGTCAAGAACAGTGGGAGAATTCAAGAATGCATGGGACAGACATAAGGCAGTCCTAGTGGGGGGGGGGTAGGAGAAAGCAAGCTGTTGGTTAACTAGGATCTGCAGCTTATCTGTTAGGTAGGAAAATGGGCAGACTAGGTGGGCCAAGCGGTCCTTATCTGCCATCAAATTCTATGTTTCTATATTTCTATAAAACCACCTTCTGAATCTCATACTAGTAGCTCAGGTAACACCAAAGATCAAAAAAATCAAACCCAATGTATTTGTATACATATATCTCTTTTAGCAGTAGCAGCAGAGTTTGATTTACATAAAGGTGTCCCTGTAATGCTAAGAGTGCCCGTACAATTTAAAGCAATAAGCAAAATGAAGAACCAAAAATTGTACAAATAATGATACAAGACTAGTCAGAAACAAGAATTTGTCAATGCTGAATGTTGTCTTGCTGGCATTGGCATTGGTAGTGCAGGAGTTAGTGAGATCCATAATAGGAATGGCAGTGAAGTATTGAACTGATGTAAACCCCACCCCCACCCAGCAGAGACTGACAGGTATTGGGGTTGTGCCTTTGGGTCATCGGCCATAACGCTCATGCCATTTCACTTCACCCTACCCTGCAGACACTGCAAGGTGTTGCGGTGTGCCTTGGGTCTTCGGGCCTTATACTCACCCAATTCCATAAGGAAATACTGATGAGATGGGTATGGTATAGGAGAATGGGGTGAATGTTGGGGCCGAAGACCCCAAGGCACACCTCAATGCCTGTCACTGGCTGCAGGGTGAGGGTGGAATGGCGTGAGCATTACGGCCGACGATCCCAACTCACATCCCCAATGCCTGTTAGTCTCTACAGAGTAGGGTGTTATGGTTGGAAACCCTAACACCCCAGCCGTTTGTTGGTATTTTCGCTCCAAATTTTCAAATTGGAATTTTTGTGACCCAACCTCATGAACAGTGGCACTATCATTTCGTTACTCAATCCCGAAAGGTGGTTTTGCACAGTGACTGCACCATTTGGCACCACAGGTGTGAAAACACATTCTTGGCAGGATGTGAAAAATGACAGCTGTACTGTTCATGAGGTGGTGTGAAAAATGGCAATGTTGAAAATCTGGAGAGTTGAAAAATTGACGAGTTATGAACATGCATAGAAACTGCACAATGCACGCCTGTAACACAATCATTTTTTGGAATTTTTTCACCACATTTTCAACATGGGCATTTTTGAACCTCTTCTCATGAAAAGTGGCACTGTGATTTTGTTTATCTGACCCAAAAGTTGATTTCCCACAGCAACCGCGTCATTCTGTGCCACAGGCTTAAAAACACTTTTCAGGAAGGATATGAAAAATGACAGCTATACTGTTCGTAAGGAGGTCTGAAAAAATGGCAATGTTGAAAGTCTGGAGTGAAAATATTAAAATTTGGAGAAGTTAGGAGAGTGCATGGAAACTCACTCATAACGCAGTCATTTTTCAGAATTTTTTCACCAAGTTTACAAGATGAACTTTTTGGGACCTCTCCTTATGAACAGTGGCACTGTCATTTCGTTAATCAGTCCCGAAAGGTGATTCCGCACAGCAACTGCAAAATCACTTTTTGGGACCAAGAAACTAAATGATAATGGCATGTTCATGAGGTGGGGTCCCAAGAACCCCATGTCCTTCCAAAAATGGCTGAGCTATCAACCTAAGTTGAAACCCCCCATTGCCTCCCATTATAAATCTTACCGTCATTTCTTCAGTTCACAGTTCGGCTTTGAAGAGTGCAGACGTGTCCCAGTTCAGAGAAGACTATGCCTGCCGACCTCCAGAGGGTAAGTATGGGTGAGGAGGGGTGAGGGAGGTGGGTGCAGAGGGAGGGTGGGGATGGGGATGAGGGCGACAACGGTGGATTGTTTTCTTGTTTTGGGGGAGACCGTGAGGGAAGATTTTCTTCATTTACAGGTTACATACAAAAAATAAAAAATAGGCACACGGGTGGGCTCCAAGTGCAAGAATTTGGGGGACTGGCATGGGATTGGGCACCTGATGTTGGCAAGGTGTATAGACTGGTGCATCCAGCACCGGGAGTGGGCATCCCGGTCAGAAAGGGAAAGGGGAAACTGTTTAAATAGGAAAGACACACTAAGAAGGGGGATGCCAACATGGGGATTGGGCACCCCGATGTCTGCTTTTTGGGAGTGTGTGGCAGGAGCCGTCATGTTACGGTGTGCCACATAATGGGGGGGGGGGACATGCCGATATGGGGATTGGACACCCCTGTGTCACCTTTCTAGGAATTGTGTGGCAGATGGCAGGAGCCACAATGTTTATTGAAATGTTTCACCAGGAATGGCACGTAATGAAGGCGTGTCATCTGCTGCTGCAATGATGAGCCTGTCTCTGACTGCAGTGGCAGATTCGTTTCAACTCCGTAACTCTCTCTCTGAAAGTGCTGTCATCGACAGCATGCTCACTGGCTGGCAGCTGAGGGACACACCCACTAAAGCATCTCCTGCATTCGCCTCAACACTGACACACCTCTGAAATGTGTTACTATGACAGGATGTTGCTTGCGCATGTACACAAACCACCATAAAAGGGATAAGAGACACACTACTTTCCTAAAATTCTGAAAAAAAATTATCTGACATATATAATAATTAAGTAATAATGCATGACAGGGTGTGTGTCGTGTTGGGATGACATAATGCTGGGGTGGTTGGGCATGAGGCCACAGGCTGAGTGCATCCCAAAACCCCAGAAGTGACTTTATCCTAGTATGATACAAATGCTGGAGTGCATTATTACTGCTACACAATGGCTTGGTGTGTAAAAAAATTAGATGGACTCCAGTTTAGTTTAAGGAAATATTTTTACTAGTTTAAAATGCTTAAAGCACGTGAAGCATGCATGTAAACATAAAATAATCCCTGTCACAATGGTGCTGTTGATTAAAAAACTGCTTTTAAATGCATTTAACTATTTCTGTTTAAACGTTTTGAAGTTGCTTGTAACTTTGTTTTTGTAACTTCTGTAAAGGTTTAAAACACTAGGAAAAGTTTAAAATACTTCAGAAACATTTTGAGCTGTTTTTTAACAAAGAACTGTAAAATTGTCTGTAATTGCTTCACAATCATGCAAGGTAGAGAAGAGAGGTTCATTCTTTTGGTAATCTTCAGTGTCATTTCAGCTTTGGGTTTGTTGGATTCTTCTTCCAGGTTCTGGTTCAGTGTTGTAGTGGTCGGGACGAGAGGATTGTGCGCCAATGTCTTCTGTTGGTAAGTTTTGGCTCCCAGTAGCTTTTCAGGGAAGACTTTCTCCTGTGCCCCGTTACTGCTATTATTTGGCACGATTCAAGGTCAGCATCTGAAGGCATCTACACAGCCATAGCTCTGAGGTTGTGATTAGTGTAAGCTGTGTCTAGGTTTGCTAGACGACAAATTTTGGGCAGCATGCTGGCAAAATAATTCACTCCATTGGTTCGAGACTATACCATATGGTTCTTTCTGGAGTTCTTGGTTGCTTTTTTTGTGTGGAGTTTAGATAGGTACTTCCCGAAGCACTGGATGGGGCACAGGGGATCGCCAGGGATTTTGTACATTGCCCCTCGTAGTTGTGATTGGGTTCTTTCACTCTGACTTGGGTGGTTTTTCGTTTTCTCATTGTACGTCATAGTGACATATTTCGGTCCCTGTGGGTCCGTTATCACGTCAAAGGAATACAGTATTAAAGACCGCTGTACCTTACATTCTCTTTGGGCAAAATGGAGCTGCAGCTCCAGTCAAATGCAACGGACCAGTTTCGGGGCTGTTTCTGGGTTCAGGGCTTCATTTTGTCTTAACTGCTGTAAATGACTTGGAGTGCTGGCAGGATGGTGTTCCATTTTGGCTTGCCCTTGCCTTCCCAGGTTTTGAGGTGTCCAAGGAAGACATTATTAGCTGTCTGGAATCCAGTATCCTGCATAAGGCTGAATGATCAGCTGGGTGGCGACTCAGCCCTGCTCATAGCCTCACATAACTCGAGATACTGTATAGGTTTCCGTCACTGTTTCTGACAGACCCATGCAATTCTCTTAGAATTGTGATTAGATTACTTGCTGCGATCGATTTAGTCTATTTGAATATTTCTTTTTGTCAGCCAGTCAGTCAGCACTCTGACTGACCAGTTCGTTTGGGTTTGTGTGCTGCCTTCATTCCTGTCAATATCCAGGTTGCCTAGCTGCTCTTCTGTCACATTTAAATGTCTTTTTTTTTCTTTAGTTTTGCCGCTTACTATTTCTGAAGAAGATGTGGTTGCTGTCTCAGGCTGGAACATCCTGTCAATGATTTCTTCAGTAAAGAAGTTGAAGTTTGCTTCTCTGACAGAGCTCATGACAGTGAATGATAGATGTGAGTACGGATTTGTTTAAGTATGCTAATGTGATGTGGTCATGTGTGCTGTCCGGACTCAATACAGTGATGATATGCTCAGATAACATCGAACTTTTACCTTTTAGTTGTTGTTGTTGTGTGTGTGTGTGTGTGTGTGTGTGTGTGTGTAAATCTTTAGGTTACTCACTTGAAGGGAAAAAGAATTCCAGACTTGTTCTGATGAAATATCATCATCTGTTAATGCTTGGAAAATAGAGTCTATCAGGTAACACTGACTGGTTAAAGAAAAAAAGAGCTGATAGGTGGCTCACACTTGCATGCTGCAGCTTATGCTAACACTGAAATCCCTCCGCTGCACTGCCTCCACTCTGCTAAACATTGCTTGCTGTGCGTTACAACCCCATCATATCATGGATAGAAAATGGGTTGTTTTGGGCCAACACAAACCCTTTTCTAAGCACGATAAGACCCTTCAGGGTGTGGGTTGTTGGTGGATACCTGCCCTTCCAGGGCTGTAAAGCCCTTCACCTACAGCATCAGGCCTTACTACGCTCTGTGCGGGAGGGCAACCCCCAACAACCCCCACCCTGTTGGGTCTTCTGGCTTACCTAATGAGACTTTTCCACTTTCATAGAGTCTAGCATGAATGTGATTCATTACATCCCTGTCAGAAGGGCCTGGTCCTTCCAGTGGAAAAGAACGCACTTCTGTATAATAATCAATCCTCTATATAAGTGTTCTTGAGCCTTTCTAGAATAATTTCTGTTATTAAAGTTTTCATGAATTAATGAACAGCAGATGGTAAGCATTCCATACTTTGAGCTGAGCAAAACCGTTAACATCATACTTCAGAACTACCACCTTATGTCTCGGGCTACCTGGCTGATCTCCTGACACCTACTACCTCTGCCCACTCCCTCTGCTCCTCGACCAGGGGCCTCCCCGCTGTTCTCAGGGCCAGATTAAAATCTTCCAGCAACCGTGCTTTTGGTGTCTCTGGTTCGGCCCTGTGGAACTCCCTTCCAGCCTGTGTAAGGGAGGCTCCGACAGTCGAGAGGTTTAAAAGGGGCTAAAGGATCATTTATTTTGTTTGGCCTTCCCTGAGGAAGGTGATGACCAGCACAAGTAAAATTTTAGAGTATTAGTTAATTTTAGACACTGTAGTATGTTATTTATTGCTTTTAAATAATTTGTATGTTGTATGTATTATGTGTATATCTGTATTACCCTACCTGTCTTATGTAAGGCAGCCATAGCCTCAGGGATTAGGTGCTGTATAAATAACCTAGCCTTGCCTTATAGTGTTTGGTAGAACGTTGTTCTTGGTAGAAATCCATACCTAGAATAATGTTGTTGTGCTGCACTAGATACATAGCTACTGCAGCACAGCAACTTTGAACGTCTTTGCACATGCATGTCCCGCGAACATCCACTCTTCCTGAAATGGCCGTGGCAGTGAGAGCTGACCCTGAAAGAGAGCAGTGCTGGAAAAGGGAGTGATATTTTAAGGCACACAGACTCATTTTTTCTTGTGCATAGTGAACCATACACTATAAAAGACAACGTATGGTCTGCTATCCACAACAAGCATGAGTAGCCATCTTGAGGTTGCCATGGTGACCAAAACCACTCATGCTTTGCTCTTGAGGTTTAAACAGTTGCCATGGCAACCTCTCAATGGCTATACATGCTTGCTCTGGCTAATGGACCATACATTATCCTCTGTATAGTGTATAATAGAACATTGGTCTGTATAGAATTCCATCCTTTCAAAATGCTGTTGTACCACAGTTCAAAGGCCATGAAATGTGATTGTACCCTTCTGTGGTACGACAGCATTCTGAAACCTCTAGAGGCTGTAAAAGACAGTTTTGTTTTGAAAGCGAAAGAACCACTACATGCACATTTCATGTAATACTATACATCATAAAAATACAGGATGAGTAATCTGTGTACAGTGTTCTCTCAGCCTTCAGGTTCTGCTTCCCAGACCTCTTGAGCTTGGCTCTTGAGGCCGGAGGGAATCAGAACCCCTCTGGGGCAGAACCCACTGGCTATGATAGTTGCTCATCCCGTGTCCTGTATGTCATGCATTACGGCAGCAGGTCATGTTACAGTGAAACCTCTACCTTTTGGCCAGCCTGGTGGCATAGAGGGCTGAGGTCCTATGCGCCTTACCTCTCTCACACCATTGACCCAGGTTTGGGAATGAGCTCGGGTTGCTGGGGATTAGCTGGGGGGGGGTCTGGAAGAGGATAGTGTGGCCACCTGGCAGCTCTCTGTTCCTGGATTGGAGTGGTAAGTAATCCCGGCTCTTGCCTGCCAAATACACGATACTCACCCACCAAAAGACAATCAGGTCAGGTAAGGTAATCAATTAAGCAGCTTTATTGCTAAAAAATACTCAAGCCTTGGCGTTTTGGGTTCCCCAGGCCTTCCTCAGGAGGTGTGGCAATTGAAATAATGGGAGTGTATGCTTTTCTTGTATGGTTACAGAGCTGTGACATCATGGATTCATTTAAAGGAGAATCATTCATTTACGTCATTCTCTATGATCTATCATATAACATTTTTTCCATCAAATGTTTTCTTTTAGTGCGAGCAGGTTTTTACACTCTTGCCTGCTACTGGGTGGATGTCCAGTGGTAGCACTGGCACTCAGGTGGCTGGTGGGGTATGCCTGGTGAGTGGAAAGGGCCTGGAGGTTCTGGAGTACATGCGCGCCTCCACAGGCATACACCATCTCTGTTTGCCATAGCCCTGGGGAGGATGAAAAAACACTAGAACAATGGCCGGGGGGAACTGGGCTTCATGAAACCCTGCCTGAGGTGCCGAGGCCCATCCTACCACTCAGACAACCGAGAAGGAAGTATGGAGAGAGGTAGAAGGCCAGTTGATGGCACCCAGGAACAGTGCTGAACAAGCTGCCTGGTCCCATCCAGGAGCATAAACGCCTTTATAAAAAAAAACTCTACCTTTTAATTCCATTTTAGATCACCTTTGTTCTCCACTCTTGAAGGATGCCCCTTTTTTCCTGTTTTAAGTTTGCTTTAGCATTCTTTTCAAGAGTTGAAATAATGGCTAGCACCATTAAATATGCCCCACCCCCATCAGGTTTTCATCGTAGTCTCACCTATAGTTGAACACCCATGGTTTAACATCACTTTTCTTGTGAGGGCCTATTTACACAGAGCATTTTGCATTGGTGTAAGTGAAACAGAGCTGCTGATCTTCTGCCAGAAGAAATGTGTAGACACATTTGGGAGCAGTGTAAGCGGATCCATTGCAGCTCCTGTGAAACTCTGCAATGGTGGGAATCTGACACCATGCAGGGGGTATTAAATCCTGGTGTGACTGCTCCACACCACCTCAAGTCAGGACTGGCTTTAGACCTACTTGTGGCCCAAGCAGAAATGCTTGTGGTCCCCCTTCACCACTCCCTCCCTTCTGCCCCAACCCAATCCATAAATTGGTAACAAATCTATGCATATAAAGGTGACAACAATTTGATTTTTGTATATTTACACACTGAACTTTAAGCTGACTGCAGCCTATTCTTTCTATTTTAGTGCACCACTTCTGTTCTTCTGTGCTAGTGCCCCAAGCAGCCGCTTGGTTTGCTTGTGCCTAACACCACCACTGCCTGAAGTGGTGCACTTGCATTGCTGGAACCTGCAGAGAGGCATAAATAAAATACAAGGGGGGGGGGGCAGGCTGCCTGCAACACTTCCACAATTACAGCACTACTCCACAGCACCTGTGAGTGGATGCACAGAAAATGGCTACAACAGTACTGACCACACAGGTGCTGTAACAGTGGTGCCAAAACCAATGTGTGTGTTTGCATGTGTAAACCCACTTAGATGAACAAGCGCTGGAAAACTCTGTTCACAGACCTTGGAGATGGGGGGGGGGGCACACCCCTTGTGCCATGACCAACTGGGATACTGGTTCTGTTGCATTGTCTTAGAACTGATGCTTGTCAGAACTTGCAAGGAGAGGCACGCAATTATTCAAATGCAATCAAAGATATTTCTTGGAGGGAGAGGAGTACAAGTGTTACGTAATACCAAATAAACTAAGCCACTGGAAACTTTGTATCACTGTAGAATGCTATGCTCTAAGGCAATGCCACATACTCTAAGTAACTGCTATACTCTAGGGCAATTTCAAATTCCCTATAAACTCTAAACACCCTGGCCAGGGGTAACTCAGAATGACAGTCCGGTTAACCTTTTTTGTGAAGACTAGAGATGAGAATCTGCAGGTGGTGAGTTAACAAGAAAGTTGGGCTCACAAAGCAAGTGCATTTCAAGTGGGAAAATACACCAGTAGGCACTCATGAGATCTGCCTCCAGGAGAGGCCAGTGGAACTTTCTTTGGCAAAGTGAGGATCATCAGAGGGTACACCTCATCCCCTGGTTTGGAGATTTAGCTGCTTAGAAAAGGTCACGTTAGATCACCAGGCCAAAGGCGCTTGACAAACTCTGCATCAGTTAATAGGTTGTGGCAGACCACCGAAAAAGACAGAACAAAACCAAATTCCTTCACAAGATCCTCTGTGCATCAGTAAGAAAGTTGTGCAGACTGCCAAACTGGGTTGTATTGAGAACACAAACTGTAATCCAGGGATCTTGAAGCTTTTGTTGCTCCTGGGTCTGGCTACTTTTGCTGCCCCAAGGTCTGGCACTTTCATCATTCCCGCAACAAGAAAACTGCACCCCACTGTACGTTGGTAGGACTAGCTGTACTAAGGACTGGCTAGTGAGGTGATGTGGCTCCTAAGCTGCCTTCACTCTTTCTAGCAGGGATGAGCCGTGACACTGAAGAGACAGGAGGTGATCTTGCCTGACTACCACCCTAACTTCTATTCCAAATGGCCGGTCCCAAAGTGAAGCGTGAGAGGGATGAAACAAGAAGAATATGCAGTCTCGATAAAGTCTCTTTCTTATTAGGCACACAAGAATATTTTTGTTCTGAAGACACACTTTTTACATTACTATCAGGTGAACTCAGTCCATTCAGAAGTAGATACCCTAGTTGGCAGTCAGGTAATGTTGGTAACGCAGGGCAGAAATAATTCTCACAGCAACACAAAACCACTTGTTTGCTGGTACAGAACTCAGTGGATCACACCATTCAGACAGGGCAACATGAAAGGGTTAGGTAGTCTATCAAAGGGTACGATGGATTTATGGCAGTTCATTGAGAATAAACAAGGCACACATATGGCAGGTGGTTCTGGTTTTGCAAAAGGCACACATAAAGTCAGGCAGTCTAGTGAATGCAGAGGGCACACATAAATGCAGGCAGCTCAGTAAATGCAGAGGCACACATAAATACAGGCAGCTCAGTAAATGCAGAGGCACATATAAATTCAGGCAGCTCAGTGAATGCAGAGGCGCGTATAAATTCAGGCAGCTCAGTGAATCACGAGGCACATATAAATTCAGGCAGTTCAATGAATGCAGAAGCACGCGTATAAATTCAGGCAGCTCAGTGAATGCAGAGGCACATATAAATTCAGGCAGTTCAATGATGCAGAGCACATATAAATTCAGGCAGTTCAATGAATGCAGAGGCACTATAAATTCAGGCAGTTCAGTGAATGCAGAGGCACATATAAATTCAGGCAGCTCCAGTGAATGCAGAGGCACATATAAATCAGGCAGTTCAGTGAATGCAGAGGCACATATAAATTCAGGCAGTTCAGTGAATGCAGAGGCACATATAAATTCAGGCAGTTCAGTGAATGCAGAGGCACATATAAATTCAGGCAGTTCAGTGAATGCAAAGGCACATATAAATTCAGGCAGTTCAGTGAATGCAGAGGCACATATAAATTCAGGCAGTTCAATGAATGCAGAGGCATATATAAATTCAAGGCAGCCATAGTAAATGCAGAAGCACATATAAATTCAAGCAGCTCAGTAAATGCAGAGGCACAAAATTCAGGCAGTTCAGTGAATGCAGAGGCACATATAAATTCAGGCAGTTCAATGAATGCAGAGGCATGTATAAATTCAGGCGGCTCATTATATGCCAAGGCACATACAAATTCAGGCAGTTCAGTGAATGCAGAGGCATATATAAATTCAGGTAGTTCAGTGAATGCAGAGGCACATATAAATTCAGGCAGTTCAGTGAATGCAGGGCACATATAAATTCAGGCAGTTCAGTAAATGCAGAAGCACATATAAATTCAAGCTCTAGTAAATGCAGAGGCACATATAAATTCAGGCAGCTTAGTAAATAGAAGCACATATAAATTCAAACAGCTCAGTAAATGCAGAGGCACATATAAATTCAGGCAACTCAGTGAATGGAGAAGCAGGTATAAATTCAGGCAGTTCAGTGAATGCAGAGGCACGGATAAATTCAGGCAGCTCAGTGAATGCAGAGGCACAGATAAATTCAGGCAGCTCAGTGAATGCAGAGACACGTATAAATTCAGGCAGCTCAGTGAATGCAGAGACACATATAAATTCAGGCAGCTCAGTGAATGCAGAGGCACGTATAAATTCAGGCAGCTCAGTGAATGCAGAGGCACGGATAAATTCAGGCAGCTCAGTGAATGCAGAGGCACGGATAAATTCAGGCAGCTCAGTGAATGCAGAGGCACGTATGAATTCAGACAGCTCAGTGAATGCAGAGACACATATAAATTCAGGCAGCTCAGTGAATGCAGAGGCACGTAATAAATTCAGGCAGCTCAGTAAATGCAGAGGCACATATAAATGCTGATGGATAAATAACTTATTGTTGATAAAAATGTCATTACAGTATAGACATGGCATAACAAGACAACATAATATAAAAATTCAGCAACATATAAAGACAATACATTAATACAATTAAAAATCCAGACCCTCATGGGCTGCCTGAGAATAATAAACCGTTCACAGATTTTATAGATTTCAAGACACATTTATGGACCAGGCAGCAATTGTTTCTTCCTGCTTTGAGACACTTGTAATAAATACAATGACAGTTTCTCCAAAATATGAATTTCATCTGAATTGAATAATACATTTAAAATATATTGACAGGGTAATACCATGGAACCAATGATTTATCCAAGAAATTTTACTCTTAGAGTACCAAGAATATTTAAATATTACATTATGTAAATGTTCAAGCTCTTTCATGCCACAATGACAGAAACCCATAATTTGTTGGTCATTAGAAAATCTAGTCAAAACATTACTTGAAAGGTCTCAAATCTATATTGTGCAATACTTTGCTGTAGTCAGGATCATGTAGTTAGTATGGTAAAACTTTAAACTATGTTCTTTTGTGTTATTAGCAAGCCAGTCTGAAACCTCAGATTGTTAATTAACTGTAAATCGCTTTCTTTAGCTCTACTGATTACCATGTTTTTTATCACTTTAGATAAGCCAAATTAACCATAGTTCCCATATCAATCCATTGTTTTAAATTTTATCTGCAAGAGCCAGTTAGGTTTTTTATTTTCCGACCTAAACTTTTTTATGTTAACATGCTTTTCAGTAATACATGATTTGATAGTTTTAATTTTAGCCAAAAAGATAGGATACGAATGTGAATCACTTCTTTTACTGAGATTTGTCCTAACTGTGATCTAACTAATGCATTTGAAGAGCTCAATGGAAGACCCAATGTATGTTTGTATGTTTTATATACAACTACATCTAATTTTCTTAAAGCTGTAATGCCCCAAGTTTCAGTAGATTAGAGACCTTGAGGGAATAATTTAGAATTTATTGCTTTAATCATTGGTGATACTGTAAGTCCTCCATATCCAGCATTAAACCTTCTCAAGCCTGATGCTGTTTTATTCATTTTATCCACAGTAAGGCTAATATGTTTATTCCACTTCAGGTCTGATGAAAAGTAACTCCAAAGTGCACGTAAATTCTGTGACAAAGTCCAGTAGAGATCCGTCCAATGAGAGTCTTTTGTACTTTTGTTGTGATCCAAATATCATTGCTTTAGCTTTCTGAGGGTTAGGCAATAGGTTTAGTTTCTTACATAAAGAATTAAGTTTCTCTAAACTTTTCTGGCATCCTAATGTAGTCAGTGAGATAGTAGCTAGATCGTCTGCATGGGCCAATAATGGAATCGTTATTTAAGCTAATTTAGGAGAATGAAAAGCAACACTTGTCATGGTAACAATTAATTCATCCATATGGGCGTTGAATAGAGTAGGTGCCAATACACAACCTTGTCGGACACCACCAGCCGTAGGAATTTCTTTTGTTAACAAGTCATTGTTAGAGACTGTATTCTAATCCAAGTATTGGAACAGAGATGCCTTATTAATGTTATTAAATTTGGATCAATGCCCAAATTAAACATCGGAACCCAGAGTGTATTTCTATCTATCAAATCGAAGGCAGATTTAAAATTTAGAAATGTGACAAAAATGTTTTGTTTCTTTATTATACAATATTTTTCCAATAAATGCTAAAGAATGAATATTTGAGTTGCAGAGGCACACATAAATGCAGGCAGTTCAGTGAATGCAGAGGGCACACAAATGCAGGAAGTTCAGTACATGCAGAGGGCCATATAAATGCAGGCAGTTCAGTGAATGCAGAGGGCACACAAATGCAGGCAGTTTAGTAACTGCAGAGGGCCCATATAAATGTAGGCAGTTCAGTGAATGCAGAGGGCCTACATAAATGCAGGCAGTTCAGTGAATGCGAAGTCACACATAAATGCAGGCTGCTCAGTAAATGCAGAGGATATACATAAATGCTGGCAGCTCAGTAAATGCAGAGGGTACATATAAATGCAGGTAGTTCAGTGAATGCAAAGGACAGACATAATGCAAGCAGTTCAGTGAATGCAGAGGCACGATAAATGCAGGCAGTTCAGTGAATGCAGAGGGCACACATAAATGCAGGCAGCTCAGTAAATGCAGAGGGCCCATATAAATGCAGGCAGTTCAGTGAATGCAGTGGGCCCACATGAATGCAAGCCGTTCAGTAAATGCATAGGGCAACTATAAATTAAGGCAGTTCAGTAAATGCAGCAGGCAGATATAAATGCAGGCAGCTTGGTAGATGCAGAGGGCACACATAAATGCAGGCAGTTCATTAAATGCAGAGGGCACACATAAATGCTGGTGGTTCGTTAAATGCAGAGGGCACATATAAATACAGGCAGTTCAGTGAATGCAGAGGGCACACATGAATGCAGGCAATTTGGTAAATGCAGACTGTCGCTTTACTTGCATGTCCTCAGGCAGGCTGGGAGCATACGGTAGTGGCTAGTTCAAGAGACTGCCTCTCCCATGGAGCTCACCTGGCCTAAACCCCTGATTATTTTATTGTTATTGGCCTGCTATCATGCGCCCAGTGGGTCCTATGGCCTACGAAGCCCTTTAAGCTGGCTCCAATGGGGTTTTAATTATTATGCCATGTGGGTGTCCCAACCCACCCCTTGTACTAGCTCCTGTGGAGTCCTTTATACTAACCTTGCCCCGTGGGCAGTTCAGCCACCGGGCCCTAATGAGGCTGCCCTAGCTCCTGTGGAGCTGGCTTCTGTGCCACCTTTATAGGCTGTCATATGGGTGGAGTGTCCCACCCACCTGTGTGGTCTCAATTGCTTACTATGTGCCAGTAGGTGTGGTTAGCTTTAAAATAAAAATTAAAAAGTTTGCCCTTTACTTCGACAGCAGTCAGCACCATCTGCTTGTGCCACTGCCCAGTCATCACCATGGCCCAGATGCAGAGGGATCTGAAGAGGTGGCACCACTTCCAAGTTGCTGCTGCAGCAGGAGGTGACAAGGAAAGGGGTCTGGAGGTGGAAGACTTGTGGCTGCACTGTGGCAGGAAGGGGAACCGTGAAGGGAGACTGATGGTACTGCTGCTGGCAGGACTTCACTGCCATGACCTGCACCTCTTTCGGCTCCTGCTACTGACTGGAGGGATAGACTGGAGTCAACAGACTCACTTCAACCTGTCTCAGGTAAGCTCAACAGTTACCACTGTATCTCTGTCCCTCCTCTTGCCAGTCTCTCCTGAACTCCCCAATGGTTCAGCTGACCATTTCTTCAAAGCTTAGTGTTCCAATGTTTGAAACTGAGCACAAACCCCAACTACTATGACTGTCTGGAGGTGCCCACACTCTGGGCATTGACAGCAACCCCAGTCACATGCTTGTTTCTTTCTCTCTCTCTCTCTCTCTCTCTCTCTTATCTCCCTCCCTTATTGGGGGGTTCTGAAGACAAGCTCTACCTTAGAAGGAAAAGAGAGCAAAGAAAATGTTTTAAGCACAGCCCTGTTGTATCTACCTCTATGCAGAGTATAACTGGGAACCTGCTTGCCTGCTGGGATCATGACTAGTGTTGTTGAAGGGGTTGTTGCTGAAGGGGTAATTCTGGGGACCTGGCTGCTGGGACTCTTTTAGCTATGGGCAATGTGCTCAAACATCCAGTTTCTTCCCTTGTAACCCTACACTTTATACTCTTTTTTTTCTTTTCCAGGGTCCCACACAAAAGGTTGCCTTACTGAGGCCCTCTTGGGGCACACAGGAGACATTGGGGTAAATGATGAACATAAAATGAAAGGGTCTTACATATAGCCAGATTTTGGGAACAAAATCAACAGCAGGGATTATCTGCATCGGGGATGAAAAGCAGTGTGTAATGAAATATATACAGAAAAATATTTTTAAACTTGATATGCTCTTTAACTATTCAATAAAACAACCCATCAAGGAAGTTAGCTTGAAGCAATTACTGAACTGTCAGTTAGTTTATGGAGGTTCATAAAGGGGCAGGAGAAACCATGTGTTGACATGTGATGAAAGAGAGAAGAGATCCTCCGGTGAAAAAGGACTGCTCTTATTAAATACTACAAAATGAGCCCATGAAGGCTGCCCAGATGTGCAACAGCAGCATATTGTACTGATGTGAGCAGAGCTGCTGCTCAGAGTTCAGGAATGGGATCAGGGCTCTGGATACTGCATCTTCAGAGACTCTTCTCTCTCTCTCTCTCTCTCTCTCTCTCTCTCTCTCTCTCTCTCTCTCTCTCTCTCTCTCTCTCTCTCTCTCTCTCTCTCCCCGCACAGCTCAGTAACTTCTTCACCAAGCCTGCGGCTCCTTATTCTCCTGCCATAATTTTGAATGCAACTAAAAAAGCACAGTACCTCACTCCCATTGGTCCTGAGTACAGTGGAAATATTTTCAAGCCATGTGTGTGTGTGTTGGGGGGGGGGGGTAAACATCACAACCAGCTCCAAGACACAGCTACAGAGGCTCCAATAGTACACACAACACTAACTCAATTAAAAAACACAGCTTTCCTAATGCAGGCAGAGGAACTATTTAACTTTAATGTAAAAATTCAATTTTTTAAAACTTATACAGATATGATACAGTTGCCCATTGTCTAAGCACAATAATACCCTCCAGGGTGGATGAATTTTGCTATACTAGACCTTCCAGGGCTATAAAGCCCACCGCCTGTGCCGTTGAGCCTCATTATGCCCTGGGTGGTTTGGTATAGCACAATACTACCCACCCTGTCGAGTAATATTGCTTGTCAATATTTGCCCAATAGGGAAGTTAAGCTCAAGTTGTATGATCAGTACTGCCTACCTTGCTGCCCCTCCCCTGGTGAAGAAATACAACAGCTTTTTTTATTTGCAATGACAGCCAGTACCCCAGTTACATACCCAGGAGGGCAGAACAAACATTATCACAAACCCAGGTAAGCAGAGCAACATGGGGATGTCTCCAAGGGGCGAAAATACAGGATTACAATCTGTTTTATTCTAACGTGTACTTTCTTCCTCTATACATTACATTGGCGTTGGTGGCCAGTGGCCATTCGTTTGTTCCCTTGACCTGGAGTGCTGATGCAGCTGACCAGGAAGAAGCCGCTGCATGTAATCTCTTGAGAACTGAGGCTCATACCAGACTATGGCTAGCTCTGTTGGGTTAGCCTGTGGCTCATGATGGAGAGTCTAGATCTGTGCAGTAAACAATATGACCATAGCCCCACATG
This sequence comes from Neoceratodus forsteri, assembly GCA_016271365.2. Classification (NCBI taxonomy): domain Eukaryota; kingdom Metazoa; phylum Chordata; order Ceratodontiformes; family Ceratodontidae; genus Neoceratodus; species Neoceratodus forsteri. The sequence goes on from JADMNL010000023.1 coordinate 222,461,726, forward strand.
TCTAAGGATTCGTTATGGACAAGGGGAGGGCATGCAATTTGCAGAAGTGTAAATGTAAACACATTAACCAGTGATGAATAGTCTAGACGGCTAGTCTTACAGAAAGATGACTGGATTCAGAAGGGTTCAAGTTTGTTTACAAGAGAAATAGACTTTTCTTTGAGAGCCTAAAATCAGCAGAGTTATAAAGAAGAATTTAAACTAAAGAAAACTTAAACCAGAAGGGTATGTCAAAGGGATGCTCTAGGGGTAGAATTTTCCAAAGTATCTGCCCATGATGTGACTGCCCCTATTTTCAAAGCAGGAATGCGTTCAGACCTGCTAGACCATCTTTTTGATGGCCTAACAAAAAACCCTTAAACTTTACCGTTGGCTTACGTACATTCAAGTCCTTGATTGGGCGTATGTTGAAGGACGAATGTCACTGCTATGCTTGAACCTGCTTACTGTAATCATGTATATTCTCTCTGATTGCAGGCACTTAATCCTACTCCTAGTCCCCACTTCCTCTGGGCCCAGTTTGCTTCCAACCCCTCTTCCCTCATCCAGCACTAGTACTAAGCCTTGTATATCATCCAGCCCCGTGTCTCCCCTGATGCTTCTAGTTTTCTACATTCTTCATCCTCTCCTTCCCCACACCTACTCACCCTCTCCCCTGTATATTTCTGTAACCTATATTACTTTTTCTGCCTTTGACCATCCTCTATTGCTATAAAATCCTTTGACCTTGCACTCTATGTCCTCTTCTATTGTTCCAATTGACTTTCTTGCACCTATCAGTTTTCATAATTGCACTCAACTAGCTTTACCTGTAAAGTCACCTGTATTAGACTTGGAAACATTTTGCTATTCAGTGTTGTACCTGGTTAACTTCCTTTTGTCTGCTTTTCTTGTATATGGTATCTCAGCTGTATTTGTATTGTACCACTGTGACTGTTCTGTATTTTGTATTGTACTTATGTCCCCAGGACCTCCTACAAAATGAGTTGTCTCAATGGTGTTATCCTGGTAAAATAAACTTTGAAGTGAATTGAATTAACAGTATCCAAGGTCTGTGTCAAAAACAGATGCAAGTGCATCCAAACTGGCGCAGCTCACACACCTCGCCATTTTTTGTTGCAAACTGTGGCTTTTGTTGTAAACGGACACAACTTTTGAAAACAGCAGCAGGGCTGCCTGGACAAAAGTGAGTGGATACAGATCCAGGTACATCTTGCGTTTGCATTGATGTACCACCCTTTAATCCCGAAAAAAATCTTTCACTTTGGTGCGTGCATGCATAAGACTATCAAAAAATGCCTAGTATCCTACTTTTGTTCGGGTTCCCAAAATAAAGCTGGCTGTGTGACAGAACCAAGAAATGCCACTTGACCTACACATGCAATATTAATGAGCTGCTTTTACTTCCTAATCAGAGGGTCAGTGACAGCATTCAGTCTTGTAATAAGCATAATTCTCATCTTGAATTGACACAGAAATGCAGAATTTGTCTGCAGAAGAAGACCTCTTGGCCCACCCACTGTACCCAGATGTCCCCTACTTAGTCTGTCTCCGCAGACCCTAACTGGTTTCTGGCAACCCTCCCTCCTCCCTGTTTAGTTTTAAACATACCCCTGTGTTTATCTGATGCATACTCAAAGCCCACACCTGTTTTCACCTCCACTACTTCTGCTGGCAGCCTGTGTCAGGCATTTACCACCCTTTCAGTGAAGAAATATTTCCTCATGTCTCTCTTAAGCTTCCTCCCTCCAACTTCATTGCATGCCCCCTGGTCCTGGTGGTCTTACTTATTTGAAAGAGACTCCGCTCTTGCACCCTGTTCACCCTAGTATCATGTTATCTCTCATTCTCCGCTCTTCCAGGGTGTACCTGATGAGATCCCTCAGTCTGTCTTCATAGGGCTTCTTGTGCAACCCCTTCACCATTTTAGTTGCCCTCCTCTGAACTACCTCCACCTGTCATGGTCCATTTTGAGGTGTGATCTTTAATACTGTACACAGTACATCAGGTGGGGTCTCACCAGCGAGCAATACAGTGGCAAGTTGCAACACCACCTCCCCTTTCACACACATAATGTTTCAAGACGCTATATTACAACAGAAGCTCCAGATATTACGGTCCCAAGTTAACTCTCTTGACAAGATAGAAGTCCAGCTAAAAAAGGGAACTAGTAGCAACTGCATCAGCGTGACAAGCAAAGAGATGAGCAATATTACTGAAACACCACTAGAGGGCTCTTAACACAAGCAGTGACTCATCGAGTACAAATTCCATGGTTTATATTAAAAGCTGAGCATAGCTGCATCATGACAATTTTTGCAGTGCAAGTAAAAGATCTCACTTTGCAGAATGTTTTCATTTCAACTGAGCAAAGCTTTGTTATATCTTGCTGCATTACAAAGTGTTTTTCCCACTTCTGCTGAAATGGTCAAAACTCAAAATTTGCCACTTCAGAAGTTTGCGAAAGACTGTGTGTGAAAACCACATGTAAGCACCCCCCACTTCCCTTGTCTAGGGGAATTTAGATGGTAAGGCGCGTGGGGAAGGGGGAGTGCTGCACAGTCAATGAAAACACAGTCCTGAAATATGACAATGGAAAAGCAGTACCTGAATGTCCCTGGGTAAAGATGTTTATGGGTGAACTCCATCTGGGGCAGCAGACCCTCTCGGTGCTGGGCTGGAACACACTGGAGGCAAGGCTGCGGAGGCAACTTTTCAGCAGTGGTAAAGCAGTCTGTTTAGAACACATGAGGCAGACACAGACATTGCAGGACCAGGGGATTCCATTTAATGCTCAATCAATCGCACAGCAGACAGTCCATTCATTAGCACAGCGAAACAAGGACCAGGGTCCACATTATCAGATGCAGGGCTGATATTTGGCTGCAGTTTGAACCCAGGGGTCCCCTTTCAGAAATATCCAGCAGCCATCTGTCAGTCTCTGGCAGCTGCTCCAGGACCACTGGGCAGCTTGCAGTCCAAAGCAACAGCCCACTTGAGACCACACTGACCACCCCATCAGAAGAAACAATAAGCTGCAGGCACCTGGTTGGGTTCCTCACAAGTCCTGCTACACGGAGCAGGCTTAGCTAGGAGTCAGCACCTGCCTGACCCTCAGCAGCCACCCACACACATGCTGCAGGCAGCTGGGCGAAGCCCAAAATTTAGCCTACTGAGGCTCTGAGGTATGATCTGCTCGGAGGCTGCACCCGATAGACCCCATACATGGCCCCATATCTCATGGCTCCCATGCAGGTGCGATTCTTTCTGTTGGCTTCTGGATCCTCTGACCTAGAATTTCAGGACTTCCCTAACTGTAGCTCCTGTTCTCTTTTTTTTCTTTCTCTGCTCCTTCTGGTTTCCCTCGGTAGATTCTCTGGCTGAGAATCCCATAGGTCCCCCCTCATCTGGTGGCCATGCACAGCCAAGTAAATGAAAGGGCAACAACGTCCGCATGGCTGCCAGGCCACATGGCCAAGTGGGCAGGTGCCCCTCGGCAACCTCCTCCTCTCACTCTCTACTCCCCAAATCCCCCTTTGTCTCCTTTAAGCCCTGGCTTTTAAGGGCTTCATGGTTTGGCACTGAAACTCTTGGTCCAATCAGGGACCACATTCCATGGCACCAAACCTTCAGCCCTCTGGGACTTGTAGTCCCGCTTCATGACTTAATGCTGGTGCCCATGGTGCCCACTGGCAACTACTGGACTCCCTAAGGAGCTACTGCTTCTTTAAATTTTCCCTGCTGGCGGGCCCTGCGCCTACGCATTGTGCGCAGGATTGCCATTTTAAACAAAAACATTTATTTAGGTCCATGCAGCCCGAGCCTGTTTCTGGACCCCCACGGGACCCGGACAATGCAACACCGCACCTGGCGGCATGAAGACCAAACCCGGCACTCAGCCCGCGACCTCAGGCCGAGACACCAGAGAGGGACAGCCACATGGTGCAACGGGAGTCGCCAGGTGTGACTCCCACCAGAACTCCCAGAATGGGATAGTGGCCATGGGGAGACCAAGGAGCGTGGAGCCCTGACAGGTAAGCCTGTTTTGGGGCTTACACACCCCCCACTAAACACTGGACATCCTCACAGCCCAGACACACCAAATACTAGTTACACTAAGGCCTAAACCTCAACTAGCCACTACCTACCTTAACACTAACCTAAATCAGTAAACCACCGGGGACAGACTATACCCATGGGCCACTCACCAATTGAACCTATGGAAGGCCCAAAACTTGGCTCTATCCACAGGCGTCCCCAGTCCCTTACTCTGATGCAGGCCTACCTTTTAAATTTCAAATCCCTACCTGTAAACAGTGGCCTGAATTGGACTGCTGGACCTTTAAGATGGAGACAATTTAGTACACATATAGTTTAGCCATAATTGCTACTCTTTAAGAATAACATTAAAAAGTAAACCCAAAGATAACAAATAAAAAAAATTTAACTAGGGAAACAGTCTACCCTAGGGCATCTCTAGCGGAATATTATGTCACCTATAAACAGTACACACATTTTCACCAGCGTGTAACTACTTAACTACCTGGGCATGGCAAAAATGAAATAATCATTAATTACTATATGCTATACCATCAAAGCCTAAACTTTTAGCCACATTTAGAAATAAAAAATGCTAACTAGAGAAAACAATCTGTCCTGAGCATTTCTAGAGGGAAATTATGCCACCTATAAACAGTACACACATTTTAACCAGTATATAACTAATTAATACCTGGTCTGCTTATTTACAGCTCTGCAACTGACAGAGCCCTCAACGCTTATCCTTGGCCCCTAAACAAAGCCTGCCCGACTCATCACAGGATCCCACCGTCTCACCCATAAAGAGTGACCTCTAAGCCCAAACAGGGTGGCTCCAGTTATCAAACTGTATCAAGTACCAAACTTGTCTAATGGCTGAGAAAAATATGCTACATCTTGCTCCCTCCAGAGTCCAAACGCTTCTCCATACAGCATGCAACCACTGCCTCACCAGGGCTTCAGAAAATCAAATGCTGCACATTCCTCTGTGCCGCACCACACAGGGCCAAAGATCCTTTGTGTACCGAGCTCCTGGCTGGATTAATGGACTCAACAAAGACATCTCCTCTCTGCAAAGGCTAGGCCCATTCAAAGTCAACCTTTGCCTCCACCTAGCTGCCTCTAGCTCCTGCAACTGTCCCTCATAATCTGATCTCCCTCCTAGCACTTCTACTCCTACTCCTACCCCGTCTTTCCCTCATCCTACAGCCTACCCTCCTGTTTTGCCTCTACCCCCCCAAGCACTTTTTTGAGGCCTGACAAATGCCCACGACTGCACCGCTCTTTTTGTGTCCATTCCAAGCCTCAGCTACATCTGGCTACCCTGCCCCCCTGGTACCCACTTTCCCTAAATGTAATGTATTTCAGCTGCTTAAAATGCCTGTACACCACTTCTGCATTGTTACTCAACTCTATGTAATGTTTGTATTGTACCTCAATTGACGTGGAACCTTTGTAAAAGAGCCTTGGCTCAAAGGTACTTGTAATCCTAGACTCTAAATAAATAAATAAACATGCCTTGGCATGGCCAACATGAAACCATCGAGTCCTACAATGCTATACCATCAATGCCTAAACATTTAATCACATTGGTTCTCTTTTGTATATGAACACAGTCCCCCCAAAGTCCACCTTTTGCACATATTTAAAAGTCTCGCTCCAGGCCATGGCCATGGATAAAACTCTTGCAGCTCTCAAACAAAATAGTGAGAAAGTGTCCCGGTCCTAGGCACCATTTTGACTGTGCTTCCAAAATAATGCAGCAAAATGGGAGGAGGGGGGACATCCACAGCTTGTCGTGAGGTGAAGAAAAGCCCCCTGCTTCCCAAAATCAGCATCCCAGACAAGCCCCCACGTTGTAAGCACCCTCCACTTCCCTTGTATAGAGGAATTTAGATGGTAAGGCTCGTGGGGAAGGGCCAACAAAAACACAGTCCTGAAATATGACAGTGGAAAAACAGTACCTGAATGTCGCCAAGTAAAGATGGTGATGGATGCTCTCCATCTGGAGTAGTGGACCCTTTCAGCACTGGACTGGAACACACTGGAGGCAAGGCTGTGGAGGCAACTTTTCAGCAGTGGTAAAGCCATCTGTTTAGAACACATGAGGCAGACACAAACATTGCAGGACCAGGGGATTCCATTTAATACTCAATCAATCGCAAAGCAGACAGTCAATTCATTAGAGCAATGAAACAAGGACCAGGGTCCACATTATCAGATGCAGGGCAGACATTTGGCTGCAGTTGGGACCCAGGGGTCCCCTTTCGGAAACATGGCAGCCCATCCATGCAGTCCTTGGCAGCTGCTCCAGGACCATTGCTCAGCTTGCTGTCCAAAGCAATGGCTCACTTGAGACCACACCGACCACCAGCCCCATCAGAAGAAACAACAGGCTGCAGATCCTGGTTGGGCTCCTCACAAGCCCTGCTACATGGAGCAGGCTTGGTTAGGGTCAACACCTGCCTGACCCTCAGCAGCCACCACAGACATGCTGCGGGTGCATGGGCCGAAGCCCAGAATTTAGCCTACTGAGGCTCCGGGGCATGAGGCTTGCTCGGAGGCCGCCCCTGACAGACTCCATACATCACCCCATACCTCATGGCTCCCATGCAGGCGGCGATTCTTTCTGTTGGCTTCTGGATCCTCTGGCTGAGAATCCCAGGACTTCCCTTAACCACATCTCCTCTTCCCTTTTTTTCTTTCTCTGCTCCTTCAGGTTTCCCTCGGTGGATTCACTGGCCGAGAATCCCACAGGTCCCCTCATATCTGGTGGCCATGCATAGCCAAGCAAACGAAAGGACAACAACGTCCGCATAGCCACCAGGCCACATGGCTGAGTGGACGGGCACCCCTCTACTCCCCAAATCCCCCTTTGTCTCCTTTAAGTCCTGGCTTTTAAGGGCTTCATAGTTTGGTGCTGAAACTCTTGGTCCAATCAGGGACGACATTCCATAGTGCCAAACCTGCAGCCCTCTGGGACTTGTAGTCCCACTTCATGACTTAATACTGGTGCCCCATGGTGCCGCTAGCACTGGTAACTACTGGCCTCCCTAAGGAACTACTGCTCCTTTAAATTTCCCTGCTGGTGGCCCATGTCTTTGCATTGTGTGCAGTACTGCCATTTTAAACAAAACATTTATTTAGGTCTGCGGCCCAGAGCCCATTCCTGGACCCCACGGGACCTGGGGCCATGCAACAGCACACCCAGCAGCATGAAGACCATCCTGGCACTTGGTCCGTGACATCCCAGGCTGAGACACCAGAGAGGGATGGCCACATGGTCAATGGGGAGTCGCCAGGCACGACTCCCATCAGAACCCTGAATGGGACAGCAGCCTTGGAGAGAGGCCAAGGAGCACAGAGCCCTGACAGGTAAGCTCATTTTGGGGCTGACACACAAAATGTTGCAGAATTTGAAATGATTTGGGGAACAGTCCTCAGACGTCCTGCATCCCCTTCTGCATCTGTGAAGGGAGCTTATGAGCACTTGTGATGTGCAGAGGTTCTGCTTTCCACATGTAGGGACCTCCGTGCATCCCACAGCCATATCTGTCGTCCACCTCTGCACCCAATCCCAAGCAGTGTGTGTGTGAAGTGCGCAATGTGGGCAGCTGTAATGGGCTGGCCAGGGACATGGGCAGGTATATGCCTGATCCTTAAAACCTTTTCCATGTTGCAGACAGCCAGTGGAGGGGAGAAGCTACCCTCTGTCTGACCACATTTGTCAACTCTGGGCCTGACTGACCCTCCCTCCTCCAGCCACCAATCCTAGGAGCCTTCATGGTTGCCTGAAGGCACCACTGATACTGCCTGTTTGTGTCTAAATAAATAACTCAGATTCCAGTGAGGGATATGGCAGTCCTAGAGGACTGATGTATCCCGAGAGTCTCTGCACCCTACACAGGCAGGGATCCACTTGTGGATCCACAAGGACATCAAACTGGATGCTTATGGTCTAGACCAGCCTGCTCACTCCTGCTGCACCTTGCCTCACCATCTGCTTCTGAACAAACTGGGCATGGCTGGAGGGTGGCTGTAGATGCCATCCAGTGCAGAATGGCATCGAGGTGCAGAGCCACAGCTGGATCATGCTCTATTCTTGCATATCCCAGCCACCTATGTGGAGCAGGATCTTAGTCTATAGGTGAAACAATATTGTCTATTGTGTTTTGATCCCTGGCTAACTTTGGTGATGATGACAGCTCCCCAGTCCATGTGGCAGAATTGTTTCTTTTACATTCTTAAGTGCAGTGCCAGTGACTCAGTAGGTAGCATGCTCATTTCTGAGGCCAAAGATCATAAGGTTGTGGGTTCTAGTCCCTCATGAGGTGCTTCGGTAATCATATAACTGACACTGCAGTGCAGTGAGGAGGGTGCTGTAATGTTGAAGGACCGCCTTGTATAAGACGTTAAACTGAAGTCTCTTTTGCTCATCCCTGGTCACTGACCAGATGGAAGTGAAAGATCCCATGGCACTTATCAAAGTAGAGTAGGAACGTTCATTTCATTTATTTGTTTGGTAACTTTACAGGCATGTCCCGGGCAGCTGTGAAGTGACAAGTACACAGAAAGACAGTCACCAGGTGTGTTCCCCAGTGTCATGGCCAACATTCACCATGTCAATAAAACTGGTCCATGTCCCCCCCCCCAAGAATGTACTTCAAATTCCCCATCACTAAGCTGGACCTTGCAAACAAACAGCATTAGAAGCATAGTGGTTGGGAATGAACAGCAAATAGTAAGGAAAACTATACAGTACAGCAGTTATCCTAATGACTACATATTTCACTGGATTCCAGTCTCCATCTTTGAACAAATTATAAGATGGGTAAGGGAAGCCCAAACCTGTCATTGGTCAGAAGTGATCACTAGTATGCATTATTCCAGCACAACAGCACTGGTCAGAAATACTTAACTTTCAGAACCCCATTACTGAGTTTTTAAATAAAAATCAGAGGAACCATTTCATAACTGCAATAAGGCATTCCAGGATGTCTGTAACAATGAGATAATGGCACTTTCACATGCATAAGGCAGTTTGCCTCATGCCTCACTTCCTGAGATTTATTTTATTTATTTATTTATTTTCTTTTTTTATTTTAGTCTTTGGTAACTGGGTAGGCTCCTAGGCACAAGTGCCTGTTTTCAGGGGCACCTGGGAGCACTGGGTGGTTACGTGACTTGCTCAGAGTCACACAGTATGCAAGTGGAGGTTGTGAGAATCAAACTCAGGTCTGGTCTACTGGATATACCAAGCTTGTTCACACCTTGTTCCTCTAACCTTTAGGCTATACTGCCCAGTATCCCTTGATAATGCACACCCTGCCATACCTTGTTGCTGAAATATACAGCAATGTCTGGAAACAGAACATTCTTATTGACTGACAGCATTCTAAAGGGTTAGATTGATGACTGGAAGTCCTCAGGTACAATAAAACAACTAGAATTTAAACAATAAAAACATTAATTCAGACAAATTAAAAACATTTTTGTTTAGGCCAACCTGTCGGTACAGAGGTAGCGCTACTGCTTGTGACGGTGTCGACCTGAGTTTGGGAACAAGCTTGAATCATTAGTGCCAGCTGGGGGGGGGGAGAAGCATGTGTCCCGGGGATGTTCTCCTCCTCGGGGGACAGAGTCTAGCCAGGTCCACTTCTATAGTGCCAGCTGAGTGACCGCAGGTGTCAGTGCAGTCAGAAGCAGTTTGCAGGGAAGGAGGACATCAGCTGGTGCCATGCTGTGCACACTTGGGTACATGACTAGTGCACCCACATCACTGACATCCTAGGGAAGGGATGGTACAAGCAAAATACCCCGGCTGGCATGATGACACCAGTTTCCCATAGGCCCCACACCTGGTTACTCAGGTGCAACCTCCACACCCTGGATCCATTTGTGGCAGTGCTTGGGGTCCTCCATCACCCCACCAGAGAATCCAAGCTCTGGGGAAACTATGGAGGTGTAGGTAAATCCTATGAGATGCCAGAATAATGGGGCTGGGGTGGCCAAGTAGATGGGGGCCAACCAGAGATACATAGATACATAGACAGTGTCGGCAGATAAGGGCCTATGGCCCACCCAGTCTGCCCATTTGAGCTTGTAAGTTCAGTTTATGTTTTCCTAGAAGTCTGTTGCCCCTTACCACTGACCTCCAGAATTCCTTTATGTCTATTCCATGCATTCTTAAATCCCATGATTGTTTCAGTCCCCACTACTTCCTCTGGCAGGGTGTTCCACTTGTCCACCACCCATTCTGTGAAGAAATTCTTCCTCGTGTTTCTTCTGAATCGTCCTCCCTCCAACTTCATCCCATGCCCTCTAGTCCTGGAACATCTTTTTCACTTAAAAATAGTGTATTCCTGCACCCTGTTCCTCCCTGTGAGATACTTGTATGTCTCTATCATATCCCCTCTCTCCCTCCTCTCCTCCAGGGAGTACATGTTCAGTTCCTTCAACCTGTCTTCATAGGACTTGTGATGCAATCCATGCACCATCTTTGTTGTCCTCCTCTGAACCTTCTCTACCCTGTCTATGTCCTTAAGTAGGTATGGTCTCCAGAACTGTACACTGTACTCCAGGTGGGGCCTCACTAGTGTCTTGTATAGCGGAATTATGACCTCCCTTTTCCTGCTGGTGATGTCCCTGCCTATACATCCCAGCATCCTATTTGCTTTACCTGCTGCCTTGTCACACTGTTTCCCTACCTTGAGGTCATCAGAGATGATAACCCCAAGATCCCATTCCTGCTTGGTGCATGCTATATCCTCACCCCACAACTGATATATTGTGCCAGGGTTTTTGTGCCCCATATGCATTATCTTGCACTTCTTTGCATTGAATTTCAACATAAACTGCAGTAGCTGAAAAAAATAGATTTAATAATAGCACTCAGTATTTCAAGTGTTGGGTTACCTTCACTAATCTAACCTTAGGGGAATAAGGCACTCAGATTTTACCTTGCACCATGTGACTCCCTGGGATTACAGTAACTGATGGTAGCCCAACCCTGGATGCACCTTTAAGAGGGAGGGAAGCATTGCAACATTTCCAATTCATACATGCTTTCCCGTTCCTTCTGTTTATGTCTTTTATATTTGTTTTCTGCCTCAGTTGTCTTTAAAACCAGCTCTGTAGGCAGACCCACACAACTACATCATTGTAGGTGCTCTAACCAGTGACATAATTGGTTACAATCAGTCAGCAGCTCCTGCCGCTGATACTGCTAGTTGCATAAGTTGCTACCAGAGACGATCGGTACTGGCCAATTCCGATCTGATAGGACTTTTTAACGATGTAGGAATTCCCATTCTGAATCTGATTCTGATTCTGAAGTGGACCTTGGAATCTAATTTGGAATCCTAATTCCTAAATCAGAATTTCCTATGTATGTTTTAGCCTTTAATTTCAGAATTAGGATTTTCAGACAGCAATTCTAAAATTCCTAATTTTGACAATTAGGTACTAATGTGACGAATCTGATTCCTTGACTCAGACTCGGATCACCCTGGTTGCTACTTTGATGACAATAGAGCACATGCAAAGCTGTTCTTGTTCCATCAGTGCAGCTGGCTGTGCAAGAAGCAAAATCAGCATCAAGAGCTGCTGACTGATCGCAACCAATGATATCACTGGTAGGAGCACACATAATGGTACAGTGAGTCGGGTTACATATGGAACTGGTTTTAAAGACCACGGAAACAGGAAAAAAGATAGATGTACTGTACACAGAATGAAAACAAGAACAGAGGTTATGCAGTTATGATTTAGGAAGGTTGCAACACTTCCTGTCCTCTTTAGAGAAAATCCTGTAACCTGATTGGCTCATAGCAGTCACAATTTATAAGTTTATCGGGCAACAGAGCCATCTAAAAAAAAGAGCCAGTGCTGTTCCTACATAAGGACTAATTTACATATAAAACTTTTTTTTTAAATGTTTTAAAATACTTTTTTTCAAATTTTGTTAGTGCAAAAGCCCCTCTTCTAAGCACAGTAAGACACTTCAGGGTGTGGGGTATTTGGCGTTACCTGTACTTCCAGGGATTGTAAGACCCTCTGCCTGAAGTTTTAGGCATCACTATGCCCTGGGAGTGCTGGTATCCCCCAGCACCCCCAACTTGTCAGGTCTTATCACTTACTGCTTGTTTTCAGCGAAACTTTGACAGTTGAAATACACCTGTCCAGTACAGTACAGTACTGGAGACCACACTTAAAGAGGGACATACAGCTCCTAGAGAGGGTACAGAGGAGGGCAACAAAGATGATACCAGGGCTAGGGGATTTGACGTATGAGGACAGACTTAAGGAGCTCTGCCTGTTTTCACTGGAGGAGAGGAGAGACGGGGGACATGATTGAGGTCTTCAAGGCCTCAAGGAATAAACAGGGTAAACATGGAGGGATCTTTAGACTAAAGCAGGAGGTATCACCAGAGGGCATGGTTTGAAGTTGGAAGGTGGAAGGGTAAGGGGGAAAGAGGAGGAGGTTTTTCACTGAGAGGGTGGTGGACCCTTGGAATGCACTGCCTGGTGAGCTAGTTCAGAGATCCACAGTGGAGGGCTTCAAAGAGGATGGGACAGACACAGAAAGTGGATGTATCAGATGATGTCCTGTCCCAGGGGGTGGGATGGATGATCACGGGTTTCTGGAGCACAAGGGATGGGAGGGTCTGCACCCAACTAAGGATCTAAAGTTCGAGCAGACTCGATAGACCATAAGGCCTAATCTGCTGGCAAATAGTATGTTAGTATGTTAGAAATTGGAGGAACTCACTTAGCCAAAATCACTCCAAAATGAGAATTTCTGGGGCTAAATGATGGCCCGATGGAAGCGTGTCACACTTCCTTGCCAGCGACCTGGGTTTGATAGTGAACCTGCAGAGTGTGTGTATGTGTGTGTGTGTGTGGGGGGGGGAATAGGGCCCTATTGGTCTGACTCACACTTCTTGAGGGATGTTTCAATAAAGTGTTTCTCATGAGCTGGTGCTCAAATGACCAGGCTATGGGAACATGCTGCCAGTGGCAGTTTGTCTCCACCAGAGGATGGGAGGCATCCTGTTCTGGCACCACAGCGATTACAGGCAGGCTGGGGAGCATGTTGTCCTTGCAGGAGCATGCTGCGTGCATCCAAGGCATTCCCTCCCACACACACTGTGCATGCTGCGTGCATCCAAGGCATTCCCTCCCACACACACTGTGCATGCTGCGTGCATCCAAGGCATTCCCTCCCACACACACTGTGCATGCTGCGTGCATCCAAGGCATTCCTCCACACACACTGTGCATGCTGCGTGCATCCAGGCATTCCCTCCCACACACACTGTGCATGCTGCGTGCATCCAAGGCATTCCTCCCACACACACTGAGCATGCTGCGTGCATCCAAGGCATTCCCTCCCACACACACTGTGCATGCTGCGTGCATCCAAGGCATTCCCTCCCACACACACTGTGCATGCTGCGTGCATCCAAGGCATTCCCTCCCACACACACTGTGCATGCTGCGTGCATCCAAGGCATTCCCTCCCACACACACTGTGCATGCTGCGTGCATCCAAGGCATTCCCTCCCACACACACTGTGCATTCTGCGTGCATCCAAGGCATTCCCTCCCACACACACTGTGCATGCTGCGTGCATCCAAGGCATTCCCTCCCACACACACTGTGCATGCTGCGTGCATCCAAGGCATTCCCTCCCACACACACTGTGCATGCTGCGTGCATCCAAGGCATTCTCTCCCACACACACTGTGCATGCTGCGTGCATCCAAGGCATTCTCTCCCACACACACTGTCCATGCTGCCTAGGGACAGAAATGAGAAAAATGGTTGAAAAACCCCACCGACACTGGAGGTCTGCTTCTCACAGACCCTGCACAACAGAAAACACTGCCCATTTCCACTGGATCCTTTTCCCTGAATGGACCTCCAGAGGGATTTTATGGGGAGTTCAGAGGCCTGGCCATGGGGACAGTGGATGGTGTGGTGTACAGTGATGTGGTGAGTATAATTGAGCGTCTCAATTTGAGCTACTTCAATAACATGGCTATAGCTGAGAGCATGGGAAAAGACACCAATGAGTAGGTTACAGTGAGTGTAGCAGTGAGCTGCACTTGCTGGAACAAGATATAGGCATTTTTTTTGCCAAGCCCTACCAAGATGGCTGTTTGGCATAGTGGCTTGAGCCACTGCTGTTTGAGCTGGTGGACCTCAGTTCGAATCCCAATCAGCTCTACAGGAAATGTTTTTGTTTTGTTTTTAACTTTCTCCTGAGTCTGCATGCCCCCCCTGGAGTTGATCATATTAGTTTACTCCCCCCGCATAAAAATACTTGTTTCGGTTGCTGCTGTTGAGAGAATAAGCAGTGATGGTCAGAGTAATGTAAGTCATCCTTTTGACGTTGGGCACTTTTGTGTTCGATGTTTGTAATCGGTGCAGTTAAAGACTTGCTGTTATCACATAAAACCAATGGTGTATGTATCTGGAGACAGTAGGTGACATGCCTGGGGGAGCAGACTAGATGAGGGCAGGTTGGAAAAAGAGCTTAAACACATGAATCAAAATATTAGAATTTTAGAATCTTCCATTTGTTATTACCAAATACTTTTTTTGGTAAACAGGACCTTTTCCTCTTAGACTTTGTCTGCTCACATTGCCTAGTCCAGCTATCATGAAGTTATAACCTTCTGCTTGTGACATCATAACCTGTTATCATGGTCACTATGATGTCATAACAGACCCTCAGTGGGAATACAGCCTTGTTGTGTGTGGTCACCCATACCCTATTCTCTGCATGCCTGTCATCATCCTTTTGCCTTATTGCAGTGGCATGCAGTACAGAACAGGAGAGAGAAAAATGACATCATCAGCAAGCCTCTAGCTCGTTAATGATGATTTACTGGACTCTGAAATGCAGCTACAAATTTGCAAATGAATATTCCCCAAAAAGTATGCATTGGGTAGGTGGTGCCTCACGACAGAAAAAAAGACACATTAAAAACACAAAGGACACTGAGCTCAGATATATACCGTTGCTGCGTTTATCTTTATTTAAAATGACGGTCTGACAGTCAACATTTTAAAACTTACAGACACCACCCATATGAATGCCAGCTTGAAGTGTTTTGGACAAGCTGGTCAGAGCACATAGGCCGGTATTTGTGGTGTCTGTAAGACCTAAAATATTGGACTGTCGAGACTGTCATTTTAAATAAAGATAACGCTGTGGTATATATCTGGAGCTCAGTGTCCTTTTAATTGAGTGAATTCCGACTTTGTGTTTTAACATTTGCAAATTACAATTCAAATCCAATTGAGTGCGACTTTCCTCTGCATCTGAGACACTCTATTCCGTGAAGTGTATCTCACACAGCTACCCTGAAAATGGGCAAGTTTGGGAAATTTATTTTAGAAGTGTTAATATATTATTGCTTTATATTGATCAACAGTATATTAAAGCCATTTATGATGACCAAAACAACTTTCCTACATTTGGACCACCGTAAGCAGTAGCACTTAGTGTTCCACCTAATCCTAAGGGCACCTACTTTCACAGCACTTCATTGTCCCCCCTGCCTACCCTCCCTCCCTCCCCACTAGGCACCCATTCCCTTCTCTGCCCCTGCCCTCATGTCCCCTTCTGTCTGCTGCTCTCCTAGCCGCATTGTCTCCAACCTTCCTTAAGTCTGTTCTTAACCCCTTACACAGGCATACACTTCACTATGCCGCAGCTGTGCCTGTTCTCCACTCTGTTTCTCCCCCCATAAGTTTGCTTAACTGTCCAACGCAGGCACTTTCTTACCCATGCAGTAGTAGTGTCTAAATGTTATGCCTTAAGCTAAATGCTATCCCAGTCTTGTAATTCACACCAATTTATTGTCTACCTAGCTTGTAATGTATTGTTTTGTACCAGTGCATTTGTGTACTTGCTTGTAATGTAATGCTATGTATCTGTTCAACTTTTTCTTGTAACCAACGTGGAACCTACAAATGAGCATCCACTCACAGGTGTTCTCCAAGATATCATTAAAAAAATAAAAATAAAAAAGAGCTAATATATTGCCCGGAAACTGCCTGGAACTTATTGTAACTTGAAGATGCAGTCAGCTATCACTTCTTATATTTCAGGTATTTTTTTTTCGATTTCTGTTTGCTAATTAGAAGCTTTTCCACCTGGCAGTACTGCGATGATGTGTGGAGTAACACTCTGGAGGCTAAAAAAAAACAGTTCTGTTCCTCCCACTACATTTACATGGAGACCACACTGACTGTGACATCTCAAGTAACCAAGGAGAACCATTTCTCACTGCCAGATTATTCTCTTTCACATGAAGCAGCAGGGACTGGCTCTTCTTGGTTACTAGTGATGTCACAGTTGCTTACATTTTGATTGGTGACTTGTGAAAGTCACTGGTCAGACTGCAAGGGTTGTGGTGCCTCAAGGTGTTTGGTCACATTTTTTTTTAGTCTCCAAACAGAGTGCTGCTCCACATGTCAGGCCAGTACTGCCAGGTGAGAAATCTTCTAATTAGCAAACAGAAAATAAAAAAAAAATACTGAAGATATAGGAAGTAATAGCTGACTGCATCTGAAAATTACTATTAATTCCAGGCAGTACACTAGCTTTTTATTGCCACCGAGACCTTAGGTTTGTGGTTCTTATACCCTAAGAGTGGTGTGAAACCACGCTTATTTAAGAGTGCTCAGTGGCAACTCATTCAGCCACAGGTGGCCATTTTGAATAAGGTTAGGCATAGAACCTTATGACTCATATATATACTGTATATATATATATATATATATATGCTTGAGGTTGAATAACCTCCACACACTTCAGTTGCTTCAGGGGTTGAATAACCTCCACACACTTGACACACAAACACTACATAGTGTATGGGAATGTATGAGCAACCATACACACCAAGATCAGAAGCCCACCGAGGAGGGCACTGACATCAGACCTCGCATAGCAAAGCTCAAGAGATCTCATGAAGTATCTCCGCCGAGACAGAAACATCAGCCTTGTTGTACAGAAACATAGCAGTTGATGATGTCAGGTAGGCACTCAGACCCACCGTCCTGCCCAGCTTATTTGGAAAGCAAATGAGACACATTGATTTGAACACAGCAGAGGGAACCCTACCATACATTATTTTGTACAGTACTGTATATGCTTGCTTTAATTCATTTACAGTATCTTCTAACTCTGTCTTGAACTGTGGTCTAATAAACAGAACACAGAGCAAACAGGATAACATTTACAGCATTTAATGTGATTAAAGTAATAGCTACATGAGCTGGCAACATTTCTCTGGTCGTTCATCTGAGTAACACACAGTTCCCTTGGGGTGTTTTCAGTCTTGCTGATAACTTTGCTATGAAGAATTTGCAGCGTAGGTAAACATGAGGAATTTTAGACACAGGATTCTGTGTTATCGTACTATAGTGACATACACAGCTACTGGTACAATGGTACTCTGACATTACTACAGTGGTACAGCAGCAACTGGAAGTGTATGAATTTCCATACACAAGAGCACTGAACCATACACTAGATAGGGAATACTGGATGGGCAACTATGCACGATCACTGCGCTCTGCCACAGAGGGACTCTGATTCACCCTGACCTTGGGAGTGAAGCTACTCTCATCACTGAGAAAACTGCCACAGCCATCTCTGAAGGTAGGCTTTGATGTGTGTGTTGTTCCTCAGCTGTGTTAAAATCAATGTGTCTCATTTGTTTTCCAAATAAGCTGGAACACTGTTGTACCACAGAAGGGAAAAGTCAGGTTACATGACCTCTACAGTGTTGTACAACAGCATTTCAGCTGCATACACTCACCCACTCCAGGCTATCGGATTATCTTACCACAAACAATCTCCTATCCCCCACCAGTCAGGTTTTAGAAAACAGCATTCCACTGTCTTCTGTGATTTCATTGGCTGTGCAGCACCCCCCATGTCACTATCTCCTCATGCCTTGCTGCAAACCACATCCACACTGCCTCTGACCAAGGCCTGCTAATCATCACTGTTTGTTGACCGTATCCCACCCTTTCCTCCTATCAAACCTAGAGGCAGCTGGCTTAGTCCCTATCACTGTGCAGTGGTTTAGCTCCTACCTGTCCAATAAATCACAGTCGGTCAGAATCTCTGCTGTCTCATCCACTCCCCTCCCCATCCTAGCTGGCATACCACAAGGCTCTGTCCTTGGTCCCATCCTCTTCTCTCTCTCTCTTCAGAAACGGCCTTCCTTCCTCCTGCACAAAATCCAGCATACACATGTATGTGGATGACATTATCCTCTTTACCTCAGGCCCATCGATTCACGAAGTCCAAGATACTCTTCACTGTGATTTCAATAATACTCAGCAATGGTTCAGTCAAAACCAAGTAAAATTAAACATTACCAGAACTGTATCTATGATCTTTGGTACTGCCCAGAAACTTAGCAGATACTCCCCCACATCACCTCCCTGGATGGTACCCCTCTAGACTAGGTCACTAAATACAAATACCTGGGTGTTTGGCTTGATCCCCACCTATCCTACTCATCTCACATAGATGCAGCTGTCACCAAACTGCGCTCAAGCTAGGTATGCTCACTCGCACCGAGACTCTCCCCGCTCCCAGCCAGATGTCAGATCCTAACTAAAATGATCCTCCCATCTTTGACTATGCAGACGTGGTCTACTGCACCACCCTGGTTCCACCCTATCCAGACTTGATACCCTCCTATACTCCTGCTGTTTCGCGACCAACTCACCCATCAGAACCCATCCCTGTGACCTGTACTCTCTCCTAGGATTAACCCTGCTGTCCACAGCTGTTATACAGTATTCACTCCCTCAAACTTATATTTAAATTCTGGTTCAGTATGCTACCTCCTACCTGTCAGACTGTCTCTTCCCTGCCTCTGTCCCCTCCTCACGAACTGAGAAATGTATGCTCTTTAGCATCCCTCATCCATCCTCCTCATCTGATCAAGCCACTTTCTCCTACGGCTCCCTAGTTTGTGGAACAGACTTGTCCCTCCATCATGAGTTCCTCCTCTTATGTCGCCTGCAAGAAACAACTTCACTCTACCACCTCCCCTCTGCCTCTGCCCCAAATGACTAAATCCCCCCTCCTCAGGCTCTCGTGACTTCTGCATCTAAGCACTTTCTATACCCCTTTCTAAATGTATGTACTTACTATCTGTAGATTTCTTACCACTTTATCTCTAAGACCTGAAATGTGCAAGAACCATGTACTCTGTTGCTTACCAAGTATTATTGTAACAATTGTCCATCTTGTCTCAGTTTATTACTGCTGTATCACTTGTTTATGTAACCTACTGAATTTGTGTATTTACGCTAATTTATGTACTCCCACACACACCCTCCCTCCGGGTCGCATCTGGAATCCAGCCTTGGCTCATTGTGCCTTTCCCAGTTACCAACTGTTTAAATAAAAAAAAATACACATATAATATAATTAATATAATATAACTATGGTCGCACCCAAATAGTTAGGGTTGAGTAGGCACATCAATGTTAAACTTGAAATGTTTTCTTTAATAACTTTGCAACCATTCAACAGGTTTGCATGCAAATTGGCATGCACTATCACTCAGGGTAGATCTTTGGATGTGGCAAGTTGCTTTCCAGTCAGATGTGTGGTTTCCGAGTTCTGGAGAGGTGAAAAAGCATTTTTTCCCTCATTGACTTTGCTGGGATTTTTTCTTTGAACTTGCCAACAGCCCAGAGGATTTGGAATTTTGGTCTGACATTTTCAGGGCAGAAAGGGACTAGCCCACAGATGGTATACCAATGGCACAGTGACACAAATACCACAAAGACCATCACAGCAACATTTTCGGCAGTTCGCTGTGATGGTCTCCAGGTATTTTGACACTGTTGCTACCGGGGTGTTTTCCCCCATCCCCGAACTAACTCCGACTGGAGTTAGTAATCTTTAGTGCGGTGGGTGCAGAGGGTGCGAAGCCCTCCACAGAAAACACTTGTTCCCCCAGCAATGGCACAACACAATTGGGCGGTGTTGTGGTGTCTCTGTGCCGATGGTCGACAAATTTCTTTGTCACCATGGTATAGTGCAACCCTACAGATATGCCTTTTGCTAGTCTGGTGAAAAATAAGAAGCCGCTTTGTGTTAGTGCATTTTAAAAATTTGAAAACATTGTTTCTGAGCATGCTCAGTAAGCACTAAAAGATAGCTGTATGAAACGAAAAAGGAATCCTGTTTTGTATGGGAAAATTAATTTTTCATTTGCCACCATCTTGTTTCAGTTTTTTCTTAAAACAATTTTTTTCAAAAGCCACACAAATGACATAATGGAGAGAGACCACCACACCTAGCTGGCTGATTGGGACCCTGTTAGGTATAGTCTGCACTTCAATGTTAGCGATATGCCCTTGAAATGCTATTTTTTTATATTATGACTCATTTTTTGTGACCGTCTGAAAAAAAAAAAGAATCCCTTTTCGTATGATGCATCATGAAAAAAGATTCTTTTTTGTGATGAGAAAAAGTTACAATGTAATAAAATTAACCTTTGTCAGTCTGTTTTCAGTCAAATAAGACAAACACTGTTTTTGCCTGTAATTTAAAGGAGACAACGTTCAAATGCTAATAAAGTCCTGCAGTTTCAGACTATGACCCAGTGACTGCTTGCCCAAAACAAGCAAATATAGGTATTTACTTTAGTCTGGTTTGTTAAAGAAAAAACTCCCATACAATCCACATGGTTGGTCTGTTCAGAACTGAACTAGGCAGCATGGGTGGGGTGTATGGGAACTTCCAGCCACCCAAATTCGATTTATTCATGATCGCATTCCTATTCTGGCTGGAGGAGGAGGATGAAAGACAAGAGTCACATCCAGGGTAACACTTCAGCTCATGACCCACCTATGTGAACAACAGATGTGCAGCTGTCAGTGTGGTATAGATACAGTTTTTTCAGCTTGTTTCTACAGCAGCCTAATTACAAGTTTGTGTTAACGTGTTTTCTTTGGATGCAATATCCCAATCTATGCGGTATCCATGAATTTACTTAAAAGTATAAAGCACCCACACCTTCATGCAAGTTGATCCACTTTACACTGCAGCTTAAAAAGAACACATTATTCTAGGAATATAGGGAGGCAGTATAGCACAGTGGTTTAAGGCTCGGAGCTGCAAATTGGGTGACATCCAGCAGACCAGACGTGGTTTGAACTCACAGCTTTCACTTGCATACTGTGTGACCCTGAGCAAGTCACTTAACTTCTCTGTGCTCCCAGGTTGCACCTGTAAAAAAGCTTTCAGCTTAGTGTGCTATTCCTGGTTAAACAGCTAAATTAAATTAAAAAAATATAATCCAACTATGTTTGCTACTGCATCGAACTACCTTATGCCAATGCCCCAGGCCCCATCTCAGAGCTGCTGAGTGTACTGTACTTACTTGACTTGTAGGTAAAGCAAAGAGGATGTTGGAATACATAGGCAGGGGCATCACCAGCAGAAAAAGGGAGGTCATAATTCCACTATACAAGACACTAGTGAGGTTCCACCGGGAGTAGTGTACAGTTCTGGAGACCTTACCTACATAAGAATATAGATAGGATAGAGAAGATTCAGAGGAGGGCAACACAGATGGTACATTGATCACATCACGAGTCCTATGAGGACAGGTTGAAGGACTTGAATATGTACTCCCTGGAGCAGAGGAGGGAGAGAGGGGATATGATAGAGACATACAAGTATCTTACAGGGAGGAACAGGGTGCAGGAATACACTATTTTTCAGTGAAAAAGATGTTCCAGGACTAGAGAGCATGGGATGAAGTTGGAGGGAGGGCAATTCAGAGGAAACACGAGGAAGAATTTCTTCACAGAACAGGTGGTGGACAAGTGGAACACCATGCCAGAAGGAGTAGTGGGGCTGAAACAATCATGGGATTTAAGAATGCATGGGATAAACATAAGGAATTCTGGAGGTTGGGGTAAGGCAGCAGACTTCTAGAAAACATAAAGGGAACATACAAGCTCAAATGGGCAGACTGTGGGCCGTGAGGCCCTCATCTGCCGGGCAGTGTCTATGTATCTATATATATCTACGGTGTCTAGTGGTACCCACCTGCAGATGCTGTTAGTTCAATGAAAAAAAGAAACTGTTCTAAATGCTTTTTAAACAGATAAAACAGTTCCTCGCCTATCAGCCTCCCCCACCCCCACCCCACTCAGCACCCACCACTCCAAACCTCCAGTACACCCCCACACACTTTCACTCACCTGAACAGGTCCCAGGTTCAAGATCCACTCTCCAACTGAAGACACGTCTTGCTGTTGGAACCGGCGACTGCAATATGAGAAACTAAGGTAAAGGTGGTTCAATGTATTTCAATGGGGGCTTTAACTCTGGTGCATAACTCAGCCATTTTTTGACATTTTTACCCCTTATTTTCAACCTGGCCTTTTGGGGAACCCATCTCATGAACAATATGACTGTCATTATGCAACTCCCATCCAAAAGGTGATTTTGCGGTCACTTGGTGATTTGTATAATGACAGTCACATCGTTCATGAGATGGGGTCATAAGAAGGCGATGTTGAAAATTTGGGGTCAAAATATGTAAAAATGGCAAAGTTATGACCATTCAGTGCAATTTTGCTATGCACGTTCGTAACTTTGGAAATTTAAAAAAATGTTAACCTCAAATTTTTAACATAGACTTCTTATTATCTAGCCTCATGTATGTCACAGCTGTCATTTTTCAGATCCTGGCCAAAATGTGTTTTCACACGTGTAGCATGGAATGGCTTTGTAGTTGTGCGGAATTACATTTTGGCCAGGATTCAAAAACTTTCTGTACCAGGTACATAAGGTGGGGTAATAAGATGGCTATGCTGCCAATTTAGCCACTGTTGTCCTATAGATGGAAGCGCAGGGCTCTTCAACAGTGACACACATATATGCATCTATGGAGGATTGAGGCGCAGAGCCTGAAGGGCACTCGCGCCCCACAGGCAAATAAGGCAACAATTACACATCTCAAAAAATAAGGAAATTCTTTGCAAAAAAATGAAGGTACTGCATCAGTTAGGGTTGATATCAAACTGTAAAGGGAAAATGTGATGTTAGGGTTTCCAACCACCAACAGACTTGGGGAGGGGTGCCTTGGGGTCTTCAGCCCTAACGCTCACCCCATTCTCCTATACTGTACCCATCTCAGCTTATTTATTTATGGAATGGGGTGAGCGTTGTGGCTGATGACCCCAAGGCACAACCCTGATGCCTATAGGTGTGTGCAGGGTGGGGTGGAATGTTAGGGTTGGAAACCCCAACGTCACATTTCCTTCCTTTTTATGGTTTGATATCAACCCTAATTGATGCATTAACGTAGTTTTTTTTGCAAAGAATATAACACAACACAACAAAGCATAATATAATACAGTATAATATAATATCATTCTTTGCAAAAACTGTGTTATTGCACCAAGATTAAAGCAGCAAAAGTAGGGAAATATGATGTTAGAATTTCCAGCATTGACTCCCCATCCCCAGCCCCCAAGCAGCAAAAGCAAAAAACATTATGGCGAATCACTACTGGAGTCTTCCTTGGGGTTTTCAACCCTAATGCTCGCTCCATTCCCTGAGCCAACAAGGTCAGGGGCCCAATATTCAAAACTTGGCCCGGGGGTAAAATTTGCACTGCCCAGTGGGCAAATTAGCCCACAGCCAATAGCATGCAATATTCAAAAGAACAGCCCTGGGGCAAAAATTGCTGAATATAACGGGTAAACGAAGATGGTCAAACCTGGCTGTCAGTGCAGTGCAAAGACTGCCCAGCAAAGAAGACAGCACTGACTATAGCAACAGGGCAGTGCAAACAGCAGCCCGTTGCACACAGAGGTGGAGTCAGGCAAAGGTGAACTACGAGGCCACTGTGGGCACTAGCAAGGAAGTGGTGCATAACAACTGCAAACAACAGTGCAGGCCAAATACTGTAGAACCGTGCTAAAGTTCAGACAGGTTTGCCCAGGGTAAACACATTTGCCCTGGGCGCAGTCGCTTACCCAGGGCAAACACATTGCCTGGGACAAATGTTTGCCATATTGAAAACAGATATGCAAATGAGCCTACTTAGGAATTCAGAGGGCAAACAGCCACATTAGCATGTCATTAGGGCCTGATTTGCATGCATTTCCATGTGTAGATTGCACATGCTATTTCAGGGTGCACACAGCACCACCTGTGGTGTCAGGCTGGAACACAGTCGGTAGCTTCAGACTGGCTTGCACAGCACCACCTGTATTTCAGGACTGGATCTACAGGTCAGTAGCTGCAGGCTGGGTTTGTACACAGCTGCACCGATTATTGTGCCCAGGGGGCCAGCACCACAGGCATGGGTGGTTGTGCTGCATGCCATAGACATATGGTTGTGTCTGCTACAGTGTGTATTATATGCTAAAGTACCATGGGTAGCTGGTATTGTGAGGACACATCAATGCTTGCAGTGTGTATCAGGTAACACTGAATGCTGCTATCCACACATAGGCCTAGCTGGCGGGTGTTTTTCTGACAGAGGACAATACTGTCATACTTGTCCTGTGACCCACAGGTGCTGTGCTACCAGCATGGGATTCTCACAGTAACAAACACATGGCTGGTCATGTGTGATGGAGTGTATGTACAGGTGTGCGATATGTGCCCAAGGGGGGCACACACATGCCATCATACAGGCCCAATGATATTAGGGGCATTCCTGTCACTGGAACGTGTTCACTGTGTGGATGACCCCAGCCGTGTGGCAGCAGTTACTTTGTGGTGCATTCGAGGCACCTGTACGCCCTCCCTCACCACCCTCCCTCCTCTCAGTGCAGCATGTGTGTGCTGTATTGTGTTGGTGTTCCCCATATGGAGAGATTGGTGGTGTGTGCCACATGTGCTGACCAACAGGGTGTCCACTGGGTACTAGGCCACCATCAACTTCCTGGCAGAGTTGGGACTGGTGCTAGATAACGGTGCTGTGGGCACTGCCAGGGTACCATGCTAGACATTGTGGCTGGTACCATTGGTTTGCAGCATATCTTCTCCTTGGCATATTGAGTGGCCCAGGGTAGTTTTCTGCCCTCTCTTTCTGCCCACTGACTGCAGTCATCAGGTGCACCATGGTGCTGTTGTTGCATATAGCCTGTTGCCTGCTGCTGCTGTGTCCATCCCCCCCCCCCGTCCTTGTTTTGCCCAGAGTTAAGAATACCTTTTTCTGGGCAGTAACTTGCACTGTGCTATGCGTCACACAAACTCACTTTGCGTGGCACTAATGTGCTGAATATAGCATAGCACCTGTATTCATGTACATGCCCCCTGTCTTTGCCCAGTGCATACATTATCACTTTGCGTGGCACTATTCCAGTTTGCCTGCATTATTTAGTCTTTTAAATACAGGGGACCTCTGCAAACAGGGCACAATCCTGGCGCAAAAGGTTTGCGCTCAGTGCAAAATTTGAATATCTAGCCCCATATGTGCTGTTTGTTCGTCAGGCAGGGAAGATTAGATTTTTTCAAAGCCTATGTTTCTCTGTTTTATAGGAGAATGGAGTGAACATTGGGGCTGAAAACTCCAAGGAAGACCCCAGCAGTGATTCGCCGTAATGTTTTTTGCTTTTGCTGCTTGGGGGTGGGGGAGGGGAATCAGTGTTGGAAACCCTAACAACACATTTCCCTATTTTTGTCACTTTAATCTGAACCCTAATTTGGGTATTAATGCTGTTTTTTTGCAAAGAATCTCCTTTCGTTTTGAGATAGTTGAATTGTAACAGCTGCATACACTACAATAGAATAGAATATTGATCTACTCTATCCATGCCAAGCCAGTTGTACAGTAAAGTGTTTGGTTGTTAAACTGAAACAGCAGTTTCCTCTTGCTGCATGAGAAGGAGTTTAGATGCTTTTACTGCATGCAAATTCTGACAGTGTTTTTTTTTCACTCTGCTAATTGCGTTTGCTTTGAGTAACTTTATTTTTTTAGAACAATTATACTGTGAACAGAAAAAAGTGCTGAAGGCACAAACATATGCTAATTCTGGTGTTACCCAGCAGGCATGGCATAGCGCAATTGGTCTGAATCATGCTCATTGAGGGATTGTTTCACTAAAGTGTTTCCCAGGTAAACTGAAGTTGTTAAACTGAATATGAATGCCAATTTCTAGTTATGAAAGAACTCTCCTTAGTCTTGTTACAGGAGCAAAAACAAGGACACTGAATTATTGCTGCATTTCACTCCATGGTGGTTCAGCATATTGTGCTAACATATATGCAATAATTAGGTACCTCTGCAGCTCGGTATTTATGTTTGTTACCGTATTCACATTTTTGTCAAGGAGAGGCCTACAAGCCGTAGCAGTTGATTTTCAAGTATGTCAAGGGACATGTAGAAAGAACATTTCCTTTAATATACAGTATTTAGAATTGTCTCACCTGCTAGCTTGTTGGAGGGACAGCCGGGGAGATCAAGCCTCCGAGAGGGTGCTGCTTTACTGTGAGAGGGAGGGAGGGAGGAAGGAAGGGAGAGAGATGAGTCCTGCTGCCAAACTGCCCCGGAGGTGAACAACAAGGGGAGGAACAGTGGGTTTCATATGATGGGGAGGGACGAGGCTAAAGAAGTTGATTTTATTTGATTTATTTATTTAAGAGTTTCACCAGGAAGGCATACTGAGCACAAGAACTTGTTTCTAGATGTGCCCTTGGGGGCAGTGGAAAGTACAGCAAATGAGGCATAAATGATGGGTATAAACGTGGACACTTTGTCTTGCATGCAATGCACTGGTGCGTCTGATGACACCAGTATCTACAGTGTCCTCAGGAGAAACTAGCAAAAAAGGTAAGATCCCCACATGGCCTCCTGTACATACCATTAAGTGTCAATCACTCATTCCCTGATTAAGCAACAAAACTCACCCCCAGTACCTCACTCCCTTTACCCCCACCCTTACTTATTTATTTACTCATCACTTTCACCTCTGTCTACCTACCCTTTCCTACCTTCATTTATCTAGCCCACATCTTCCCACCTCACCCTCACCTATCTGGCCCACTCATTCCACACACACACCCAGCTCCACTCTCTTTTCCTCTTCCTTCCTGTTAGGCCCTGCACACATCAAGCTAGTTAAAACATTTTAAGGTGTTTAAAACATTTTAACTAGCGCAAACATGGCTCCCGTCCGCATTAAAACATGGTTTGAAACCATGTTAGCAAACTGTACTAGAACCCTGAAGGAAGCTAGGCTTAAATCCGTTTTTAAAATGGTTTTCAATCCGAGATCGTGTTACCTGTTAATGCGGATGGGCATCAGCAGCTTGCTCCATTAGGAAGCATGCTACAGTCGTGGGGAACCGGTTTTAAAAACGTTACTGGAAGCAGATGTGGATGGGAGTCGGCTGTGTGATAACCAAGTTAAAACTCGGTTGTTGACTGATGTGGACAGGCTGCTGTGGTAAGTTCAAAAACGTTTTGAAAAACGTTTTTAAAAACCGACCACATCTCACTTGGTAATGTGTACTGGGCCTAAATTTCTTCCCTTACCTCAATGCCTCCCTTCCCAGACTGTAGTCAAGCTACATGCCTAGCACGTCTGGTCAAGTCTGCATTATTGCAGCCCCATGTTGTAACCATGTATTATAGAAATTATGTTATCAGACTGCCATATGTATTACCTTCTGCTTACCAACCTAATAAGTACTGATTGTATTATTGTCTTTTGAACACTGTCATATATGTTTTTCATTTTTGCTTATACTGTGTGTACTGTTTTGTATGCCCAGGACCTCCTTGTAAATAAGCCTGCTCAATGGAGTATTTCCTGTCAATAAACTTGAACATGAACTGCAGACTCCAGCCCACCTGCTGGCCTTGCTGCCACTAACTCTGGCATGTCTTCCTGTCAGCTGGTAGCTGAAGAGAGCAGAGGGGCTTGGGAAATCCCAAGGATGGCCAAGATGTGGGGAGCACACCATGATTGGTGGTCCCATGCAGAAGATAATAAGCCCTGGCTAGATGACAGGTCTGAGGTGGGACATAGGTAGTCCCAAGATGAGAGCAAGTCTCCTCAAGGGGTGGCCGAGTGGAGGAAAAAATAGATAAAAAAGGTTTGACCATTAAAGGCCTACTCAGCTGAAAACAGCTCATTTGCAAGGATGTCGTAAGAGGAAAGGTACAGAAGAGATTGTGAAAAGCAATACAATAATGAAAATTATGAAATGGGTAGAAAGAATGCTGGCTTCTGTTTGGTCCAGAGGTCCTTTCAGTTGGACCATTATCCGAACACAACAGCCTGGCTGAAAGTAGCTCAACAAAATATGTTTAAAAATACATCCAACTTATTAAAAAGGACCCACTTCATAATCGCTATAAGGCACTCCTGGGAGTGAATTATGGTGGCTAATGTCTTTCTCGAGTGGTAGAAGCACTTGGATTTGGCCTTGTGCTTCATCCCACCTGAGGTGGGTCATTATCCTACCATAATGCACCCCCTGTCATGCCTTATTGTTTAAGAAATATACAATAATAATTAAAAAATGGGAGGAGAAATCCTGGAAGCTGAATGGATGAAACAGTCTTTGACCCATGATAATATCTCAATTTACAGTATATAACAGGGGTTTGCTGATAACCCATACAATAAAAAGGCAAATCAGCACTCAAAACCAAACCGCTCTTCCTAACTTATACAAAGTGGAAAAAGCAGCAGGTTACCACTACAGTGATTATGTATCTGCTGTTAACAGCACTGTGTACATGTCATTAACAAGACACTGCTGAACTCCACAAGAACACCCAAAGAGCAATGAACACCCCCACAGAACAGGTAAAAAATTAAAGAAGAAAAAACATAACCTTAGAAAACAAATAAGAAGAGGTGGACCCCTATTATATAAAATGGGTACGTGATGGGCAGTCATACGATAGTGGATTTATCAGTACTCCTGGCAAGTGAGTTCAGAGTTTTCTCACGCGGAGTCACTCGTGATAACCCCAAGCTCATTTGCCACTCATACTGATAAATCCGCTGTTGTATGACTGCCCATCATGTATCCCCTTAATATCATCATGGTCCAAAGTGGATAATCAAGATCAGTCACTTACTAACACTTTAGGGCCATTTTATCATCATAGTAATATACTCCAGGGTGAGGTATATCAGCAGCAGCATCGCTTCTTTGGTGGTTGAAGGCACTCAGCATTGCCTCATGCCTCACAATGCACCTAAGGCGTGAAGATATCTCATAATATACCACATCCTATTATGCATTATTGCTTAACTGTAACAATGCACAATGCACAGACGTATCCACAGTCAGATACTGCAACAGAAGTGTTTTATGGGGTGCAATACACAATGGGCTGGATATTCAAAAGGGTTGCACCAGCGCAAGTCTGAAAATGCGCCATTCTGTGATATTTAGCAGGGAGGCAGTTGCGCCACCGAAACGTGCTGAGCAACAGCGCAATGATAATGAAGGCATGCGCACTTAAGGGGAGGAACCATGCATAAAGGCGTTTGCATGATGTTCGAAGATCTTGCGCAAGGCGCAACAGTGGAGCAAGCGAAGTTGTCTATCAGCGGAAATGAGCCAAAATAAAAGGAGCAAGGAAGAGTGCAAGAACGCTACAGGGAAGCCACATGAGGCAGGGAGAGAGACAGCCACAGGGAAACTGGTGGGAAACAGGGCAGGCCAGGGAAACCACACTGCAGAAGAGAGGCACAGGAAGGTGTGTGGTGACACATACCAGAGGCCAGCACAGACAGGTGTACCCGGTTCAGGGAGGTAGCAGTCAGGACAGCGGGGAACAAAGCAACAGCTGCAGAGTGGAGAACGCAAGCCAGGGACATGGCCAGTGCCACCTTCCACATGGAGGCCGTAATGAGGGGGGTGAGAAGGCATGCGGCAGGGGGACGTGGCTGTAGAAGGGCCCGTCAGCTGTATGCCCCCAACAGGCAGTACTGAGCCTGCACCAGCTTTGAGCTGTTTACAGATATCGAGATTGTGGGCCGGTACTGCCTGAACAGGGCAATACTGAGGCGGCTCTGTGAGCTATACAGTGATGAGATGCAGGCACCCACACGACGGAGTCATGCCCTGTCAGTGGAGACAAAGGTAACAGCCTGCATGTACTTGCTCACCACAGGTACCTTCCAGAGACCAGCCGGGGACACCACAGGCATAACACAGTCGGCCACCTCACGCATCCTCACCCAATTCCTCAGTGCACTGCTGCCACATGCTGCGGAGTACATCCATTTCCCCAGCACTGTGGCAGAGCGCACAGCAAACATACAGGAGTTCCACAGGGTAGCATGTATGCCTGGCGTGCTAGGGGCAATAGACTGCACCCATGTGGCCATACGCACACCACCTGGCAAGGAGGGGGCCGCATACATGAACTGCAAGGGCTATTCCAGTGTCAACTGCCAGGTGGTGTCCGATGCCAGTGGGCGCATCATCAATGTCTGTGCCATACACCCTGGGGGAGCACATGATTCATACATCTGGCACCAGTCAGCACTGTGCCACCAATTCGAGAGTGGGGACATCCCCACAGGACATCTAGTGGGTGAGTATGCAAATGAAATGGACATATCGTGGGCCTGGGGGGGCATGGTCAGAGGTGCCATGGGTGTGGCCCACAGGGCTTGGGGCAGTCCGAAGCTGAACATGAAACTAACCTCCACTCTCTGCACACAGGTGACAGTGGATACCCACTCCATGCCTGGCTGCTCACACTGTACCGGCGGCCCATGACCCCATCACAGGAACGCTACAATGAGGCACATGCCACCATACGCAATGTCATTGAGCAGGTGTTCGGGATGCTGAAGACCTGTTTCCATTGCCTGGGCACCTCTGGTGGTGCCCTACAGTACAGCCCCTCAAAGGCCTGTGGGATATTCCTGGCCTGTTGCATCCTGCACAACATGGCCAAAGAATGTGGGATAGCCATACAGGTCGAAGAGGGGGACAGCGATGGGGACGATGGGGACACCGGTGACGATGGTGATGGGCTGCCCCCCCTTGTCCAACGGGACCCCTGACTGATCCGGCTGGCACAGCTGCACCGAGACACCATCACAGAGGAGCACTACAGCCAACCCAGGTAAGTCATGGTGCCATGCACAACCACCAGTGGCTAAGAAACAGCCCACAAACATGCATGGAAACACACCAGGGGTGCATGCTGGCAAGGGATGTGGCAGGGCACAGAAGCACACACACACAACCAGGGATGGGTGAACAGCAACACGCTACATGGACGGACACACACACACGCACACACGCACACACTGCACCAAAAGTGCACAGAGGGCAGGAGGAAAACCGAGCCAGAATGCTAACACTAGCAACACACATGTCCACAGGCCACCACGTCCACTGTCTGTCCATGTGCATGTGTCAGATGCTGGGCACCATCGCACTTTGGTGTACAGCGCAATGCAGGCATCATCATGCACACGTACCTGTGGACAGCAGCCAGGAGGGGTGCAGGTGGACCGTGTTTGCGCGGCATGGCGGGCACCCACCCGCACTGCCCATCAAACACACAATGCACACAGGGCAGCACCAGACAATGCCCTCGCTGGGAGACAGGTCATTCTCACGGCACAGTGCCACGGCACCTTGTATGCGTGCGACGCCCGCCGAGACCCGCCGGCACTGGCAGGCTGACCCGGGCCCTCATGGGGTGGCACCGATGGTCTCCCAGGGGTTCCACTGCACGAATGCGACCGTGCCCACGCAGGGGGCTGCAGCACACCGAACATGCCTGCACCAGGAGTGCTCGGGATGCCCACAGCTGAATCTGGTGTCGACAGGGTGGGTGTCGCACGACGCCGGGAACGGGGAGTGGATAGTTCACTGTGTGGTGTGAGCGACGCATGGGCACCTGACTGTGTGCCCATTGTGGCCATGACAGCAATGGATGCCTGTGCATGCCTGTCAATGGCAGCGGTCACATCCTCCTGCAAATGATCAATCCATGACAGGATCCTATCGTGTCCTTGCTGCACGCCTCTGCCTGCTCCAGAGCCACACACATGTCTCCACGGATGTTGCAAGCTGCATCTGCTGCTGGACCGATGCCGCAGTAGGCGGTGTGCTCGCCCAAGAGGTCATCAGCCTCCTCAGCATCCTGTCCCTCAGGGTGTGCACGGGCCTGATGTTCAGCACCCCTTGAGGATGGGCACTGTGCACCAGGACCAGGTATGGGCAAGTCCACAGGTGTTGCACAGATGTTGCCGCTGAACCCTGAACCCCCAGTCCCAGTGGGCGACTGCTGCTGCCACCCCTCCGGCCGCTGCACCCAAGGGCTCAGTAGTGCCACCACTGTGGCTGCAACAGTCCCACTGTCCTGACCAGCCACCGGTGCTGCCCCACTGGTGCTGACAAGCACAGCCTGGGACTGTGCTGACACGCTGGCCCACAAGGCAGCATCAGCCAGAGCCATGGGCACGAGCTGACCTGCTGTGTGTCCATTCCGTGGCACACATTATCCTGCCCGACGGTCGTGTCATCATCACTGGTGCAGGTCTCTGCCCCAGCCACAGCCACGCATGCTGGCATCCTTGGACGCCAGAACGCTGAGACACAGGAAGGGCTTCCCCCACACCTGTCTCAACAACATCAGTGTGGACAGCCAGGCGGCACCACTGTCGTGCCGATCCACAGAAACCTGTCGAGGTGGATGGTCCAAACTCCGACTCTGTCCGACAGTCCTCAGTGGACAGGTCCACCAACATTGACCCATGCAGATGCTCAGGATCTGTAAGGGAAAGCAAAGTCACGTTACTGCGTGTAACCTAACTGGCCCCCCCCCAAGGCACACCATGGCTTACCATGCAGAGATGGGCCACCACCCCCCATCTGAAAGCCACCGCCCGGAACTCCCTCTATGGCACTGCAGGGCATGCTTGCAGCAAGCCTGTCCTCTGCTGGTGTGAGCTGCACCACCTCCAGCTGTCCACCGCCTGTTCCAGCACGTGCCGCCCTGATGGCAGCCACCTTCTCCTTCACCCTCCTCCTGTCATTACCCATCTTCTTCTTACACTCCTGCACGGAGTGCTGGTGGCTGCCATGCAGGTTCATGGCACGTGCCACCTCCTCCCATGCAGCAGCATGAGCCAGAGGGGTGCCCCGCTGTCCACTGAGCAGTGGCTCCTGATCCAGCTAGGTCTCGAAAAGTGCCTCGGTCTCGGCCTTTGTGAAGTTGGGCCTCCTCTGCCGCCCACCATCGTTGTCCTCCTCACTCAGACCTTGCTCGGTCATTATTCAGCCTGTAAGGATAGCAGTGGTTACCTGTGACTGTGCAGTCCAAAGCATGTCCCTGAATCCACAGTCCACACTCCCACACAGCATGCAACTCACCAATAAACTGCAGTAACCGAATATGGCCACTGCAGAACTCTGTCGCACTTTTATAGCGCAATACATGCAAATTAGGTGAGGAGCAACTTTAATTAGATGCAAATCACGGTGCTGCACCATTGAATGGCTGATCGGATGATTAGCATATGACGGCTGAATATTGCGCTTTGCGCAATTGTGTTGAACAGGCTGAGCCAATGGCGCAGTTCTGTGGCATGCATAGTACACCTCACTGCACATGACCAGGCTGCTGATGCTGGCGTTTGGCACGCTGATGACGTGCTGTGCGCGATGGTCAATGCAGGGCACAGCCACCATTGTGCCAGTGGCGCTATAGCGAGGGTCACTACATGGCGCTGTGACAATTGGCCTCCATAGTGCAATGGCAAACTGCTCAATAGTCCACTGTGGCACTGGCAAACAGGCAACCAATCACTCATATGCATAGTCGTCCGATGGCGCCACGCGGGCCTTGCGCCAGAGACCCTGACCCTGTGCCCGACTCTGCTCCCTTGGCACCATGCATCCGGCATGGCTGCACCTTTATCGTGCTGTTCGGTAACAGTGTGATAGGGAATGGCAGTGCTGTACCGCGCAGCATTTGCACGTGGGTACCGCGCTGCAAAGCGCCATATTGCCTACTATAGTGGTTGAGACGGCACGCAGGAGAGCCCCACAGTGGACTGCCATAGAGTTGGCAAACCTTGTGGCCATTGTGGAGCCACATCATGGGCCTCTGTTTGGGGAGGAGCCACTGGACAGGACCAGGACCCAGGTCTGGCTGGAGGTGGCCACTGACCTTGGGGAGGCCACTGGATGGAGGAGGACTGTGGAACAGTGCAGGCACCACTATGGGGACCTCAGGAGGAGGGAGCCAGAGCTACTTGCCCGTCTGCGGTCACGTGCTAGGAGGGGCATGGTGCCTCATCCAGGTGGGTGATACATCTATGCACTTGTATTGTCCATATGGGTAACAGTGTTTTATGTGTCCAGCACATAGGGGAGGGCTAGTCTAGGGTTGGCTGTGGCGGTGTTTACAGGGTGTGGGGTGGGTGGGCACACACATTGGGGCAGGGGACTTTGCTCGGGATTGTACTGATGTTCTTCTCTCTTGTTTCCCTCACAGGCGTGGACGAGCAGCGACGGCTGAGGGAGGAGCAGCAGAGGAGGAGGACAGAATGCCCAGGAGGGAGGGGACCATCACTGCTGACCTGACCGGCCCGATGAGGGTGAGTACCATGACTCCAAGGATTACTATTGCATGCTGTGTAACAGGGTGGGCAGCGGGGCATGGCCACCATCCATGGACACCACTGCCATGCATGCGACTTGTGACAGTCAGCACTGTCCAGTGGCACTGCATGTCTGGGAGTGCATCAGTGGTGGTCCATGTGTGCACCGGGCACATGGCTGTGGCACTGCCTTCCCACCGCATAGCCACGTTACTGTACGGCCTTGGTGGTGCTGTGCAGGACATGGGAGGTGGGTGTGTGCAGTGATCCACAAGGCTGTTGCTGCCTGAGTGGGCAGGTCTTGTGGACACGGTCACTGTGGGTGGTCGCACACCATCACAGGGGCGTGGGACATGGCTGTATGCCATGCACAATGGGTGGGCTGCAGGGGGATGGACAGTTACACCTATTGACTCTGCTCCCTCATCCTAGGTGACCGGAGGCTCCTGCAAATACAGCGGTCCATTCATGAGCTGCTACAGGTGACCAGGGAGACTCTGCAGCTCCTACAGGACATGAACCGGCATGGGGTCAGGAGGAGAAGGAGGGCCAGACAACAGCACCAGGAGGAGGAGGAGGACCGGGCGGACGTTGATGTCCACATGCCCCAACTACCACCTTCCCCTCTCACCCACCCCACACCCTTCTTCCTCTCCCATATGTTCACGCCTGCCCTCACCCACCCCCACCTTGTTTATGTCCCTCACCCCACGCTTGTAAATAATTCTGTATATAATTATTTTTAATATTACAATACATCTATTTTGATATGAATACTGCTGTGGTCTTCGATTTGCAGCGAGCTACTGGTGCTCAGCTGCAGTGGTGTGCATAGCGCCTGGGGTGATGCAGTCATGGGTATGTGTATGTCCGGGGGAAGTGACTATGGTGTGGGAGTAGCTATCAGTCAGTGTCTGTGGTGTGTGTGTTGTTCCTGTGCATTGAATTACTGTGTGCAGTGGTCCATGGTGCATGCTCTGTGTCCATGGTGCCCTGTCAACCCATCCAATGCCTGTGCAGCTGACACCCTTGCATGTCTGTGACCTCCAAGGTCTGCTGCCATGTCACTGGTGGCAGTCCATGCGGTCAGCCACTGTAACTGTCACAATGCTGAGTTGTCTTCTGTCACTGGTGTGGTGCATGTTTGCCTCAGGTGACACTGTGGCCTCCGTGGTTGTTGTCCCACCTCCATGCTGTGGCTTGTGTGTGTGTGCAGGGGATGTGCACCACTGTCTGTGACTTGTGCTCCAGACATATGTTGGTGGTGTATGGGTCCACAGTGCCTGTGCAGGGTGGCTGGCACTCCTGCCATGGGGGACTACAGGCTGTGTGTGCATGGTTTCCATGGGCCTACACTGGGGCTGGGTTGCCACGCTACTGTGTCCCAGTGATATTGTCCCCTTGGGTATGGGTGTGTTTGTCCCTGCACTGTGTTGCATCCGGTATGATGCATGCTTCCACGCAGCACTGTGGGTGTCTGTGCTGGCTGTTGTGGCCAGTAGTGGGTTGGGGTGTGTCACTGGACTACTGTGCAGGGTGCTTTATCAATGGTGGTGGTGTCAGGGGCATGCCCTGTCCTGTGTGGGGTACCTCTTGTGCCGATGCATGGTCAGTCTCTCAGCTGTGCCTCGGGGGGATTGTGCATGTTGGCACTGTGTCTGCCGTTGTTGCATTGCCGTGTGCTGCCACCCACTGCTGGGTGCTTATGGTAGGGCTGGCTTGTATGGTTCTGTGGTACACGAGTTTGCAGTGTCACAGTGGGGGTAGTGGTATGCATGGGGTTTCCTGCAGTGGTGGTCACTGCTCATGGGGGGTGTCTGGGGGTCACGGTGCAGGGTGTGCTGTGCACTGGGGGATGGTGTGGCACGGGGTGGTCCGCCATCCTTGTGTGGCAGTCTCAGCTTGCCGGTGGGTGTGATGGGGCACCATGGCCCAGCTGTGGGTTGTTTGCTTGTCCCCATGGGCCGGTGGTTATTCCAGCCTTCCCCCAGTTGTGCTGTGCTTGGGGTGTGGGGGCACAATGTCAGTTCTGCTGTGTGTTCCTGTGCCCATCTGTGGCATGGGTGGTGGGCCCCTACCTCCCTGGTTGTACAGTTACATTGCTCTGCAGCTGGGGGACTCCCTGCTTGCGCTATGGCGCCTCTGGACTGCTCAGCTGGACATCCCTTGTTGTGCCTTAGCGCATCATATCTGCTCAGCTTCCCCTCCCTAGTTGTGCTATGGCGCAGGTTGTGAGATATTCAGACGTTACCTGTAGGTGCAATTTGGCTTGCTCCTTTTTTGAATAGCGCGTCTATTGCGCATGGGCGCAATGGACTTGTGCTTGCTTCTGCTATTGCGCACTTTTTGGGCGCAGTTTGAATATCCAGCCCACTATATATATTCAGAAACAATAAAGCAGCTCAGGGTAGTGCATGCAAAAAGTGTTTACCTGGACGGCATGCAGAGTTGAGA
Source organism: Neoceratodus forsteri (assembly GCA_016271365.2). Lineage (NCBI taxonomy): Eukaryota > Metazoa > Chordata > Ceratodontiformes > Ceratodontidae > Neoceratodus > Neoceratodus forsteri. The sequence goes on from JADMNL010000023.1 coordinate 222,498,849, forward strand.
ATGGCTTCTTTCACAGTGTGTGCTGGGGGAGAGTACAAGGGAAATGCAATGCTATAAACTGAAAGGAACAAAAAGCATGCAAAACAGAAGTAAAAACAGAGGACAACTGTGTAATATGGGCAGCTGTGCAAAATGAGGCAGAGTGCACAACAAGCAGCTGAGCAGAGGTCTAGTGGCAATGGACTGCTGTACATTACAAACAAGTTGAATAAACAAACTGTGATAACTGTGTTTAGGCAGGCATGGAAATAAATGCCAGTTATATTGACCACAGTGGAAGTGAACAAGGCAGAGATGGCTGGGAACTGTATATTAGACCTAGAGAGGGGCATAGGGTATTGTTGGAGTGATGGGGATATGAGAAAAAAAGGGTGGTAAGGGGGAGAGATTAGTAAGAAGAGGTCAAGTGCAAGAACAGATATGACCCTGGATCCCCAGGATAGGCAAGGGTTGTTCCCAGGACCAGAACGATGAGATACAGGGTGGCTCTTCAATCTAGTAGTAAAGGCTCTTAGTATCACAGAACCCTCTGTGACATTTTTACTTAAACTTCAGTTGCAGCTTTCACTGGTAAAAATGTGGTGCCTGTTTCTGATAAAATGACAAAAACAGAGACACAGTTGATGAACCATAACTTGCAGCCTTGACATTTATTGAAATAGACACATCAGCACCCTTCTGGCAAACCTGGGACTGCGATGTTAACAATCACAGTCAGATCTTTCAAAAAAAAAATGTATTCTTTTGGTAACTGATTAAGGCCCAGTGGGCACAAGTACCTGTTATCAGAGGCAACCCTTGCTCAGAATCACACAGTATGCAAGTTGAGGCTGTGGAATTAAACACAGGTCTGTTGGATGTGTTGTTATACCATGGACATAAGTGAACAGCCAATGAAATCATCAGACTGGCAGTTTACCATCGGTGTAAATCCTCTGATAACCAGCAGCTGTTGATGAGTATATCCAATATATCCTCTGCAGCACAGGAATAAATGCAATAAAAATAAAAACACACAGCAACCTCTTTAATATTTGTATTTTATTATAGTAAAAAATGAACCTTGGTATAATCGCAATATGCCACTTGGAGGATGTGGGTTATCGGGGATTTACCAAGCTGGTGAGGATTTACCCACTTGGTCGCCTCATGGGCAAACCACTCCAGCTGTGGTAAATTCCTGACAACAAACCCCTCATGGTTTATTGTTTAAATCATTCACAGCTTGTTGCTCTAACCTAGACTATACTGCCAGCTATTGAATTGTTGAATAGTAATATGTGGTTTACATAAACTGTATTTTATAATCACTGGTTTAGATAAACACTGGATTAGTAATCTGTAGTTTACATAAACTGTGGGTAGTAATATATTATTTACATAAACTGTGGATTAGTAATCAGTGTTTTACACAAACTGTGGATTAGTAATCCTGGTTTACATAAACTGGAGTAGTAATCTGTGGTTTACATAAACTGTGAATCAGTAATCCCAGGTTCACATAAACTGTGGATTAGTAATCAGTGGTTTACATAAACTGTAGATTAGTAATTAGTGGTTTACATAAAATGTGAATAAGTAATCACATGTTACATAAACTGTGGATTAGTTATCCTTGGTTTGCAGAAACTGTGGATTAGTAATCTCCAGTTTACATAAACTGTGGTGTAGTAATCTGTGGTTTACATAAACTGTGGATTAGTAATCCGTGGTTTGCATACATTGTGGATTATTAATCCGTGGGTTATATAAACTGTGGTTTAGTAATTAGTGGTTTACATAAACTGTGGATTAATAATCATTAGTTGACATAAACTGTGGGTTAGTAATCAATGGTTTGCATAAACTGTGGCTTAGTAACCTGTGGTTTACATAAAGTGTGGATTAGTAACTGGTGGTTTCCTGGAAACCGTAGAGTAATTTCCCACAAACCAGGGAAAAATATTTCTTAGATTGCATACATAGAAATGTGTTTTGGAATTCCGTGGAATTAAAAAAATTGCAAAGTTCATTTTGGAAGCAGAATGGCCATTCCCCATGATGTTCACTGGCAGAATGCCACATTTTGCACAATTCTACTCAACAATATTGAACTGAAGGAGGCTGTAAACAAAAGTCGCCATGGCCAGGTATTTTTCCCTTCTTCTCCCTGCACATCCCTCCTCCCCATGTGAAGCATGCATCTTGTCTTTACCCTGGGGGCAAAGCCTAATAGCACATGGTCACCCACACCACTAATGGCCCCACATCAATGTCACGTGTCACTCTCCAAGCATTGCACATCTCCTTTGACCCCCCCCCCACAGGAGGAGAGTGCCCATATGGACGCTCTTTCACCCTCCCTGACAGCCTCTACTCTAACGTCCCTGGCTCAGGGCATGAAACTGGGTTGCCAGCATGTCAGAACAGTCCCTTACCACTAAGTACCACAGAGCACGCTTGTCTTTTAATTTGAATCAAGTATTACAGCATCTTTCCATGCTGACATTGCTGATACTGATCTCCTTCCTTGAGGTTAGGGAGTGAAATTGTTATCAGCAGTGTCAGTGCAGAAATGTTCTGAATAATAGTAATTTAAAAATTAGAAGACAGGCAGCTTGTCAGCACAGCAGAAGTGCTACCACTCATGATGCCAGTGAGGTGGGATTGGGACCAGTCTCGGCTCACTGGTGCTGGCTGTGGGAGTGGAGAACTAAGTGTGCCAGAGATACTGTCCTCCTCCAGGGAGGGAGGGTAGACTCCGTCAGTGCAACATAGTCCCCTGGGTGACAACAAGTGGCAGTGCAGCTGGAGGAACATGTTTGGAAGAGGTGGCAGTAGATGCCAATGTACTGACATGCTTGGAGTGTGCAGGTCATGATGTCACAGCACATGCCATATGGGACCAAGGAGAGAAAAAGAAAAAAAAATGGACCCTAGCACTGTGGCTTAGCAGCCCGGTATATACAGCCCCTCCCCCCACCATTCTTGACATAGTTGTCCTGCTGGGGGGCACAATGCAAATCCTGTCAAAGGTGCCACTACCTTCCAACCCACCTGGGGGTCTATCCATGGTCAGTATTGGCACTGGAGGATCCAAGGTAAGTGGCAATGGGGGCCCAGGTACCAGTGACAGAAGTGAACATAAACAGAATGAAATAAAATATTAACAGACATAAGCAGGCACATTGTCAGTGGCTCAGTAGGTAGTACGCTCACCTGTGGGGTTGGAAAATTGGAAGGCTCTGGGTTCTAGCCCCACTCTCATACAGTAGGACTCAGGCACTCTGAGATATGCATCACCAAAAAATTAAAGTTACACCAGCTACATATGAAAAAGTTCATTCTTTACACAGAAAACATAATAACTTACAAATCATAGGTGATGTGCAAAAAAGTGCAAGATGACATGCAAAAGCACTGAGGTGATATAAAGCTAAAGGTAACCCGTGTTTCACCTCTACAAATGAAGCTTCATCAGGGATTTGTCTAGCCCCACATCTGATACTTACTAATACCCATGACTGACATTGTAGCAGTATGGGGTGTTGTATTGGTGAGGTGCCATCCTTTGAAGAGATGTTAAACCTAGGTCCTTCTGCCCATCTCTGGTCACTGTCCAGGTGGAGGTAAAAGATCCTAGAGCACTTATCAAGGAAGAGCAATGGAATGTTTATTAAAATAAAGAAAACAATACACTTTATACTTAAATATTATGGCAGTACATAATCAAACTCAAAACAACAGGGAAAAAGGAAAAGAGAGCGTAGCGGAGTTTCCCTGGAACCATGGCCAGCATTCCACTGTCCATAAGCCAGGTCCATGCAGCCTACCCCCACATGCATCTGGAAACAAGGTACAGTAGCTTAGTGTGCCTTTCCTGGTCAAAACTTGCAAATAAATAAAAATAAAAAAAATAAACAAACAAACATTGATGATCCCCAGCTGAACCTGTAGCTGGTGTCATCAGAGGTCCATCTGCAGGGATGCCAGTGTGCTGTGGTGCTATGGTGGTAGGCATGGGTTATCAGAATCAACCAGATATAATCATCTATTATAAAAAAATAAGTAAGATAAAAATGATTTGATGTGAATTTCTTAATTAAGACCTCTGTCCCCCAGCACATTATTTTAGGGTACTTGTACATTGCCCTTCAGCTAACTAGAATGATAATATACAAATCGCTAGCGATTTATAACTTTTTTCTGAAACAAGCCATTTTTTGGCAAATGAATGAAGTGCTCTCAGGAGCCATGTCCCAGTTCTCATCAGATGTGCCTCCACCCATCCCTGGTTTAAGAAGTCCCCATGGGCTTACCTGCAATCTGCCTCAGCTTGCTACTGTCCCAAGACTCCCTTGGGACTCAGCTTAAGCCTGCCTTAGCCTACAACTGCCTTTAGGTTGCCTGGCATCTCCCTCCCAGTCTTGGTGTGCTCTACTCAATACCATGACTACCAGGTCCCTCATGAAACCATGAAGGGTGACCATCGACCCTTATCCACACTTTCTACCTAAGTAGTTACTGTTCTTAGTAAAGGAGTCACTGAACCTTGTTCTACCTCTAGAACGCTAGCATTCCTGCCATGAAGGTGTATATTGAATTGTCCTTAACACTGAGCATGTTTTTTTTTTAAATGTTTATTACCTTTTACTGTTTGATTGTCCTTACCACTGTGCATATGTTCTTGTTTATGCGGTTCACCGCCTGTACATTGCTTCCTTGTTATTGCTATACTGTTTGTACACTTTCCTTGTAATCTCCTGGGTTGCACCTGAAAATAGGCATTCTTTGTCTAGCATGCTTACCCGGTTAACAAAAGCTAAATAAATAAATAGATAAATAAATAAAGTACCAAAATGCCAAAATGAAGCCAAGTCTCTTTGAGCTTACTTTACCTGTGTCACAAGTGCCTGATTTCAGTGCTCGCACCACACTCCGATGCAGATTCAGCTCCTCCTTTGTCTGGAGTGTCCATGGGTGGGTTGTCCCAGTTATCAGCATGTTGCCAGGAAGGCCCTCCAACCTGGAGTGAGGCAAGGTGCTGGGTTTGGTTGGCATCAGGACCCTCTGCTAAAACTGGTCCCTGGGAGCCCTGGGCAAAAGCAAGGCTGGTAAAGCCATGACTGTGACTTTGTGGCCGGGAAGAAGTAAACCTCATGCCTTCATCTATTATTTGTCTCTGCAGGCTCCTGTGTCAGGCAGCATTGGTGTGCAAGAGCTGCCCTTGAGTGAGGTCTCCATCAGAGACCCCAAATGTGCCAGGAGCACACAAGATTCTAAAGTCTGTTCCATGCTCGCAATATGAATATTTTCTCCCCTCCCCCCCACCGGTAGGTCCCCGCTTCCTTGCATTTCATTGGATCACCCAAAAGCTCCCATCAGAAAGAGTCATGACATAGATGTCCTGTGTTTGAGCCCCACTACAGCCATGATGTCCAAAGTGACAGGATGAGGTTATGCCCAGGCATGAGATTTCAGGTTGGAAAAGCCCTTATAGAAAAGTCCTGTGTTTGGGGCTGCAAAGCTTTAGTTCCCCTGAGGGAGAGAGCATTGGGGTTCCATCCAGTCCCCAGCAAGCATCAATTCACAGTAGCTGTGCCAGTGCTGAGAACCTATCCAGTATTGAAATGTTTGGCACTTGTGCAAAGAAGTCTGTGTTTCAAATAAACCAAGGTTTGCTATAACTTTTTCGGGTTGGAAGGAATGATCTTTTTCATAAAGCGCAGCAGATGTCAGACTGGAGCTTGTCAAGAAGGGATTATAAGACAAATTAGAGCTTGTCTAGGCAGGGAATTTAAGGACTAACTGACTGGATGAACTGTTCAGGTCTTTTTACATAGATACATAGACACTGTCGGCAGATAAGGGCCTAGGGCCCACCCAGTCTGCCCATTTGAGCTTGTAAGTTCCCTTTACGTTAGAAGTATGTTGCCCCTCACCCTGACCTCAGAATTCCTTGTGTCTATCCCATGCATTCTTAAATCCTGTGATTGTTTCAGCTCCCACCACTTCCTCTGGCAGGGTGTTCCACTTGTCCATCACCCTTTCTGTGAAGAAATTCTTCCTCATGTTTCCTCTGAATCGCCCTCCCTCCAACTGCATCCCGTGCCCTCTAGTCCTGGAACATCTTTTTCACTGGAAAATGGTGTATTCCTGCACCCTGTCCTCCCTGTAAGGTACTTGTATGTCTCTATCATATCCTCTCTCTCCCTCCTCTCCTCCAGGGAGCACACATGCAAGTCCTTTAGCCTGTCCTCATAGGACTTGTGATGTAATCCCTGTACCATCTTTGTTGCCCTTCTCTGAACCTTCTCTACCCTGTCTATGTCCTTACCAAGGTAAGGTCTCCAGAACTGTACACTGTACCCCAGGTGGGGCCTCACTAGTGTCTTGTATAGTGGAATTATGACCTCTCATTTCCTGCTGGTGATGCCCCTGCCCATCACTTTTCCATGTTTTTGTTACGTGGTGCTGTTTCACATTTAATAGAAGCTGCCCTCGGAACAGTGGTGAAAATGACATTATGCTGTGAGTTGGTGTGCTCAGATATCTCTCTCTCCTACCATTCCCCATTGTGCTAGTGCTTCTGGCAAACATTAAAAAAGAGATCCCTAGCTGGCCACCTGAAATATAGGGGAAGAACTCCCAAGGGCACACTGACATCAGTTTTGCTTTTCAGTGGCTCTGCTGGTTAGCCTTGGCTTGTCATTTATACATCCATTCATGCTGGCAATATTGAGTTCTGGTGCTCCAGGGGAAAAAAAGGTTTTTACTCCCAATGGAGTATATAATGGACTAACAGAAGACAACAGTACATGGGGACCCTTCATGGGTATACATCATGCCATGGATATCTGAATAGATTAAAGGGACACTGTCAACCCTTTTTTGCATCTTATTATTTCAAGTTGAAAGCCTACATTTCATGATTGTTTACCTTTAATAAAATTCTTTGATGTTGCTGGTTGTTTTATCCATCTCCTTTCTTAGGAGAACTGAAATGCATGCTAATGGTGTAATTATGCCTAACCTTGTTTTGTTTCAAATCCTTGATCTACTCTTATTGCACACTTCCTGAACTTTAGGAACACCCACAAACAGTGCAGCCACTCATGATGCAATACTCTCCTCTCCTCACTGCATGATGAGTGGCTAGACTGTGTAGGGAGTGTTCCCAAGTCTAGGATGAAGTGGGAGTTGATTAGGACTGTACACGAGACATTTTTGTGTTAACACCAGTATGGTGGGCAGTCTGTTTTCAGTTTTAAAAGGTAACAAAGAATCAGAACCAAACTACCAGCTACATTAGCAGCCCAAAAGAATGACCAATCCAACTTTTTTTAAACTAGAGGCGCTGAGGCATAAAGGTTGATAGTTTCCCTTCAACTCGCCTGTGGTTTGAGTAGAAAGGGATAACTGTATTCCAAACATTCTGAAAATAATTAACACATGCACTTAAAGAGCTAGTAGCAACAAAAATAGCAGATAGAAAATTATTAATTTTTAAAAGTGACCAGTTGATATTTTTTATTTCTGAAGTTTTTTCCTTTTTCCATTTGCTAGTTGGAAGGGTTGCTTCCTGACTGTATTATGTATGAGGTGAAGAGCAGCACTTTACCTGTTAATAGACATATTTGGTTCTATTCACCCACCATACCTCATTTGCCTTATGACCTCACTCACTGTGACATCACAAGTGGCTGATCTTGCAGCAGGCGATTGGCTCTTCTTGGTCAGTGGCGATGTCACAGGCAGTGAGGTCACAATGCTAATATGGTATAAAGGGGAATAAAACTAGATATGACCGCCTCCATGTATAGTACTGTTCCGTACATTACAGCTAGTATTGTCAGGTAAAACATCTTCTAATAAGGCCCGGTGACACTGAGGGTTGAGGCGCTGGACGCCACACTCGCTCCATGCTGGCGACCTGGGTTCAGAAACAGACTCGTGTTGCCAGGAGTCAACAGGGGTGGAGAGGGATTGAGCATCCGTACACTGCTCTCCCTCTCTGGGGAAGGGGGGACTTTAGTGGTCGGTGTATCAGCGACCTCTAGCAGAGGCTGGGGATCAGTGCATTGGCGCTACATGAGAAGGGGTGGGCTTGGGGCACGACACCGGGAGGGAGTGCATGCAGACGCGTGTGCGCCCCCCTCCACTGGCATCATTGCATGCACCAAGTGCACACTAGGCGATCAAAAACAGTGGAAAAATGGCTCTAGTCGTGGCGGCATGATGGCAGTCTTAGGGGATCAGTCGGCTCCAGGGTGCATGGCATATACTGGATCCTGGTCCAGTGGAGAGTGTGGGGGCACGTTCTGCCATCCTGCCGCGGGGGGCAAGCCATGGGGGTAGCGGCTGTGGGACCTTCGTGGGAGCTGACTGGATCTTCGGGACGGCGGCCTGAAGGACCGAAAGGATGCCAGGAAGTCAAGGTAGGCAGACTGGGAGCAGGGGAGAAAAAGGACTAACTAAAAAAAAAAAATCTAATAAGCAAAAGGGGAAAATAAAAAGTACTTTGGCTATAACAAGTGACATCTATTTTTTTTTTAAACTAGGGACCAATTCACAAATGGCGATACGGAGCATGCATCAAACCCATTTTTTTGGTGCAGCTACACCAAAGAGTTCACCACAAAATGCGCCCATTTCAAAAAGATTGGGTGCATTAGCAACACTTTTCTTGATTTATGGCAGCTGGCACCATGTATTTGGTGCAAGCTCCATAAAAAGGGTAGCTGAGATTGCCGCAGGTTAGACCAGAAAAAGCTGATCTAACGTGCAGCAATCAGTGTAACGGGATCAAGAATCACCAGTCACCGGCCATGAAACGCTGCAAACCCTGCGCGCCATATGTTCGGCGCACCCAGGGCTTGCGGCATCCTTGGAACTTTAGTGAATCACCCCCCAGTATTAATTTCAGATGGTGTACCATTAAAATAAAACTGGAGTGATACATTATCTTCAGCTGACTATCTGAGGAAGGAGACTACGGATGAAGACTGTTCCATCTGTTTTTCGTAGTTACTCTTTATGCTGCTTCTTCCACCAGTTTTCCATTTTCAGGACTATCTTGGTAGTGGCTTCTCAGGCCTAACTCCTTCTTACCTGGAGCCCTCTGTTCCCTCACACCTTACTTCCAATGGCAGGACTGTTAGGGTTAGGAACATAGGAATGTGACGGTAGAAAAGGACTGCCAGGCCCATCTAGTCTGCCCATTTTGCCTAGCTGTCCCCTAGGCCTGCTCTGATTTCCCTTTGGATTGATTGGAAGTTAGGACTGTGACCCTCTGGAGACTCTCATCTGGTCAGGGGTCCCTCATGCAGCAGCATGGAGACTGAGAGCACAACAGGTGTCATCCCAAACATTGTGGTGCTTTTTTCCACATTTTCTTCCCCTCACAGGATGCAGCCAGTTTAGACTACAGGATGTGTGCATGCATTGTAAGCTGAAGTGTAGCTAGGCAGCACCCTTCCTTCCACCCTGCAGTAAGCCTCTGACTGCATCAGCACCTGTAGTTAGCCAGGTGGAGGTAGAGCAGCAAGGACTGCAACCCTCCCTCTCCACTATGGAAAATCATCTGCTGGGATATGCAGTCCTCATCCCCCCCCACCCTTGCAACCCTCTGATGATCTGGGCTCAGGCCATAAACCTCTGTTGCCAGGTCCACAACAGCATGGGGTCATTATGTCATGGCCAAAGACGCACATACAACAATGCCGCATGAAAAACAGTGTGTGACAAAGTAAGGTCAGGACACAACGCCGATCTCACCACCATAGCATACACCATTGGCAGTAATGCCAAAATCTGTGTTTATAGCGCCTGACATGGGGGGCTTTACCCCCCACACATCCCAACTAAATTAACCAATTCCGAGGGGGGTGTGGACTGAGGGTCAAAAGGCAAATTCAGGAGCGAGGAACTTCGTTTTTTTTTTGCAACCAAAAAATATATATATATATATATATATATATATATAGGGAGACAGTGAATCAAACTCCGATCCCCAGGTCTCCACTATGCCAGGTGCTTGTGTCTTAGCCATTCCACCATGGGAGCGCTCAAACAGGTATAGCACTTCTGGCATATTTAATCCTTCCTCCAGTTCCAATTGTGTAACGGGTAGCAGTAGTTTTCACCGCTATTATACCCCTGTCGTTGTACTGCATTCTGTGCTTTAGACCACATGGTTATTCATGTACTATTCCGGTAGTGCCATATTAACCCAGTACTGTCCACAACTGGCAGTGCAACACTGGTGAGCCAGCTAGGCTAAGTTCCTTCTTTTTTTTTTAACTTTCTGTTTATGCTTCTGCACTGATTGGATCTTTGGCCCACTCTCCAGTCTCTGCCAGTTCCCCAGCCCCATCACCCCACCAACTGCCAGGTTACGTACCTCCTTGGAAACCACTGTGAGGCATTCATGGTGGGACCACATCCCTTCAGAATTTTAACCTGTATAGCTATGTCAGGAGGACAGCATAGATTGGCGGGTGTGAAGCCTGCATCCCTGCACTGCGGACCCTTCATGCTGCATGGCCAGGGTTTTTTCTTTGGTTTTCTCCCCTGCCCCTGTTGGAGGTTGCAGGCAAGGATGTAATGATATACACTCGTACAATGTACATGTGTGTTGTGACAATGATGACTTCCTCCCCTTCCTGAACAGCCCCAACTGCATGCCCCCATGGTCACCCAAGAGCCGGTATTGCAGCCGGGGTCATTGCCCATTCTCCACAGAGGAAGGGGGCACCAGCTGGAATGCTTGACCTTCCTCCTGTGGAGGCCAGTCAGTCGTAGTCTGCATTTCAGCTTACCATAAAGGAGAATAAAATGCTGGAGGGTATTGGGAGACAAGCATAGCCTAAATCCCCTTGGTTATGAGTTTCACATCAATGAGATCATGATAGACAGAAGGTTAAACTCCCTTCAGAAGCAGAGATTAGAATTTTGCTGTATGTTTTCCAAGAATATGAAGGGACATGATCATTTTGTTTGTAATCCCAGTTCCATTTTGGAGTGTAATGGGCTAATGCCACAGTTTACCCAACCGGGGGGAGTGGACTCTTCCCAAGGAGCTACAAAGGGCAGCACAGGCAGTGGAGTCATTTGTTAGAGTTCAGAGGTTTAGTTGAGTTACTGCTGTGAATTGGCTGAAGAGGCTTTCCCTCAAGGAGGCCATCTCACAGGCCATGTTTTAAAGCAATGTATCTGCTATAACCCTGGCTGGTGTCCTGCTCTGAAGGGCCTATCTAGCCTGGGATCCTAGTGTTACGTACTCAAACCCAGCAATGAATGTATTCCCCTTAGACATCAGGGTCACTGATTTATTGAGCCAGTGAGGATATATGTTTTTTTTTTACTTTCTCTTTATATTCCCCCTGCCCGCAGCTACCTCCCATCCACACCTAGATGGTGCATCTCTGCCCTACATATGCTTTCTCTGTCACTTGTCCCATTATCTCGAATGTCTACCACCCAAAGTGGGGTGGGGGAGTGAACCAAGTTCCTACCCAAATGAAGTGGTTCCTGAAGATGGGTGGGCAGTTAGTGCATCGGGGGCTGAGAGTACCTCTGGTTCTCGTCCCTGCTGCTGTGGCATTTTCCACTATTCTCCCTGCTTTCCTCAGAGATACTTGAGGGCTCACTGAAGGACATACACATGCAACCCCCACCCCCTGCCTTTTTGCAAACGATATTTGCCTCTATCCTGTCTCAGGCCTACCGGAGATCGGGTCTCCAGACTGACACAAGACCCCATCTGGAGTACTGTGTCCAGTTCTGAGACCCCATTCCACAAGGACATAGACAGGATAGAGGCAGTCCAGAGGAGGGCAACTAAATGGTGCAGGGTCTGCAAGAGAAGCCGTATGAGGAGAGACTAAAGGAGCTTAATATGTATACCCTTGAGGAAAGAAGGGAGAGGGGGACATGATAGAAACTTTTAAGTACCTCAGTGGAATCAACAAAGTCCAAGAGGGTAGCATTTTCAGAAAAAGAGACATGCAAGAACAAGGGGACAATTTAAAGATGGGGGCAGTTCAGGGGCAATGTGAGGAAGTATTATTTCACAGACAGGTAGTGCATGCATGGAACAGCCTTCCTGAGGAGGTTGTGGGTCTAAAACTGTGGAGAATTCAAGAATGCATGGGACAGACATAAGGCAATTCTTTTGGGGGGTAGGAAGAAATAGGCTGTTGGTCAACTAGGATCTGCGGCCTATCCTGTAGGTAGCAGAAATGGGCAGACTAGATGGGCCAAGTGGTCCTTATCTGCCGTCAAAGTCTATGTTTCTATATTTCTATGTATGCTGCTTGAATCTGACAGCAGTACCTGGTGGGGACTGGGTTCGGGGAGGAATAGGTTACTCGGCACAAGGGCTAGGTTTGGCTGCTCTGCACAGGGGCACCCAAGTAAATCCAAACACAGGAAGCAATAACTGTAATGTCCAATACCAGGAATGGGATTCTAAAGTGTGGCTTTATTCACATCCAAGCAGAACAAACAAAGCATAGATGGACTCCCATGGGCACACTTTGGTAATGCATATTAAGAATCAAGACACTTCTTCAACACTTCAGCCCTCAGGCTCTGAACCCACCGGCACACAGCCTAGACTTGCACGCTGCTTTGGGTACACAGCCCGAACTTGTTCACTATCTGGGATTCCCAGGCTCGGCTCCCTTGCCGGTCACTTGAACACCTTCCATTTGTCATGGAAACATTTGCTGGTGGCTCCCTAAACCACCTAAGAACACCTCAGCTGTATCAGGGAAGCTTCCTTTTAATCCCACATCTGGGTACTTTCCTCAGGCACTGGCCAAGTACCTGAGAGAAAGTAAAGGTGCCACAGAGCAAATCCGTAGAGGTGAATTTGGTTACTACTGCTGGGGGTCTCCCACTTCTCGCTTCCACAATTCATACCCGGCCATTTCTCTGGACATTAAACATCTCTTTCTGTAAAGCTTGGCAATGTAGATTAAAGGGTAAATGTATGTCACATTTCCTCTACTTGTCTTGCTTTCCCATTGTGCTGGATTTGAACATACTTTTACTTGGCTTAGCCCATTACTCTAGGCCTCCCACTGATTTAGCAGTCCAATCCCCACTTTACTTTACTCTTTCTGCTGGACTTGAACATACTTTTACTTGGCTTGGCCCATTGCTCTAGGCCTCCCACTGATTTAGCAGTCCAATCCCCACTTTACTTTACTCTTTGTGCTGGACTTGAACCTACTTGAATTAACCGGCACTGTCTATTACACTAGACCTCCTACAAATTAAGTAGTCCAATCCCCACTTTTCAACAGTTCAGGTGAAAACATAGGCCCTCTGTCAGAGCGAACTCACCCTTTGGTTGCAGGTGCCCCACAGGTGATTCCTCACAGGAATTTCTTTCCCACAGCTTCTGGTGCCGCAGAACAACTTGAAATAAGGCAGCTTCTTCCTTAGCCGGAACTAGGAGGGTTGCCCCTGGAAGGCAGGCAAACCCTTCCACCCCCATCCCCTCAGGGATGGGGCACATGGACCAGTAACAGCGGTCTCCACCACTTCACAAACAGCTTACTGTGTTCCTTTTTTGGTGGAAACACACACCTCCCTTTACAGTAGCTCTATGACAGAGCTTTAGGCTCTGAGAGCCTGTACACAGACTGCTGTGCTGCTCCTCTCTTCAAGACTGCACACAGACTCTATGTTCAAAAATCCCCAACATTCTATCCTAACTCCCAACTGCAGATTCCAGTGTGGCTCATGCAGCTGCGAGAGTTCTCATGCAGCTGCGAGAGTTCTATGGTGATGTCATCCCTCAGTCTCAGCTGAGACTGAGAACAGAGTGAGACAGTGTGAAATCCATTTAACTGGAGTTTCACAAGCTGCCTTCCCTGCCTATCACTAGGTCTTACTAGGATTCTAGTAACCCCGGGTAACAGGGGGGGTGACACACATGCAAGGCATGGCAAAGTTTCATTATGCCAATGGCATCTCCACACCCGCTCTGGAGTTCTCTGCCTGAACCACCACCTGTAGCCACTAAGCTGGCATTCACAGAGCAGGAAGCACAACCATCCCTTTCCCAAGAAGGACTGCATCAGCTGGGACACTCAGTCCTCCTTCCCCAGCTGGCCCTCCGATTACTTGGGCTCATCCCTGAATCTGGGTCACCAGCATCGTGACCAGAAGCGCTATGGCTGTACTGGCAGGCCATCCATTTTAAAACCAGTTTAATCTCTTGGGCTGTAAAAACATTTGTGCCTTAAGAATGAAATACCTGGGGCTATGCTTTTTTACACTGCCCCTATTTTTGGGTTAACCCCATGTCTTGGATTCTGAGCCACTTGCTGGGGCAGATTTTGTCATTTTCTGAATAAGGGAAAATGGAAGGGTTCTGGATTTTGGAAATTTGCATATGGACCCTATTCTCCAAAGTGCAGAGGGTCTACGCACCGCATATCTGGAGTGCATAGATCCTCCATGGCTGCTGCCCACCCTGTGCCTGATTCTCCAAGGAGGCACATGGTGTCTGCACACCTGATCCCTGGCCTGCCAGTGAACTCCGCACGGGGGCGATCTAGGGCGGTGCAAGGGGCATGCCCATGCTCTGTTCCAGTCTGCAAAGCACAGAGAGCTGGGTGAGGGTGCGTGCAGGCCACACATTCTGAGGGAGATGTAGCCTGATGGCCCCCGCATCCCACTGCTGGCTGTAGTGGGATGTAGGGCGCTGGATAGCCTCCCAACATGCCTCCCCAGCCCAGGGATCCCACATGGAGGTCCGGGGCAGCCAACTCAGCACCCGCCTGCCATGATGGCTCATCACAGCTGCCTGACTATTGTGACACCCCACAGGCGCATGGGGTCCACTGGCAGACCTGGTCCAGGCATCCCATTGGTTGCCAGCCCTGTCCATGGAGGAGCCCCATGTACCTACACGCTGGGTGGCCGGGACCATGGCTGGGGCTGCGTGCTGGCTGGTAGTCCAGCATACAGCCACCGCACATCTTTCCATTGGTGCTGGACTCCACGACTGGGATCTGCGCCACTTGCATGCTTTCTGGCTGCCATGGAGAATTCCTGCCCACCTGTGAGTGGATGCACAGAAAATGGCTACAACAGTACTGACCACACAGGTGCTGCAAAAGTGGTGCCAAAACCAATGTGTGTGTTTGCATGTAAACCCACTTAGATGAACAAGCTGGAAAACTCTGTTCACAGACCTTGAGATGGGGCACACCCTTGTGCCATGACCAACTGGGATACTGGTTCTGTTGCATTGTCTTAGAACTGATGCTTGTCAGAACTTGCAAGGAAGGCACGCCAATTATTCAAATGCAATCAAAGATATTTCTTGGAGGGAGAGAGTACAAGTGTTACGTAATACCAAATAAACTAAGCCACTGGAAACTTTGTATCACTGTAGAATGCTATGCTCTAAGGCAATGCCACATACTCTAAGTAATCATATACTCTAGGCAATTTCAAATTCCCTATAAACCTAAACACCCTGGCCAGGGTAACTCAGAATGACAGTCCCGTTAACCTTTTGTGAAGACTAGAGATGAGAATCTGCAGGTGGTGAGTTAACAAGAAAGTTGGGCTCACAGCAAGTGCATTTCAAGTGGGAAAATACACCAGTAGGCACTCATGAGATCTGCCTCCAGGAGAGGCCAGTGGAACTTTCTTTGGCAAAGTGAGGATCATCAGAGGGTACACCTCATCCCCTGGTTTGGAGATTTAGCTGCTTAGAAAAGGTCACGTTAGGATCACCAGGCCAAAGGCGCTTGACAAACTCTGCATCAGTTAATAGGTTGTGGCAGACCACCGAAAAAGACAGAACAAAACCAAATTCCTTCACAAGATCCTCTGTGCATCAGTAAGAAAGTTGTGCAGACTGCCAAACTGGGTTGTATTGAGAACACAAACTGTAATCCAGGGATCTTGAAGCTTTTGTTGCTCCTGGGTCTGGCTACTTTTGCTGCCCAAGGTCTGGCACTTTCATCATTCCCATAACAAAAAACTGCACCCCACTGTACGTTGGTAGGACTAGCTGTACTAAGGACTGGCTAGTGAGGTGATGTGGCTCCTAAGCTGCCTTCACTCTTTCTAGCAGGGATGAGCCGTGACACTGAAGAGACAGGAGGTGATCTTGCCTGACTACCACCCTAACTTCTATTCCAAATGGCCGGTCCCAAAGTGAGCGTGAGAGGGATGAAACAAGAAGAATATGCAGTCTCGATAAAGTCTCTTTCTTATTAGGCACACAAGAATATTTTTGTTCTGAAGACACACTTTTACATTACTATCAGGTGAACTCAGTCCATTCAGAAGTAGATACCCTAGTTGGCAGTCAGGTAATGTTGGTAACGAGGGCAGAAATAATCTCACAGCAACACAAAACCACTTGTTTGCTGGTACAGAACTCAGTGGATCACACCATTCAGACAGGGCAACATGAAAGGGTTAGGTAGTCTATCAAAGTGCGATGGATTTATGGCAGTTCATTGAGAATAAACAAGGCACACATATGGCAGGTGGTTCTGGTTTTGCAAAAGGCACACATAAAGTCAGGCAGTCTAGTGAATGCAGAGGGCACACATAAATGCAGGCAGCTCAGTAAATGCAGAGGCACACATAAATACAGGCAGCTCAGTAAATGCAGAGGCACATATAAATTCAGGCAGCTCAGTGAATGCAGAGGCACGTATAAATTCAGGCAGCTCAGTGAATGCAGAGGCACATATAAATTCAGGCAGTTCAATGAATGCAGAGGCACGTATAAATTCAGGCAGCTCAGTGAATGCAGAGGCACATATAAATTCAGGCAGTTCAATGGTGCAGAGCACATATAAATTCAGGCAGTTCAATGAATGCAGGGGCACTATAAATTCAGGCAGTTCAGTGAATGCAGAGGCACATATAAATTCAGGCAGCTCCAGTGAATGCAGAGGCACATATAAATTCAGGCAGTTCAGTGAATGCAGAGGCACATATAAATTCAGGCAGTTCAGTGAATGCAGAGGCACATATAAATTCAGGCAGTTCAGTGAATGCAGAGGCACATATAAATTCAGGCAGTTCAGTGAATGCAAAGGCACATATAAATTCAGGCAGTTCAGTGAATGCAGAGGCACATATAAATTCAGGCAGTTCAATGAATGCAGAGGCATATATAAATTCAGGCAGCTTAGTAAATGCAGAAGCACATATAAATTCAAGCAGCTCAGTAAATGCAGAGGCACATAAAAATTCAGGCAGTTCAGTGAATGCAGAGGCACATATAAATTCAGGCAGTTCAATGAATGCAGAGGCATGTATAAATTCAGGCGGCTCATTATATGCCAAGGCACATACAAATTCAGGCAGTTCAGTGAATGCAGAGGCATATATAAATTCAGGTAGTTCAGTGAATGCAGAGGCACATATAAATTCAGGCAGTTCAGTGAATGCAGGGCACATATAAATTCAGGCAGTTCAGTAAATGCAGAAGCACATATAAATTCAAGCAGCTCAGTAAATGCAGAGGCACATATAAATTCAGGCAGCTTAGTAAATGCAGAAGCACATATAAATTCAAACAGCTCAGTAAATGCAGAGGCACATATAAATTCAGGCAACTCAGTGAATGGAGAAGCAGGTATAAATTCAGGCAGTTCAGTGAATGCAGAGGCACGGATAAATTCAGGCAGCTCAGTGAATGCAGAGGCACAGATAAATTCAGGCAGCTCAGTGAATGCAGAGACACGTATAAATTCAGGCAGCTCAGTGAATGCAGAGACACATATAAATTCAGGCAGCTCAGTGAATGCAGAGCGCGCGTATGTAAATTCAGGCAGCTCAGTGAATGCAGAGAGCGCGGATAAATTCAGGCAGCTCAGTGAATGCAGAGGCACGGATAAATTCAGGCAGCTCAGTGAATGCAGAGGCACGTATGAATTCAGACAGCTCAGTGAATGCAGAGACACATATAAATTCAGGCAGCTCAGTGAATGCAGAGGCACGTAATAAATTCAGGCAGCTCAGTAAATGCAGAGGCACATATAAATGCTGATGGATAAATAACTTATTGTTGATAAAAATGTCATTACAGTATAGACATGGCATAACAAGACAACATAATATAAAAATTCAGCAACATATAAAGACAATACATTAATACAATTAAAAATCCAGACCCTCATGGGCTGCCTGAGAATAATAAACCGTTCACAGATTTTATAGATTTCAAGACACATTTATGGACCAGGCAGCAATTGTTTCTTCCTGCTTTGAGACACTTGTAATAAATACAATGACAGTTTCTCCAAAATATGAATTTCATCTGAATTGAATAATACATTTAAAATATATTGACAGGGTAATACCATGGAACCAATGATTTATCCAAGAAATTTTACTCTTAGAGTACCAAGAATATTTAAATATTACATTATGTAAATGTTCAAGCTCTTTCATGCCACAATGACAGAAACCCATAATTTGTTGGTCATTAGAAAATCTAGCCGTCAAAACATTACTTGGAAAGGTCTCAAATCTATATTGTGCAATACTTTTGCTGTAGTCAGGATCATGTAAGTTAGTATGGTAAAACTTTAAACTATGTTCTTTTGTGTTATTAGCAAGCCAGTCTGAAACCCTCAGATTGTTAATTAACTGTAAATCGTTTTCTTTAGCTCTACTGATTACCATGTTTTTTTATCACTTTTAGATAAGCCAAATTAACCATAGTTCCCATATCAATCCATTGTTTTAAATTTTATCTGCAAGAGCCAGTTAGGTTTTTTATTTTCCGACCTAAACTTTTTTATGTTAACATGCTTTTCAGTAATACATGATTTGATAGTTTTAATTTTAGCCAAAAAGATAGGATACGAATGTGAATCACTTCTTTTACTGAGATTTGTCCTAACTGTGATCTAACTAATGCATTTGAAGAGCTCAATGGAAGACCCAATGTATGTTTGTAAGTTTATATACAACTACATCTAATTTCTTAAAGCTGTAATGCCCCAAGTTTCAGTAGATTAGAGACCTTGAGGGAATAATTTAGAATTTATTGCTTTAATCATTGGTGATACTGTAAGTCCTCCATATCCAGCATTAAACCTTCTCAAGCCTGATGCTGTTTTATTCATTTTATCCACAGTAAGGCTAATATGTTTATTCCACTTCAGGTCTGATGAAAAAGTAACTCCAAGGTACGTAAATTCTGTGACAAAGTCCAGTAGAGATCCGTCCAATGAGAGTCTTTTGTACTTTTGTTGTGATCCAAATATCATTGCTTTAGCTTTCTGAGGGTTAGGCAATAGGTTTAGTTTCTTACATAAAGAATTAAGTTTCTCTAAACTTTTCTGGCATCCTAATGTAGTCAGTGAGATAGTAGCTAGATCGTCTGCATGGGCCAATAATGGAATAGATTATTTAAGCTAATTTAGGAGAATGAAAAGCAACACTTGTCATGGTAACAATTAATTCATCCATATGGGCGTTGAATAGAGTAGGTGCCAATACACAACCTTGTCGGACACCACCAGCCGTAGGAATTTCTTTTGTTAACAAGTCATTGTTAGAGACTGTATTCTAATCCAAGTATTGGAACAGAGATGCCTTATTAATGTTATTAAATTTGGATCAATGCCCAAATTAAACATCGGAACCCAGAGTGTATTTCTATCTATCAAATCGAAGGCAGATTTAAAATTTAGAAATGTGACAAAAATGTTTTGTTTCTTTATTATACAATATTTTTCCAATAAATGCTAAAGAATGAATATTTGAGTTGCAGAGGGCACACATAAATGCAGGCAGTTCAGTGAATGCAGAGGGCACACAAATGCAGGAAGTTCAGTACATGCAGAGGGCCCATATAAATGCAGGCAGTTCAGTGAATGCAGAGGGCACACAAATGCAGGCAGTTTAGTAACTGCAGAGGGCCCATATAAATGTAGGCAGTTCAGTGAATGCAGAGGGCCTACATAAATGCAGGCAGTTCAGTGAATGCGGAAGTCACACATAAATGCAGGCCGTTCAGTAAATGCAGAGGATATACATAAATGCTGGCAGCTCAGTAAATGCAGAGGGTACATATAAATGCAGGTAGTTCAGTGAATGCAAAGGACAGACATAAATGCAAGCAGTTCAGTGAATGCAGAGGGCACGCATAAATGCAGGCAGTTCAGTGAATGCAGAGGGCACACATAAATGCAGGCAGCTCAGTAAATGCAGAGGGCCCATATAAATGCAGGCAGTTCAGTGAATGCAGTGGGCCCACATGAATGCAAGCCGTTCAGTAAATGCATAGGGCAACTATAAATTAAGGCAGTTCAGTAAATGCAGCAGGCAGATATAAATGCAGGCAGCTTGGTAGATGCAGAGGGCACACATAAATGCAGGCAGTTCATTAAATGCAGAGGCACATAAATGCTGGTGGTTCGTTAAATGCAGAGGCACATATAAATACAGGCAGTTCAGTGAATGCAGAGGCACACATGAATGCAGGCAATTTGGTAAATGCAGACTGTGCGCTTTACTTGCATGTCCTCAGGCAGGCTGGGAGCATACTGAGTGACCTTAGTTTCAAGAGACTGCCTCTCCCATGGAGCTCACCTGGCCTAAACCCTGATTATTTTATTGTTATTGGCCTGCTATCATGCGCCCAGTGGGTCCTATGGCCTACTAAGCCCTTAAGCATTCCAATGGGGTTTTAATTATTATGCCATGTGGGTGTCCCAACCCACCCCTTGTACTAGCTCCTGTGGAGTCCTTTATACTAACCTTGCCCCGTGGGCAGTTCAGCCACCGGCCCTTAATGAGGCTGCCCTAGCTCCTGTGGAGCTGGCTTCTGTGCCACCTTTATAGGCTGTCATATGGGTGGAGTGTCCCACCCACCTGTGTGGTCTCAATTGCTTACTATGTGCCAGTAGGTGTGGTTAGCTTTAAAATAAAAATAAAAAAGTTTGCCCTTTACTTCGACAGCAGTCAGCACCATCTGCTTGTGCCACTGCCCAGTCATCACCATGGCCCAGATGCAGAGGGATCTGAAGAGGTGGCACCACTTCCAAGTTGCTGCTGCAGCAGGTGACAAGGAAGGGGTCTGGAGGTGGAAGACTTGTGGCTGCACTGTGGCAGGAAGGGGAACCGTGAAGGGAGACTGATGGTACTGCTGCTGGCAGGACTTCACTGCCATGACCTGCACCTCTTTCGGCTCCTGCTACTGACTGGAGGGATAGACTGGAGTCAACAGACTCACTTCAACCTGTCTCAGGTAAGCTCAACAGTTACCACTGTATCTCTGTCCACTCCTCTTGCCAGTCTCTCCTGAACTCCCCAATGGTTCAGCTGACCATTTCTTCAAAGCTTAGTGTTCCAATGTTTGAAACTGAGCACAAACCCCAACTACTATGACTGTCTGGAAGTGCCCACACTCTGGGCATTGACAGCAGCCCCAGTGCATGGCCTTGTTTCTTTCTCTCTCTCTCTCTCTCTCTCTCTCTATCTCCCTCCCTTATTGGGGGTTCTGAAGACAAGCTCTACCTTAGAAGGAAAAGAGAGCAAAGAAAATGTTTTAAGCACAGCCCTGTTGTATCTACCTCTATGCAGAGTATAACTGGGAACCTGCTTGCCTGCTGGGATCATGACTAGTGTTGTTGAAGGGGGGTTGTTGCTGAAGGGGTAATTCTGGGGACCTGGCTGCTGGGGACTCTTTAGCTATGGGCAATGTGCTCAAACATCCAGTTTCTTCCCTTGTAACCCTACACTTTATACTCTTTTTTTTTCTTTTCCAGGGTCCCACACAAAAGGTTGCCTTACTGGAGGCCCCCCCCCTTTGGGGCACTACAGGAGACATTGGGGTAAATGATGAACATAAAATGAAAGGTGGCCACATATAGCCAGATTTTGGGAACAAAATCAACAGCAGGGATTATCTGCATCGGGGGATGAAAAGCAGTGTGTAATGAAATATATACAGAAAAAATATTTTTTAAACTTGATATGCTCTTTTAACTATTCAATAAAACAACCCATCAAGGAAGTTAGCTTGAAGCAATTACTGAACTGTCAGTTAGTTTATGGAGGTTCATAAAGGGGCAGGAGAAACCATGTGTTGACATGTGATGAAAGAGAGAAGAGATCCTCCGGTGAAAAAGGACTGCTCTTATTAAATACTACAAAATGAGCCCATGAAGGCTGCCCAGATGTGCAACAGCAGCATATTGTACTGATGTGAGCAGAGCTGCTGCTCAGAGTTCAGGGAATGGGATCAGGGCTCTGGATACTGCATCTTCAGAGACTCTTTCTCTCTCTCTCTCTCTCTCTCTCTCTCTCTCTCTCTCTCTCTCTCTCTCTCTCTCTCTCTCTCTCTCTCTCTCTCTCTCTCCGCACAGCTCAGTAACTTCTTCACCAAGCCTGCGGCTCCTTATTCTCCTGCCATAATTTTGAATGCAACTAAAAGCACAGTACCTCACTCCCATTGGTCCTGAGTACAGTGGAAATATTTTCAAGCCATGTGTGTGTGTGTTGGGGGGTAAACATCACAACCAGCTCCAAGACACAGCTACAGAGGCTCCAATAGTACACACAACACTAACTCAATTAAAAAAACACAGCTTTCCTAATGCAGGCAGAGGAACTATTTAACTTCTTAATGTAAAAATTCAATTTTTTTTAAAACTTATACAGATATGATACAGTTGCCCATTGTCTAAGCACAATAATACCCTCCAGGGTGGATGAATTTTGCTATACTAGACCTTCCAGGGGCTATAAAGCCCACCGCCTGTGCCGTTGAGCCTCATTATGCCCCTGGGTGGTTTGGTATAGCACAATACTGCCCACCCTGTCGGGTATTATTGCTTACGTAACTGCCCAATAGGGAAGTTAAGCTCAAGTTGTATGATCAGTACTGCCTACCTTGCTGCCCCTCCCCTGGTGAAGAAATACAACAGCTTTTTTTATTTGCAATGACAGCCAGTACCCCAGTTACATACCCAGGAGGGCAGAACAAACATTATCACAAACCCAGGTAAGCAGAGCAACATGGGGATGTCTCCAAGGGGCGAAAATACAGGATTACAATCTGTTTTATTCTAACGTGTACTTTCTTCCTCTATACATTACATTGGCGTTGGTGGCCAGTGGCCATTCGTTTGTTCCCTTGACCTGGAGTGCTGATGCAGCTGACCAGGAAGAAGCGGCTGCATGTAATCTCTTGAGAACTGAGGCTCATACCAGACTATGGCTGGCTCTGTTGGGTTAGCCTGTGGCTCATGATGGAGAGTCTAGATCTGTGCAGTAAACAATATGACCATAGCCCCACATGTCTAAGGATTACATGGACAAGGGAGGGCATGCAATTTGCAGAAGTGTAAATGTAAACACATTAACCAGTGATGAATAGTCTAGACGGCTAGTCTTACAGAAAGATGACTGGATTCAGAAGGGTTCAAGTTTGTTTACAAGAGAAATAGACTTTTCTTTGAGAGCCTAAAATCAGCAGAGTTATAAAGAAGAATTTAAACTAAAGAAAACTTAAACCAGAAGGGTATGTCAAAGGGATGCTCTAGGGTAGAATTTTCCAAAGTATCTGCCCATGATGTGACTGCCTATTTTTTCAAAGCAGGAATGCGTTTCAGACCTGCTAGACCATCTTTTGATGGCCTAACAAAAAACCCTTAAACTTTACCGTTGGCTTACGTACATTCAAGTCCTTGATTGGGCGTATGTTGAAGGACGAATGTCACTGCTATGCTTGAACCTGCTTACTGTAATCATGTATATTCTCTCTGATTGCAGGCACTTAATCCTACTCCTAGTCCCCCACTTCCCCTCTGGCCCAGTTTGCTTCCAACCCCTCTCTTCCCCTCATCCAGCACTAGTACTAAGCCCTTGTATATCATCCAGCCCCCCGTGTCTCCCCCCCTTGATGCTTCTTAGTTTTCTACATTCTTCATCCTCTCCCTTCCCCCACACCTACTCACCTCTCCCCTGTATATTTCTGTAACCTATATTACTTTTTCTGCCTTTGACCATCCTCTATTGCTATAAAATCCTTTGACCTTGCACTCTATGTCCTCTTCTATTGTTCCAATTGACTTTCTTGCACCTATCAGTTTTCATAATTGCACTCAACTAGCTTTACCTGTAAAGTCACCTGTATTAGACTTGGAAACATTTTGCTATTCAGTGTTGTACCTGGTTAACTTCCTTTTGTCTGCTTTTCTTGTATATGGTATCTCAGCTGTATTTGTATTGTACCACTGTGACTGTTCTGTATTTTGTATTGTACTTATGTCCCCCCAGGACCTCCTCGCAAATGAGTTGTCTCAATGGTGTTATCCTGGTAAAATAAACTTTGAAGTGAATTGAATTAACAGTATCCAAGGTCTGTGTCCAAAAACAGATGCAAGTGCATCCAAACTGGACGCAGCTCACACCTGCGCCATTTTTTGTTGCAAACTGTGGCTTTTTGTTGTAAACGGACACAACTTTTGAAAACAGCAGCAGGGCTGCCTGGACAAAAGTGAGTGGATACAGATCCAGGTACATCTTGCGTTTGCATTGATGTACCACCCTTTTGAAAATCCCCCGAAAAAAATCTTTCACTTTGGTGCGTGCATGCATAAGACTATCAAAAATGCCTAGTATCCTACTTTTGTTCGGGTTCCCAAAATAAAGCTGGCTGTGTGACAGAACCAAGAAATGCCACTTGACCTACATGCAATATTAATGAGCTGCTTTTACTTCCTAATCAGAGGGTCAGTGACAGCATTCAGTCTTGTAATAAGATAATTCTCATCTTGAATTGACACAGAAATGCAGAATTTGTCTGCAGAAGAAGACCTCTTGGCCCACCCACTGTACCCAGATGTCCCCTACTTAGTCTGTCTCCTCGAGACCCTAACTGGTTTCTGGCAACCTCCCTCCTCCCTGTTTAGTTTTAAACATACCCCTGTGTTTATCTGATGCATACTCAAAGCCCACACCTGTTTTCACCTCCACTACTTCTGCTGGCAGCCTGTGTCAGGCATTTACCACCCTTTCAGTGAAGAAATATTTCCTCATGTCTCTCTTAAGCTTCCTCCCTCCAACTTCATTGCATGCCCCCTGGTCCTGGTGGTCTTACTTATTTGAAAGAGACTCCGCTCTTGCACCCTGTTCACCCTAGTATCATGTTATCTCTCATTCTCCGCTCTTCCAGGGTGTACCTGATGAGATCCCTCAGTCTGTCTTCATAGGGCTTCTTGTGCAACCCCTTCACCATTTTAGTTGCCTCCTCTGAACTACCTCCACCTGTCATATGGTCCATTTTGAGGTGTGATCTTTAATACTGTACACAGTACATCAGGTGGGTCTCACCAGCGAGCAATACAGTGGCAAGTTGCAACACCACCTCCTTTCACACACATAATGTTTCAAGACGCTATATTACAACAGAAGCTCCAGATATTACGGTCCCAAGTTAACTCTCTTGACAAGATAGAAGTCCAGCTAAAAAAGGGAACTAGTAGCAACTGCATCAGCGTGACAAGCAGAAAGAGATGAGCAATATTACTGAAACACCACTAGAGGGCTCTTAACACAAGCAGTGACTCATCGGAGTACAAATTCCATGGTTTATATTAAAAGCTGAGCATAGCTGCATCATGACAATTTTTTTGCAGTGCAAGTAAAAAGATCTCACTCTTTGCAGAATGTTTTTCATTTCAACTGAGCAAAGCTTTGTTATATCTTGCTGCATTACAAAGTGTTTTTCCCACTTCTGCTGAAATGGTCAAAACTCAAAATTTGCCACTTCAGAAGTTTGCGAAAGACTGTGTGTGAAAACCACATGTAAGCACCCCCACTTCCCTTGTCTAGGGAATTTAGATGGTAAGGCGCGTGGGAAGGGGGTGCTGCACAGTCAATGAAAACACAGTCCTGAAATATGACAATGGAAAAGCAGTACCTGAATGTCCCTGGGAAAGATGTTTATGGGTGAACTCCATCTGGGCAGCAGACCCTCTCGGTGCTGGGCTGGAACACACTGGAGGCAAGGCTGCGGAGGCAACTTTTCAGCAGTGGTAAAGCAGTCTGTTTAGAACACATGAGGCAGACACAGACATTGCAGGACCAGGGGATTCCATTTAATGCTCAATCAATCGCACAGCAGACAGTCCATTCATTAGCACAGCGAAACAAGGACCAGGGTCCACATTATCAGATGCAGGGCTGATATTTGGCTGCAGTTTGAACCCAGGGGTCCCCTTTCAGAAATATCCAGCAGCCCATCTGTGCAGTCTCTGGCAGCTGCTCCAGGACCACTGGGCAGCTTGCAGTCCAAAGCAACAGCCCACTTGAGACCACACTGACCACCCCCCATCAGAAGAAACAATAAGCTGCAGGCACCTGGTTGGGTTCCTCACAAGTCCTGCTACACGGAGCAGGCTTAGCTAGGGTCAACACCTGCCTGACCCTCAGCAGCCACCCACACACATGCTGCTGCAGGCCGCTGGGCCCGAAGCCCAAAATTTAGCCTACTGAGGCTCTGGGGTATGATCTGCTCGGAGGCTGCACCCGATAGACCCCATACATGGCCCCATATCTCATGGCTCCCATGCAGGTAGCGATTCTTTCTGTTGGCTTCTGGATCCTCTGACCTAGAATTTCAGGACTTCCCCTAACTGTAGCTCCTGTTCTCTTTTTTTTCTTTCTCTGCTCCTTCTGGTTTCCCTCGGTAGATTCTCTGGCTGAGAATCCCATAGGTCCCCCCTCATCTGGTGGCCATGCACAGCCAAGTAAATGAAAGGGCAACAACGTCCGCATGGCTGCCAGGCCACATGGCCAAGTGGGCAGGTGCCCTCGGCAACCTCCTCCTCTCTCACTCTCTACTCCCCAAATCCCCTTTGTCTCCTTTAAGCCCTGGCTTTTAAGGGCTTCATGGTTTGGCACTGAAACTCTTGGTCCAATCAGGGACCACATTCCATGGCACCAAACCTTCCAGCCTCTGGGACTTGTAGTCCCGCTTCATGACTTAATGCTGGTGCCCATGGTGCCCACTGGCAACTACTGGACTCCCTAAGGAGCTACTGCTTCTTTAAATTTTCCCTGCTGGCGGGCCCTGCGCCTGCGCATTGTGCGCAGGATTGCCATTTTTAAACAAAAACATTTATTTAGGTCCATGCAGCCCCGAGCCTGTTTCTGGACCCCACGGGACCCGGGACAATGCAACACCGCACCTGGCGGCATGAAGACCAAACCCGGCACTCAGCCCGGCGACCTCCCAGGCCGAGACACCAGAGAGGGACAGCCACATGGTGCAACGGGGAGTCGCCAGGTGTGACTCCCACCAGAACTCCCAGAATGGGATAGTGGCCATGGGGAGAGACCAAGGAGCGTGGAGCCCTGACAGGTAAGCCTGTTTTGGGGGCTTACACACTCCCCCCCCACTAAACACTGGACATCCTGGCGAGCCCAGACACACCAAATACTAGTTACACTAAGGCCTAAACCTCAACTAGCCACTACCTACCTTAACACTAACCTAAATCAGTAAACCACCCGGGGATGACTATACCCATGGGCCACTCACCAATTGAACCTATGGAAGGCCCAAAACTTGGCTCTATCCACGGGGCGTCCCCAGTCCCTTACTCTGATGCAGGCCTACCTTTTAAATTTCAAATCCCTACCTGTAACCAGTGGCCTGAATTGGACTGCCGGGACCTTTAAGATGGAGACAATTTAGTACACATATAGTTTAGCCATAATTGCTACTCTTTTAAGAATAACATTAAACAAGTAAACCCAAAGATAACAAATAAAAAAAAAATTTAACTAGGGAAAACAGTCTACCCTAGGGCATCTCTAGCGGGAATATTATGTCACCTATAAACAGTACACACATTTTCACCAGCGTGTAACTACTTAACTACCTGGGCATGGCAAAAATGAAATAATCATTAATTACTATATGCTATACCATCAAAGCCTAAACTTTTAGCCACATTTAGAAATAAAAAATGCTAACTAGAGAAAACAATCTGTCCTGAGCATTTCTAGAGGGAAATTATGCCACCTATAAACAGTACACACATTTTAACCAGTATATAACTAATTAATACCTGGTCTGCTTATTTACAGCTCTGCAACTGACAGAGCCCTCAAGCGCTTATCCTTGGCCCTAAACAAAGCCTGCCGACTCATCACAGGATCCCACCGTCTCACCCATAAAGGTGACCTCTAAGCCCAAACAGGGTGGCTCCAGTTATCAAACTGTATCAAGTACCAAACTTGTCTAATGGCTGAGAAAAATATGCTACATCTTGCTCCCTCCAGAGTCCAAACGCTTCTCCATACAGCATGCAACCACTGCCTCACCAGGGCTTCAGAAAATCAAATGCTGCACATTCCTCTGTGCCGCACCACACAGGGCCAAAGATCCTTTGTGTACCGAGCTCCTGGCTGGATTAATGGACTCAACAAAGACATCTCCTCTCTGCAAAGGCTAGGCCCATTCAAAGTCAACCTTTGCCTCCACCTAGCTGCCTCTAGCTCCTGCAACTGTCCCTCATAATCTGATCTCCCTCCTAGCACTTCTACTCCTACTCCTACCCCGTCTTTCCCTCATCCTACAGCCTACCCTCCTGTTTTGCCTCTACCCCCCCAAGCACTTTTTTGAGGCCTGACAAATGCCCACGACTGCACCGCTCTTTTTGTGTCCATTCCAAGCCTCAGCTACATCTGGCTACCCTGCCCCCTTGGTACCCACTTTCCCTAAATGTAATGTATTTCAGCTGCTTAAAATGCCTGTACACCACTTCTGCATTGTTACTCAACTCTATGTAATGTTTGTATTGTACCTCAATTGACGTGGAACCTTTGTAAAAGAGCCTTGGCTCAAAGGTACTTGTAATCCTAGACTCTAAATAAATAAATAAACATGCCTTGGCATGGCCAACATGAAACCATCGAGTCCTACAATGCTATACCATCAATGCCTAAACATTTAATCACATTGGTTCTCTTTTGTATATGAACACAGTCCCCCCCGCCAAAGTCCACCTTTTGCACACATTTTAAAAGTCTCTGCTCCAGGCCATGGCCATGGATAAAACTCTTGCAGCTCTCAAACAAAATAGTGAGAAAGTGTCCCGGTCCTAGGCACCATTTTGACTGTGCTTCCAAAATAATGCAGCAAAATGGGAGGAGGGGGGACATCCACAGCTTAGTCGTGAGGTGAAGAAAAGCCCCTGCTTCCCAAAATCAGCATCCCAGACAAGCCCTCACGTTGTAAGCACCTCCACTTCCCTTGTATGAGGAATTTAGATGGTAAGGCTCGCGGGAAGGGCCAACAAAACACAGTCGTCCTGAAATATGACAGTGGAAAACAGTACCTGAATGTCGCCAAGTAAAGATGGTGATGGATGCTCTCCATCTGGAGTAGTGGACCCTTTCAGCACTGGACTGAAACACTGGAGGCAAGGCTGTGGCAGCAACTTTTCAGCAGTGGTAAAGCCATCTGTTTAGAACACATGAGGCAGACACAAACATTGCAGGACCAGGGATTCCATTTAATACTCAATCAATCGCAAGCAGACAGTCAATTCATTAGAGCAATGAAACAAGGACCAGGGTCCACATTATCAGATGCAGGGCAGACATTTGGCTGCAGTTGGGACCCAGGGGTCCCCTTTCGGAAACATGAAGCAGCCCAT
Source organism: Neoceratodus forsteri (assembly GCA_016271365.2). Classification (NCBI taxonomy): domain Eukaryota; kingdom Metazoa; phylum Chordata; order Ceratodontiformes; family Ceratodontidae; genus Neoceratodus; species Neoceratodus forsteri. Next base: position 222,528,515 of record JADMNL010000023.1, read on the forward strand.
CCATGCAGTCCTTGGCAGCTGCTCCAGGACCATTGCTCAGCTTGCTGTCCAAAGCAATGGCTCACTTGAGACCACACCGACCACCAGCCCCATCAGAAGAAACAACAGGCTGCAGATCCCTGGTTGGGCTCCTCACAAGCCCTGCTACATGGAGCAGGCTTAGTTAGGGTCAACACCTGCCTGACCCTCAGCAGCCACCCACAGACATGCTGCTGCAGGTCGCTGGGCCCGAAGCCCAGAATTTAGCCTACTGAGGCTCCGGGGCATGAGCTGCTCGGAGGCCGCCCCCTGACAGACTCCATACATCACCCCATACCTCATGGCTCCCATGCAGGCGGCGATTCTTTCTGTTGGCTTCTGGATCCTCTGGCTGAGAATCCCAGGACTTCCCTTAACCACATCTCCTCTTCCCTTTTTTTCTTTCTCTGCTCCTTCAGGTTTCCCTCGGTGGATTCACTGGCCGAGAATCCCACAGGTCCCCTCCTTATCTAGTGGCCATGCATAGCCAAACAAGCGAGAAAAGGACAACGTCCGCATAGCCACCAAGCCACATGGCTGAGTGGGCCGGCACCCTCTACTCCCCAAATCCCCTTTGTCTCCTTAAGTCCTGGCTTTTAAGGCTTCATAGTTTGGTGCTGAAACCTTGGTCCAATCAGGGACGACATTCCATAGTGCCAAACCTGCAGCCCTCTGGGACTTGTAGTCCCACTTCATGACTTAATACTGGTGCCCCATGGTGCCCGCTAGCACTGGTAACTACTGGCCTCCCTAAGGAACTACTGCTCCTTTAAATTTCCCCTGCTGGTGGGCCCCATGTCTTTGCATTGTGTGCAGTACTGCCATTTTTAAACAAAAACATTTATTTAGGTCTGCGTGGCCCAGAGCCCATTCCTGGACCCCACGGGACCTGGGGCCATGCAACAGCACACCCAGCAGCATGAAGACCCATCCTGGCACTTGGTCCGGTGACATCCCAGGCTGAGACACCAGAGAGGGATGGCCACATGGTGCAATGGGGAGTCGCCAGGCACGACTCCCATCAGAACCCTTGGAATGGGACAGCAGCCTTGGGGAGAGGCCAAGGAGCACAGAGCCCTGACAGGTAAGCTCATTTTGGGGGGCTGACACACAAAATGTTGCAGAATTTGAAATGATTTGGGGAACAGTCCTCAGACGTCCTGCATCCCCTTCTGCATCTGTGAAGGGGAGCTTATGAGCACTTGTGATGTGCAGAGGTTCTGCTTTCCACATGTAGGGACCTCCGTGCATCCACAGCCATATCTGTCGGCCACCTCTGCACCCAATCCCAAGCAGTGTGTGTGTGTGTGTGCGGCAATGTGGGCAGCTGTAATGGGGCTGGCCAGGGGACATGGGCAGGTATACGTCTGATCCTTAAAACCTTTTCCATGTTGCAGACAGCCAGTGGAGGGGGGGAGAAGCTACCCCTCTCTGTCTGACCACATTTGTCAACTCTGGGCCTGACTGACCCTCCCTCCTCCAGCCACCAATCCTAGGAGCCTTCATGGTTGCCTGAAGGCACCACTGATACTGCCTGTTTGTGTCTAAATAAATAACTCAGATTCCAGTGAGGGATATGGCAGTCCTAGAGGACTGATGTATCCCGAGAGTCTCTGCACCCTACACAGGCAGGGATCCACTTGTGGATCCACAAGGACATCAAACTGGATGCTTATGGTCTAGACCAGCCTGCTCACTCCTGCTGCACCTTGCCTCACCATCTGCTTCTGAACAAACTGGGCATGGCTGGAGGCGGCTGTAGATGCCATCCAGTGCAGAATGGCATCGGAGGTGCAGAGCCACAGCTGGATCATGCTCTATTCTTGCATATCCCAGCCACCTATGTGGAGCAGGATCTTAGTCTATAGGTGAAACAATATTGTCTATTGTGTTTTGATCCCGTGGCTAACTTTTGGTGATGACAGCTCCCCCAGTCCATGTGGCAGAATTGTTTCTTTTACATTCTTAAGTGCAGTGCCAGTGACTCAGTAGGTAGCATGCTCATTTCTGAGGCCAAAAGATCATAAGGTTGTGGGTTCTAGTCCCTCATGAGGTGCTTCGGGTAATACCCATAACTGACACTGCAGTGCAGTGTGAGGAGGGTGCTGCAATGTTGAAGGACCGTCCTTGTATAAGACGTTAAACTGAAGTCTCTTTTGCTCATCCCTGGTCACTGACCAGATGGAAGTGAAAGATCCCATGGCACTTATCAAAGTAGAGTAGGAACGTTCATTTCATTTATTTGTTTGGTAACTTTACAGGCATGTCCCGGGCAGCTGTGAAGTGACAAGTACACAGAAAGACAGTCACCAGGTGTGTTCCCCAGTGTCATGGCCAACATTCACCATGTCAATAAAACTGGTCCATGTACACACCCCCAAGAATGTACTTCAAATTCCCCATCACTAAGCTGGACCTTGCCAAACAAACAGCATTAGAAGCATAGTGGTTGGGAATGAACAGCCAAATAGTAAGGAAAACTATACAGTACAGCAGTTATCCCAATGACTACATATTTCGACTGGATTCCAGTCTCCATCTTTTGAACAAATTATAAGATGGGTAAGGGAAGCCCAAACCTGTCATTGGTCAGAAGTGATCACTTGGCTATGCATTATTCCAGCACAACAGCACTGGTCAGAAATACTTAACTTTCAGAACCCCATTACTGAGTTTTTAAAATAAAAATCAGAGGAACCATTTCATAACTGCAATAAGGCATTCCAGGATGTCTGTAACAATGAGATAATGGCACTTCTCACATGCATAAGGCACTTGGCGTTGCCTCATGCCTCACTTCCTGAGATTTATTTTTATTTATTTATTTATTTTCTTTTTTTATTTTAGTCTTTGGTAACTGGTTAAGGCTCCCTAGGCACAAGTGCCTGTTTTCAGGGGCGACCTGGAGCACTGGTGGTTACGTGACTTGCTCAGAGTCACACAGTATGCAAGTGGAGGTTGTGAGAATCAAACTCAGGTCTGGTCTACTGGATATACCAAGCTTGTTCACACTCTTGTTCCTCTAACCTTTAGGCTATACTGCCCAGTATCCCTTGATAATGCACACCCTGCCATACCTTGTTGCTGAAATATACAGCAATGTCTGGAAACAGAACATTCTTATTGACTGACAGCATTCTAAAGGGTTAGATTGATGACTGGAAGTCCTCAGGTACAATAAAACAACTAGAATTTAAACAATAAAAACATTAATTCAGACAAATTAAAAACATTTTTGTTTAGGCCAACCTGTCGGTACAGAGGTAGCGCTACTGCTTGTGACGGTGTCGACCTGAGTTAGAAACGCTTTGAATCATTAGGTGCCAGCTGGGGGAGAAGCATGTGTCCGGGATGTTCTCCTCCTCTGGGGACAGAGTCTAGCCAGGTCCACTTCTATAGTGCCAGCTGAGTGACCGCAGGTGTCAGTGCAGTCAGAAGCAGTTTGCAGGAAGGGAGGACATCAGCTGGTGCCATGCTGTGCACACTTGGGTACACGTACTAGTGCACCCACATCACTGACATCCTAGGGGAAGGGATGGTACAAGCAAAAATACCCCGGCTGGCATGATGACACCAGTTTCCCATAGGCCCCACACCTGGTTACTCAGGTGCAACCTCCACACCCTGGATCCATTTGTGGCAGTGCTTGGGGTCCCTCCATCACCCCCACCAGAGGAATCCAAGCTCTGGGGAAACTATGGAGGTGTAGGTAAATCCTATGAGATGCCAGAATAATGGGGCTGGGGTGGCCAAGTAGATGGGGGCCAACCAGAGATACATAGATACATAGACAGTGTCGGCAGATAAGGGCCTATGGCCCACCCAGTCTGCCCATTTGAGCTTGTAAGTTCAGTTTATGTTTTCCTAGAGTCTGTTGCCCTTACCACTGACCTCCAGAATTCCTTTATGTCTATTCCATGCATTCTTAAATCCCATGATTGTTTCAGTCCCCACTACTTCCTCTGGCAGGGTGTTCCACTTGTCCACCACCCATTCTGTGAAGAAATTCTTCCTCGTGTTTCTTCTGAATCGTCCTCCCTCCAACTTCATCCCATGCCCTCTAGTCCTGGAACATCTTTTTCACTTAAAAATAGTGTATTCCTGCACCCTGTTCCTCCCTGTGAGATACTTGTATGTCTCTATCATATCCTCTCTCTCCCTCCTCTCCTCCAGGGAGTACATGTTCAGTTCCTTCAACCTGTCTTCATAGGACTTGTGATGCAATCCATGCACCATCTTTGTTGTCCTCCTCTGAACCTTCTCTACCCTGTCTATGTCCTTAAGTAGGTATGGTCTCCAGAACTGTACACTGTACTCCAGGTGGGGCCTCACTAGTGTCTTGTATAGCGGAATTATGACCTCCCTTTTCCTGCTGGTGATGTCCCTGCTTATACATCCCAGCATCCTATTTGCTTTACCTGCTGCCTTGTCACACTGTTTCCCTACCTTGAGGTCATCAGAGATGATAACCCCAAGATCCCATTCCTGCTTGGTGCATGCTATATCCTCACCCCACAACTGATATATTGTGCCAGGGTTTTGTGCCCCATATGCATTATCTTGCACTTTTGCATTGAATTTCAACATAAACTGCAGTAGCTGAAAAAATAGATTTAATAATAGCACTCAGTATTTCAAGTGTTGGGTTACCTTCACTAATCTAACCTTAGGGGAATAAGGCACTCAGATTTTACCTTGCACCATGTGACTCCCTGGGATTACAGTAACTGATGGTAGCCCAACCCTGGATGCACCTTTAAGAGGGAGGGAAGCATTGCAACATTTCCAATTCATACATGCTTTCCCCGTTCCCTTTCTGTTTATGTCTTTTTATATTTGTTTTCTGCCTCAGTTGTCTTTAAAACCAGCTCTGTAGGCAGACCCACACAACTACATCATTGTAGGTGCTCTAACCAGTGACATAATTGGTTACAATCAGTCAGCAGCTCCTGCCGCTGATACTGCTAGTTGCATAAGTTGCTACCAGAGACGATCGGTACTGGCCAATTCCGATCTGATAGGACTTTTTAACGATGTAGGAATTCCCATTCTGAATCTGATTCTGATTCTGAAGTGGACCTTGGAATCTAATTTGGAATCCTAATTCCTAAATCAGAATTTCCTATGTATGTTTTAGCCTTTAATTTCAGAATTAGGATTTTCAGACAGCAATTCTAAAATTCCTAATTTTGACAATTAGGTACTAATGTGACGAATCTGATTCCTTGACTCAGACTCGGATCACCCCTGGTTGCTACTTTGATGACAATAGAGCACATGCAAAGCTGTTCTTGTTCCATCAGTGCAGCTGGCTGTGCAAGAAGCAAAATCAGCATCAAGAGCTGCTGACTGATCGCAACCAATGATATCACTGGTAGGAGCACACATAATGGTACAGTGAGTCGGGTTACATATGGAACTGGTTTTAAAGACCACGGAAACAGGAAAAAAGATAGATGTACTGTACACAGAATGAAAACAAGAACAGAGGTTATGCAGTTATGATTTAGAAGAAGGTTGCAACACTTCCTGTCCTCTTTAGAGAAAATCCTGTAACCTGATTGGCTCATAGCAGTCAATATTTATAAGTTTATCGGGCAACAGAGCCATCTAAAAAAAAGAGCCAGTGCTGTTCCTACATAAGGACTAATTTACATATAAAACTTTTTTTAAATGTTTTAAAATACTTTTTTCAAATTTTGTTAGTGCAAAAGCCCCTCTTCTAAGCGAGTAAGACACTTCAGGGTGTGGGGTATTTGATGCTACCTGTACTTCCAGGGATTGTAAGACCCTCTGCCTGAAGTTTTAGGCATCACTATGCCCTGGGAGTGCTAGTATCCCCAGCACCCCCAACTTGTCAGGTCTTATCACTTACTGCTTGTTTTCAGCTAAACTTTGACAGTTGAAATACACCTGTCCAGTACAGTACAGTACTGGAGACCACACTTAAAGAGGGACATACAGCTCTAGAGAGGGTACAGAGGAGGGCAACAAAGATGATCACGAGTGGGGTTTGGCATTGAGGACAGACTTAGGAGCTCTGCCTGTTTTCACTGGAGGAGAGGAGAGACGGGGGACAATGATTGAGGTCTTCAGGCACTCAAGGAATAAACAGGGTAAACATGGAGGGATCTTTAGACTAAAGCAGGAGGTATCACCAGAGGGCATGGTTTGAAGTTGGAAGGTGGAAGGGTAAGGGGGAAAGAGGAGGAGGTTTTTCACTGAGAGGGTGGTGGACCCTTGGAATGCACTGCCTGGTGAGCTAGTTCAGAGATCCACAGTGGAGGGCTTCAAGAGAGGATGGGACAGACACAGAAAGTGGATGTATCAGATGATGTCCTGTCCCAGGGGGGTGGGGATGGATGATACGGGTTTCTGGAGCACAAGGGATGGGAGGGTCTCGGCACCCAACTAAGGATCTAAAGTTCGAGCAGACTCGATAGACCATAAGGCCTAATCTGCTGGCAAATAGTATGTTAGTATGTTAGAAATTGGAGGAACTCACTTAGCCAAAATCACTCCAAAATGAGAATTTCTGGGGCTAAATGATGGCCCGATGGGCGTGTCACACTTCCTTGCCAGCGACCTGGGTTTGATAGTGAACCTGCAGAGTGTGTGTATGTGTGTGTGTGTGGGGGAATAGGGCCCTATTGGTCTGACTCACACTTCTTGAGGATGTTTCAATAAAGTGTTCTCATGAGCTGGTGCTCAAATGACCAGGCTATGGGAACATGCTGCCAGTGGCAGTTTGTCTCCACCAGAGGATGGGAGGCATCCTGTTCTGGCACCACAGCGATTACAGGCAGGCTGGGGAGCATGTTGTCCTTGCAGGAGCATGCTCGCGGCATCCAGGCATTCCCTCCCACACACACTGTGCATGCTGCGTGCATCCAAGGCATTCCCTCCCACACACACTGTGCATGCTCGTGCATCCAAGGCATTCCTCCACACACACTGTGCATGCTGCGTGCATCCAAGGCATTCCCTCCCACACACTGTGCATGCTGCGTGCATCCAGGCATTCCCTCCCACACACACTGTGCATGCTGCGTGCATCCAAGGCATTCCTCCCACACACACTGAGCACATGCTGCGTGCATCCAAGGCATTCCTCCACACACACTGTGCATGCTGCGTGCATCCAAGGCATTCCCTCCCACACACACTGAGCATGCTGCGTGCATCCAAGGCATTCCCTCCCACACACACTGTGCATGCTGCGTGCATCCAAGGCATTCCCTCCCACACACACTGTGCATGCTGCGTGCATCCAAGGCATTCCCTCCCACACACACTGTGCATTCTGCGTGCATCCAAGGCATTCCCTCCCACACACACTGTGCATGCATGCGTGCATCCAAGGCATTCCTCCCACACACCTGTGCATGCTGCGTGCATCCAAGGCATTCCCTCCCACACACACTGTGCATGCTGCGTGCATCAAGGCATTCTCTCCCACACACACTGTGCATGCTGCGTGCATCCAAGGCATTCTCTCCCACACACACTGTCCATGCTGCCTAGGGACAGAAATGAGAAAAATGGTTGAAAAACCCCACCGACACTGGAGGTCTGCTTCTCACAGACCCTGCACAACAGAAAACACTGCCCATTTCCACTGGATCCTTTTCCCTGAATGGACCTCCAGAGGGATTATGGGGGGAGTTCCAGAGGCCTGGCCATGGGGGACAGTGGATGGTGTGGTGTACAGTGATGTGAGCGAGTATAATTGAGCGTCTCAATTTGAGCTACTCAATAACATGGCTCGTACTGAGAACGCATGGGAAAAGACACCAATGAGTAGGTTACAGTGAGTGTAGCAGTGAGCTGCACTTGCTGGAACAAGATATAGGCATTTTTTTTGCCAAGCCCTACCAAGATGGCTGTTTGGCATAGTGGCTTGAGCCACTGCTGTTTGAGCTGGTGGACCTCAGTTCGAATCCCAATCAGCTCTACAGGAAATGTTTTGTTTGTTTTAACTTTCTCCTGAGTCTGCATGCCCCCTGGGTTGATCATATTAGTTTACTCCCCGCATAAAATACTTGTTTCGGGGTTGCTGCTGAGAGAATAAGCAGTGATGGTCAACGTAATGTAAGTCATCCTTTTGACGTTGGGCACTTTTGTGTTCGATGTTTGTAATCGGTGCAGTTAAAGACTTGCTGTTATCACATAAAACCAATGGTGTATGTATCTGGAGACAGTAGGTGACATGCCTGGGGGAGCAGACTAGATGAGGGCAGGTTGGAAAAAGAGCTTAAACACATGAATCAAAATATTAGAATTTTAGAATCTTCCATTTGTTATTACCAAATACTTTTTTTGGTAAACAGGACCTTTTCCTCTTAGACTTTGTCTGCTCACATTGCCTAGTCCAGCTATCATGAAGTTATAACCTTCTGCTTGTGACATCATAACCTGTTATCATGGTCACTATGATGTCATAACAGACCCTCAGTGGGAATACAGCCTTGTTGTGTGTGGTCACCCATACCCTATTCTCTGCATGCCTGTCATCATCCTTTTGCCTTATTGCAGTGGCATGCAGTACAGAACAGGAGAGAGAAAAATGACATCATCAGCAAGCCTCTAGCTCGTTAATGATGATTTACTGGACTCTGAAATGCAGCTACAAATTTGCAAATGAATATTCCCCAAAAAGTATGCATTGGGTAGGTGGTGCCTCACGACAGAAAAAAAGACACATTAAAAACACAAAGGAAACTGAGCTCCAGATATATACCGTTGCTGCGTTATCTTTATTTAAAATGACAGTCTGACAGTCCAACATTTTAAAACTTACAGACACCCATGTAAGATGCCAGCTTGAAGTGTTTTGGACCAGCTGGTCCGACTACATGCAGGCGGTATTTTGTATGGTGTCTGTAAGTTTTAAATGTTGGACTTCAGACTGTCATTTTAAATAAAGACTAGGCTAATGGTATATATTCTGAGCTCAGTGTCCTTTTAATGAGGTGGTGGAATTTCGACTTTGTGTTTTTAACATTTGCAAATTACAATTCAAATCCAATTGGAGTGCGACTTTCCTCTGCATGCGAGACACTCTATTCCGTGAAGTGTATCTCACACACAGCTACCCTGAAAATGGGCAAGTTTGGGAAATTTATTTTAGAAGTGTTAATATATTATTGCTTTATATTGATCAACAGTATATTAAAGCCATTTATGATGACCAAAACAACTTTCCTACATTTGGACCACCGTAAAGCAGTAGCACTTAGTGTTCCACCTAATCCTAAGGGCACCTACTTTCACAGCACTTCATTGTCCCCCCTCCTACCCTCCCTCCCTCCCCACTAGGCACCCATTCCCTTCTGCCCCTGCCCTCATGTCCCTTCTCTGTCTGCTGCTGTCCTAGCCGCATTGTCTCCAACCTTCCTTAAGTCTGTTCTTAACCCTTACACAGGCATACACTTCACTATGCCGCAGCTGTGCCTGTTCTCCACTCTGTTTCTCCCCATAAGTTTGCTTAACTGTCCAACGCAGGCACTTTCTTACCCATGCAGTAGTAGTGTCTAAATGTTATGCCTTAAGCTAAATGCTATCCCAGTCTTGTAATTCACACCAATTTATTGTCTACCTAGCTTGTAATGTATTGTTTTGTACCAGTGCATTTGTGTACTTGCTTGTAATGTAATGCTATGTATCTGTTCAACTTTTTCTTGTAACCAACGTGGAACCTACAAATGAGCATCCACTCACAGGTGTTCTCCAAGATATCATTAAAAAAATAAAAATAAAAGAGCTAATATATTGCCTCGAAACTGCCTGGAACTTATTGTAACGTGAAGATGCAGTCAGCTATCACTTATATTTCAGGTATTTTTTTCGATTTCTGTTTGCTAATTAGAAGCTTTCCACTGGCAGTACTGCGATGATGTGTGGAGTAACACTCTGGAGGCTAAAAAAACAGTTCTGTTCCTCCCACTACATTTACATGGAGACACACTGACTGTGACATCTCAAGTAACCAAGGAGAACCATTTCTCACTGCCAGATTATTCTCTTTCACATGAAGCAGCAGGGACTGGCTCTTCTTGGTTACTAGTGATGTCACAGTTGCTTACATTTGATTGGTGACTTGAGAAAGTCACTGGTCAGACTGCAAGGGTTGTGGTGCTCTAAGGTGTTTGGTCACATTTTTTTTAGTCTCCAAACAGAGTGCTGCTCCACATGTCAGGCCAGTACTGCCAGGTGAGAAATCTTCTAATTAGCAAACAGAAAATAAAAAAAAATACTGAAGATATAGGAAGTAATAGCTGACTGCATCTGAAAATTACTATTAATTCGAGGCAGTACACTAGCTTTTTATTGCCACCGAGACCTTAGGTTTGTGGTTCTTATACCCTAAGAGTGGTGTGAAACCACGCTTATTTAAGAGTGCTCTCAGTGGCAACTCATTCAGCCACAGGTGGCCATTTTGAATAAGGTTAGGCATAGAACCTTATGACTCATATATATACTGTATATATATATATATATATATATGCTTCGAGGTTGAATAACCTCCACACACTTGCGTTGCTTCAGGGTTGAATAACCTCCACACACTTGCGCACACAAAACACTACATAGTGTATGGGAAATGTATGAGCAACCATACACACCAAGACTGTGCTTCCATCGAGGAGGGCACTGACATCATAGACCTCGACAGCAAAGCTCAAGAGATCTCTATGAAGTATCTCCCGCCGAGACAGAAACATCAGCCTTGTTGTACAGAAACATAGCAGTTGATGATGTCAGGTAAGGGCACTCAGACCCACCGCGTCTGCCCAGCTTATTTGGAAAGCAAATGAGACACATTGATTTGAACACAGCAGAGGGAACCCTACCATACATTATTTTGTACAGTACTGTATATGCTTGCTTTAATTCATTTACAGTATCTTCTAACTCTGTCTTGAACTGTGGTCTAATAAACAGAACACAGAGCAAACAGGATAACATTTACAGCATTTAATGTGATTAAAGTAATAGCTACATGAGCTGGCAACATTTCTCTGGTCGTTCATCTGGTAACACACAGTTCCTTGGGGTGTTTTTTCAGTCTTGCTGATAACTTTGCTATGAAGAATTTGCAGCGTAGGTAAACATGAGAATTTTAGACACAGGATTCTGTGTTATCGTACTATAGTGACATACACAGCTACTGGTACAATGGTACTCTGACATTACTACAGTGGTACAGCAGCAACTGGAAGTGTATGAATTTCCATACACAAGAGCACTGAACCATACACTAGATAGGGAATACTGGATGGGCAACCATGCACGATCACTGCGTTCTGCCACAGAGGGACTCTGATTCACCCTGACCTTGGGAGTGAAGCTACTGCTCATCACTGAGAAAACTGCCACAGCCATCTCTGAAGGTAGGCTTTGATGTGTGTGTGGCTGTTCCCTCAGCTGTGTTAAAATCAATGTGTCTCATTTGCTTTCCAAATAAGCTGGAACACTGTTGTACCACAGAAGGGAAAAGTCAGGTTACATGACCTCTACAGTGTTGTACAACAGCATTTCAGCTGCATACACTCACCCACTCCAGGCTATCGGATTATCTTACCACAAACAATCTCCTATCCCCCACCAGTCAGGTTTTAGAAAACAGCATTCCACTGTCTTCTGTGATTTCATTGGCTGTGCAGCACCCCCCATGTCACTATCTCCTCATGCCTTGCTGCAAACCACATCCACACTGCCTCTGACCAAGGCCTGCTAATCATCACTGTTTGTTGACCGTATCCCACCCTTTCCTCCTATCAAACCTAGAGGCAGCTGGCTTAGTCCCTATCACTGTGCAGTGGTTTAGCTCCTACCTGTCCAATAAATCACAGTCGGTCAGAATCTCTGCTGTCTCATCCACTCCCCTCCCCATCCTAGCTGGCATACCACAAGGCTCTGTCCTTGGTCCCATCCTCTTCTCTCTCTCTCTTCAGAAACGGCCTTCCTTCCTCCTGCACAAAATCCAGCATACACATGTATGTGGATGACATTATCCTCTTTACCTCAGGCCCATCGATTCACGAAGTCCAAGATACTCTTCACTGTGATTTCAATAATACTCAGCAATGGTTCAGTCAAAACCAAGTAAAATTAAACATTACCAGAACTGTATCTATGATCTTTGGTACTGCCCAGAAACTTAGCAGATACTCCCCCACATCACCTCCTGGATGGTACCTCTAGACTAGGTCACTAAATACAAATACCTGGGTGTTTGGCTTGATCCCCACCTATCCTACTCATCTCACATAGATGCAGCTGTCACCAAACTGCGCCCCAAGCTAGGTATGCTCTACTGGCACCGAGACTCTCCCCCGCTCCCAGCCAGATGTCAGATCCTAACTAAAATGATCCTCCCCATCTTTGACTATGCAGACGTGGTCTACTGCACCACCCCTGGTTCCACCCTATCCAGACTTGATACCCTCCTATACTCCTGCTGTTTCGCGACCAACTCACCCATCAGAACCCATCCCTGTGACCTGTACTCTCTCCTAGGATTAACCCTGCTGTCCACAGCTGTTATACAGTATTCACTCCCTCAAACTTATATTTAAATTCTGGTTCAGTATGCTACCCTCCTACCTGTCAGACTGTCTCTTCCCTGCCTCTGTCCCCCTCCTTACGAACTGAGAAATGTATGCTCTTTTAGCATCCCTCATCCATCCTCCTCATCTGATCAAGCCACTTTCTCCTACCGGCTCCCTAGTTTGTGGAACAGACTTGTCCCCTCCATCATGAGTTCCTCCTCTTATGTCGCCTGCAAGAAACAACTTCACTCCCTACCACCTCCCCTCTGCCTCTGCCCCAAATGACTAAATCCCCCCTCCTCAGGCTCTCGTGACTTCTGCATCTAAGCACTTTCTATACCCCTTTCTAAATGTATGTACTTACTATCTGTAGATTTCTTACCACTTTATCTCTAAGACCTGAAATGTGCAAGAACCATGTACTCTGTTGCTTACCAAGTATTATTGTAACAATTGTCCATCTTGTCTCAGTTTATTACTGCTGTATCACTTGTTTATGTAACCTACTGAATTTGTGTATTTACGCTAATTTATGTACTCCCACACACACCCTCCTCCGGTCGATCTGGAATCCAGCCTTGGCTCATTGTGCCTTTCCAGTTACCAACTGTTTAAATAAAAAAAATACACATATAATATAATTAATATAATATAACTATGGTCGCACCCAAATAGTTAGGGTTGAGTAGGCACATCAATGTTAAACTTGAAATGTTTTTCTTTAATAACTTTGCAACCATTCAACAGGTTTGCATGCAAATTGGCATGCACTATCACTCAGGGTAGATCTTTGGATGTGGCAAGTTGCTTTCCAGTCAGATGTGTGGTTTCCGAGTTCTGGAGAGGTGAAAAAAGCATTTTTTTCCCTCATTGACTTTGCTGGGATTTTTCTTTGAACTTGCCAACAGCCCAGAGGATTTGGAATTTTGGTCTGACATTTTCAGGGCAGAAAGGGACTAGCCCACAGATGGTATACCAATGGCACAGTGACACAAATACCACAAAGACCATCACAGCAACATTTTCGGCAGTTCGCTGTGATGGTCTCCAGGTATTTTGACACTGTTGCTACCGGGGTGTTTTCCCCCATCCCCGAACTAACTCCGACTGGAGTTAGTAATCTTTAGTGCGGTGGGTGCAGAGGGTGCGAAGCCCTCCACAGAAAACACTTGTTCCCCCAGCAATGGCACAACACAATTGGCGGTGTTGTGGTGTCTCTGTGCCGATGGTCGACAAATTTCTTGTCACCATGGCATAGTGCAACCCTCACAGATATGCCTTTTGCTAGTCTGGTGAAAAAATAAGAAGCCGTTTTGTAAGTTAGTGCATTTTAAAAATTTGAAAACATTGTTTCTGAGCATGCTCAGTAAGCACTAAAAGATAGCTGTATGAAACGAAAAAGGAATCCTGTTTTGTATGGGAAAATTAATTTTTCATTTGCCACCATCTTGTTTCAGTTTTTTCTTAAAACAATTTTTTTCAAAAGCCACACAAATGACATAATGGAGAGAGACCACCACACCTAGCTGGCTGATTGGGACCCTGTTAGGTATAGTCTGCACTTCAATGTTAGCTATATGCCCTTGAAATGCTATTTTTTATATTATGACTCATTTTTGTGACCGGGTTAAAAAAAAAAAGAATCCTTTTTCGTATGATGCATCATGAAAAAAGATTCTTTTTTGTGATGAGAAAAAGTTACAATGTAATAAAATTAACCTTTGTCAGTCTGTTTTCAGTCAAATAAGACAAACACTGTTTTTGCCTGTAATTTAAAGGAGACAACGTTCAAATGCTAATAAAGTCCTGCAGTTTCAGACTATGACCCAGTGACTGCTTGCCCAAAACAAGCAAATATAGGTATTTACTTTAGTCTGGTTTGTTAAAGAAAAAACTCCCATACAATCCACATGGTTGGTCTGTTCAGAACTGAACTAGGCAGCATGGGTGGGGTGTATGGGAACTTCCAGCCACCCAAATTCGATTTATTCATGATCGCATTCCTATTCTGGCTGGAGGAGGAGGATGAAAGACAAGAGTCACATCCAGGGTAACACTTCAGCTCATGACCCACCTATGTGAACAACAGATGTGCAGCTGTCAGTGTGGTATAGATACAGTTTTTTCAGCTTGTTTCTACAGCAGCCTAATTACAAGTTTGTGTTAACGTGTTTTCTTTGGATGCAATATCCCAATCTATGCGGTATCCATGAATTTACTTAAAAGTATAAAGCACCCACACCTTCATGCAAGTTGATCCACTTTACACTGCAGCTTAAAAAGAACACATTATTCTAGGAATATAGGGAGGCAGTATAGCACAGTGGTTTAAGGCTCGGAGCTGCAAATTGGGTGACATCCAGCAGACCAGACGTGGGTTTGAATCCCACAGCTTTCACTTGCATACTGTGTGACCCTGAGCAAGTCACTTAACTTCTCTGTGCTCCCAGGTTGCACCTGTAAAAAAGCTTTCAGCTTAGTGTGCTATTCCTGGTTAAACAGCTAAATTAAATTAAAAAAATATAATCCAACTATGTTTGCTACTGCATCGAACTACCTTATGCCAATGCCCCAGGCCCCATCTCAGAGCTGCTGAGTGTACTGTACTTACTTGACTTGTAGGTAAAGCAAAGAGGATGTTGGAATACATAGGCAGGGGCATCACCAGCAGAAAAAGGGAGGTCATAATTCCACTATACAAGACACTAGTGAGGTTCCACCGGGAGTAGTGTACAGTTCTGGAGACCTTACCTACATAAGAATATAGATAGGATAGAGAAGATTCAGAGGAGGGCAACACAGATGGTACATTGATCACATCACGAGTCCTATGAGGACAGGTTGAAGGACTTGAATATGTACTCCCTGGAGCAGAGGAGGGAGAGAGGGGATATGATAGAGACATACAAGTATCTTACAGGGAGGAACAGGGTGCAGGAATACACTATTTTTCAGTGAAAAAGATGTTCCAGGACTAGAGAGCATGGGATGAAGTTGGAGGGAGGGCAATTCAGAGGAAACACGAGGAAGAATTTCTTCACAGAACAGGTGGTGGACAAGTGGAACACCATGCCAGAAGGAGTAGTGGGGGCTGAAACAATCATGGGATTTAAGAATGCATGGGATAAACATAAGGGAATTCTGGAGGTTGGGGTAAGGGGCAGCAGACTTCTAGGAAAACATAAAGTGAACATACAAGCTCAAATGGGCAGACTGAGTGGGCCGTAGGCCCTTATCTGCCGGCAGTGTCTATGTATCTATATATATCTACGGTGTCTAGTGGTACCCCCCCACCTGCAGATGCTGTTAGTTCAATGAAAAAAAAGAAACTGTTCTAAATGCTTTTTTTTAAACAGATAAAACAGTTCCTCGCCTATCAGCCTCCCCCACCCCCACCCCCCACTCAGCACCCACCACTCCAAACCTCCAGTACACCCCCACACACTTTCACTCACCTGAACAGGTCCCAGGTTCAAGATCCACTCTCCAACTGAAGACACGCCTTGCTGTTGGAACCGCGCACTGCAATATGAGAAACTAAGGTAAGGTGGTTCAATGTATTTCAATGGGGCTTTAACTCTGGTGCATAACTCAGCCATTTTTGACATTTTTACCCTTATTTTCAACCTGGCCTTTTGGGAACCCATCTCATAGAACAATATGACTGTCATTATGCAACTCCCATCAAAAGGTGATTTTGCGGTCCTTGGTGATTTGTATAATGACAGTCACATCGATTCATGAGATGAGATCATAAGAAGGCGATGTTGAAAATTTGGGGTCAAATATGTAAATGGCAAAAGTTATGACCATTCAGTGCAATTTTGCTATGCACGCTCAGAACTTTGGAAATTTAAAAAATGTTAACCTCAAATTTTTAACATAGACTTTATTATCTAGCCTCATGTATGTCACAGCTGTCTTTTTGATCCTGGCTAAAATGTGTTTCAGCGCGTAGCATGGAATGGCTTTGTAGTTAAAGCGGAATTACATTTTGGCCAGGATTCAAAAACTTTCTGTACCAGGTACATAAGGTGGGGTAATAAGATGGCTATGCTGCCAATTTAGCCACTGTTGTCCTATAGATGGAAGCGCAGGGCTCTTCAACAGTGACACACATATATGCATCTATGGAGGGATTGAAGCGCAGAGCCTGAAGGGCACTGCGCTCCCACAGGCAAATAAGGCAACAATTACACTATCTCAAAAAATAAGGAAATTCTTTGCAAAAAAATGAAGGTACTGCATCAGTTAGGGTTGATATCAAACTGTAAAAGGGAGAGAAATGTGATGTTAGGGTTTCCAACCACCAACAGACTTGGGGAGGGGGTGCCTTGGGGTCTTCAGCCCTAACGCTCACCCCATTCTCCTATACTGTACCCATCTCAGCTTATTTATTTATGGAATGGGGTGAGCGTTGTGGCTGATGACCCCAAGGCACAACCCTGATGCCTATAGGTGTGTGCAGGGTGGGTGGAATGTTAGGGTTGGAAACCCCAACGTCACATTTCCTTCCTTTTTATGGTTTGATATCAACCCTAATTGATGCATTAACGTAGTTTTTTTTGCAAAGAATATAACACAACACAACAAAGCATAATATAATACAGTATAATATAATATCATTCTTTGCAAAAAACTGTGTTATTGCACCAAGATTAAAGCAGCAAAAGTAGGGAAATATGATGTTAGAATTTCCAGCATTGACTCCCCATCCCCAGCCCCCAAGCAGCAAAAGCAAAAAACATTATGGCGAATCACTACTGGAGTCTTCCTTGGGGTTTTCAACCCTAATGCTCGCTCCATTCCCTGAGCCAACAAGGTCAGGGGCCCAATATTCAAAACTTGGCCCGGGGTAAAATTTGCACTGCCCAGTGGGCAAATTAGCCCACAGCCAATAGCATGCAATATTCAAAAGAACAGCCCTGGGGCAAAAATTGCTGAATATAACGGTAAACGAAGATGGTCAAACCTGGCTGTCAGTGCAGTGCAAAGACTGCCCAGCAAAGAAGACAGCACTGACTATAGCAACAGGGCAGTGCAAACAGCAGCCGTTGACACAGAGGTGGAGTCAGGCAAAGGTGAACTACGAGGCCACTGTGGGCACTAGCAAGGAAGTGGTGCATAACAACTGCAAACAACAGTGCAGGCCAAATACTGTAGAACCGTGCTAAAGTTCAGACAGGTTTGCCCAGGGTAAACACATTTGCCCTGCGCAAATCCGTTTACCCAGGGCAAACACATTTGCCTGGGACAAATGTTTGCCATATTGAAAACAGATATGCAAATGAGCCTACTTAGGAATTCAGAGGGCAAACAGCCACATTAGCATGTCATTAGGGCCTGATTTGCATGCATTTCCATGTGTAGATTGCACATGCTATTTCAGGGTGCACACAGCACCACCTGTGTGTCAGGCTGGAACTACAGGTCGGTAGCTTCAGACTGGGCTTGCACACAGCACCACCTGTATTTCAGACTGGATCTACAGGTCAGTAGCTGCAGGCTGGGTTTGTACACAGCTGCACCGATTATTGTGCCCCAGGGGGCCAGCACCACAGGCATGGGTGGTTGTGCTGCATGCCATAGACATATGGTTGTGTCTGCTACAGTGTGTATTATATGCTAAAGTACCATGGGTAGCTGGTATTGTGAGGGACACATCAATGCTTGCGGTGTATCAGGTAACACTGAATGCTGCTATCCACACATAGGCCTAGCTGGCGGGTGTTTTCTGACAGAGGACAATACTGTCATACTTGTCCTGTGACCCACAGGTGCTGTGCTACCAGCATGGGATTCTCACAGTAACAAACACATGGCTGGTCATGTGTGATGGAGTGTATGTACAGGTGTGCGATATGTGCCCAAGGGGGGCACACACATGCCATCATACAGGCCCAATGATATTAGGGGCATTCCTGTCACTGGAACGTGTTTCACTGTGTGGATGACCCCAGCCGTGTGGCAGCAGTTACTTTGTGGTGCATTCGAGGCACCTGTACGCCCTTCCCTCACCACCCTCCCTCCTCTCAGTGCAGCATGTGTGTGCTGTATTGTGTTGGTGTTCCCCATATGGAGAGATTGGTGGTGTGTGCCACATGTGCTGACCAACAGGGTGTCCACTGGGTACTAGGCCACCATCAACTTCCTGGCAGAGTTGGGACTGGTGCTAGATAACGGTGCTGTGGCACTGCCAGGGTACCATGCTAGACATTGTGGCTGGTACCATTGGTTTGCAGCATATCTTCTCCTTGGCATATTGAGTGGCCCAGGGTAGTTTTCTGCCCTCTCTGCCCACTGACTGCAGTCATCAGGTGCACCATGGTGCTGTTGTTGCATATAGCCTGTTGCCTGCTGCTGCTGTGTCCATCCCCCGGTCCTTGTTTTGCCCAGAGTAAGAATACCTTTTCTGGGCAGTAACTTGCACTGTGCTATGCTACCACACAAACTCACTCTTGCGTGGGCACTAATGTGCTGAATATAGCATAGCACCTGTATTCATGTACATGCCCCTGTCTTTGCCCAGTGCATACATTATCACTTTCTATGGGCACTATTCCAGTTTGCCTGCATTATTTAGTCTTTTAAATACAGGGACCTCTGCAAACAGGGCAATCCTGGCGCAGTGCTGCCTATGCGCCAGTGCAAAATTTGAATATCTAGCCCTATATGTGCTGTTTGTTCGTCAGGCAGGAAGATTAGATTTTTCAAAGCCTATGTTTCTCTGTTTTATAGGAGAATGGAGTGAACATTGGGGCTGAAAACTCCAAGGAAGACCCCAGCAGTGATTCGCCGTAATGTTTTTTGCTTTTGCTGCTTGGGGGTGGGGGAGGGGAATCAGTGTTGGAAACCCTAACAACACATTTCCCTATTTTTGTCACTTTAATCTGAACCCTAATTTGGGTATTAATGCTGTTTTTTTGCAAAGAATCTCCTTTCGTTTTGAGATAGTTGAATTGTAACAGCTGCATACACTACAATAGAATAGAATATTGATCTACTCTATCCATGCCAAGCCAGTTGTACAGTAAAGTGTTTGGTTGTTAAACTGAAACAGCAGTTTCCTCTTGCTGCATGAGAAGGAGTTTAGATGCTTTTACTGCATGCAAATTCTGACAGTGTTTTTTTTCACCTGCTAATTGCGTTTGCTTTGAGTAACTTTATTTTTAGAACAATTATACTGTGAATAGAAAAAGTGCTGAAGGCACAAACATATGCTAATTCTGGTGTTACCCAGCAGGCATGGCATAGCGCAATTGGTCTGAATCATGCTCATTGAGGGATTGTTTCACTAAAGTGTTTCCCAGGTAAACTGAAGTTGTTAAACTGAATATGAATGCCAATTTCTAGTTATGAAAGAACTCTCCCTTAGTCTTGTTACAGGAGCAAAAACAAGGACACTGAATTATTGCTGCATTTCACTCCATGGTGGTTCAGCATATTGTGCTAACATATATGCAATAATTAGGGTACCTCTGCAGCTCGGTATTTATGTTTGTTACCGTATTCACATTTTTGTCAAGGAGAGGCCTGGCAAGCCGTAAGCAGCTGATTTTCAAGTATGTCAAGGGACATGTAGAAAGAACATTTCCTTTAATATACAGTATTTAGAATTGTCTCACCTGCTAGCTTGTTGGAGGGACAGCCGGGGGAGATCAAGCCCGAGAGGGTGCTGCTTACTGTGAGAGGGAGGGAGGGAGGAAGGAAGGGAGAGATGAGTCCTGCTGCCAAACTGCCCTGGAGGTGAATCAACAAGGGAGGAACAGTGGGTTTCATATGATGGGGAGGGACGAGGCTAAAGAAGTTGATTTTATTTGATTTATTTATTTAAGAGTTTCACCAGGAAGGCATACTGAGCACAAGAACTTGTTTCTAGATGTGCCCTTGGGGGCAGTGGAAAGTACAGCAAATGAGGCATAAATGATGGGTATAAACGTGGACACTTTGTCTTGCATGCAATGCACTGGTGCGTCTGATGACACCAGTATCTACAGTGTCCTCAGGAGAAACTAGCAAAAAAGGTAAGATCCCCACATGGCCTCCTGTACATACCATTAAGTGTCAATCACTCATTCCCTGATTAAGCAACAAAACTCACCCCAGTACCTCACCCCTTTACCCCACCCTTACTTATTTATTTACTCATCACTTTCACCTTCTGTCTACCTTACCCTTTCCTACCTTCATTTATCTAGCCCACATCTTCCCACCTCACCCTCACCTATCTGGCCCACTCATTCCACACACACACACCCAGCTCCACTCTCTTTCCTCTTCCCTCCTGTTAGCCCCAGACATCAAGCTAGTTAAAACATTTTAAGGTGTTTAAAACATTTTAACTAGCGCAAACATGGCTCCCGTCCGCATTAAAACATGGTTTGAAACCATGTTAGCAAACTGTACTAGAACCCTGAAGGAAGCTAGGCTTAAATCCGTTTTTAAAAATGGTTTTCAATCCGAGATCGTGTTACCTGTTAATGCGGATGGGCATCAGCAGCTTGCTCCATTAGGAAGCATGCTACAGTCGTGGGGAACCGGTTTTAAAAACGTTACTGGAAGCAGATGTGGATGGGAGTCGGCTGTGTGATAACCAAGTTAAAACTCGGTTGTTGACTGATGTGGACAGGCTGCTGTGGTAAGTTCAAAAACGTTTTGAAAAACGTTTTTAAAACCGGACCACATCTCACTTGGTAATGTGTACTGGGCCTAAATTTCTTCCCTTACCTCAATGCCTCCCTTCCCAGACTGTAGTCAAGCTACACATGCCTAGCATCGCCTGGTCAAGTCTGGCATTATTGCAGCCCCATGTTGTAAATTCATGTATTATAGAAATTATGTTATCAGACTGCCATATGTATTACCTTCTGCTTACCAACCTAATAAGTACTGATTGTTATTATTGTCTTTTGAACACTGTCATATATGTTTTTCATTTTTGCTTATACTGTGTGTACTGTTTTGTATGCCCAGGACCTCCTTGTAAATAAGCCTGCTCAATGGAGTATTTCCTGTCAATAAACTTGAACATGAACTGCAGACTCCAGCCCACCTGCTGGCCTTGCTGCCACTAACTCTGGCATGTCTTCCTGTCAGCTGGTAGCTGAAGAGAGCAGAGGGGCTTGGGAAATCCCAAGGATGGCCAAGATGTGGGGAGCACACCATGATTGGTGGTCCCATGCAGAAGATAATAAGCCCTGGCTAGATGACAGGTCTGAGGTGGGACATAGGTAGTCCCAAGATGAGAGCAAGTCTCCTCAAGGGGTGGCCGAGTGGAGGAAAAAATAGATAAAAAAGGTTTGACCATTAAAGGCCTACTCAGCTGAAAACAGCTCATTTGCAAGGATGTCGTAAGAGGAAAGGTACAGAAGAGATTGTGAAAAGCAATACAATAATGAAAATTATGAAATGGGTAGAAAGAATGCTGGCTTCTGTTTGGTCCAGAGGTCCTTTCAGTTGGACCATTATCCGAACACAACAGCCTGGCTGAAAGTAGCTCAACAAAAATGTGTTTAAAAAATACATCCAACTTATTAAAAAGGACCCACTTCATAATCGCTATAAGGCACTCCTGGGAGTGAATTATGGTGGGCTAACGGTCTTTCTCGAGTGGTAGAAGCACTTGGATTTGCCTTGTGCTTCATCCCACCTGAGGTGGGTCATTATCCTACCATAATGCACCCCCTGTCATGCCTTATTGTTTAAGAAATATACAATAATAATTAAAAATTGGGAGGAGAAATCCTGGAAGCTGAATGGATGAAACAGTCTTTGACCCATGATAATATCTCAATTTACAGTATATAACAGGGGTTTGCTGATAACCCATACAATAAAAAGGCAAATCAGCACTCAAAACCAAACCGCTCTTCCTAACTTATACAAAGTGGAAAAAGCAGCAGGTTACCACTACAGTGATTATGTATCTGCTGTTAACAGCACTGTGTACATGTCATTAACAAGACACTGCTGAACTCCACAAGAACACCCAAAGAGCAATGAACACCCCCACAGAACAGGTAAAAAATTAAAGAAGAAAAAACATAACCTTAGAAAACAAATAAGAAGAGGTGGACCCCTATTATATAAAATGGGTACGTGATGGGCAGTCATACGATAGTGGATTTATCAGTACTCCTGGCAAGTGAGTTCAGAGTTTTCTCACGCGGAGTCACTCGTGATAACCCCAAGCTCATTTGCCACTCATACTGATAAATCCGCTGTTGTATGACTGCCCATCATGTATCCCCTTAATATCATCATGGTCCAAAGTGGATAATCAAGATCAGTCACTTACTAACACTTTAGGGCCATTTTATCATCATAGTAATATACTCCAGGGTGAGGTATATCATAGCAGAGCATCGCTTCTTTGGTGGTTGAAGGCACTCAGCATTGCCTCATGCCTCACAATGCACCTAAGGCGTGAAGATATCTCATAATATACCACATCCTATTATGCATTATTGCTTAACTGTAACAATGCACAATGCACAGACGTATCCACAGTCAGATACTGCAACAGAAGTGTTTTATGGGGTGCAATACACAATGGGCTGGATATTCAAAAGGGTTGCACCAGCGCAAGTCTGAAAATGCGCCATTCTGTGATATTTAGCAGGAGGCAGTTGCGCCACCGAAAACGTGCTGAGCAACAGCGCAATGATAATGAAGGCATGCGCACTTAAGGGGAGGAACCATGCATAAAGGCTTATGCGAGAACAGTTCAAGATTTGCGCAAGGCGCAACAGTGGAGCAAGCGAAGTTATGCCATAGCGGAAATGAGCCAAAAAAAAGGAGCAAGGAAGAGGGCAAGAACGCTACAGGGAAGCCACATGAGGCAGGAGAGAGACAGCCACAGGGAAACTGTGAGAAACAGGGCAGGCCAGGGAAACCACACTGCAGAAGAGAGGCACAGGGAAGGTGTGTGGTGACACACATACCAGAGGCCAGCACAGACAGGTGTACCCGGTTCAGGGAGGTAGCAGTCAGGACAGCGGGGAACAAGCAACAGCTGCAGAGTGGGGAACGCAAGCAGGGACATGGCCAGTGCCACCTTCCACATGGAGGGCAATGTGAGGGGTGAGAAGGCATGCGGCAGGGGACGTGGCTGTAGAAGGGGCCCGCTGTATGCCCCAACAGGCAGTACTGAGCCTGCACCAGCTTTGAGCTGTTTACAGATATCGAGATTGTGGGCCGGTACTGCCTGAACAGGGCACTACTGAGGCGGCTCTGTGAGCTATACAGTGATGAGATGCAGGCACCCACACGACGGAGTCATGCCCTGTCAGTGGAGACAAAGGTAACAGCCTGCATGTGCTTGCTCACCACAGGTACCTTCCAGAGACCAGCCGGGGACACCACAGGCATAACACAGTCGGCCACCTCACGCATCCTCACCCATTCCTCAGTGACTGCTGCCACATGCCGCGAGTACATCCATTTCCCCCAGCACTGTGGCAGAGCGACAGCAACATACAGGAGTTCCACAGGGTAGCATGTATGCCTGGCGTGTTAGGGCACTAGACTGCACCCATGTGGCCATACGCACACCACCTGGCAAGGAGGGGGCCACATACATGAACTGCAAGGGCTATTCCAGTGTCAACTGCCAGGTGGTGTGCGATGCCAGTGGGCGCATCATCAATGTCTGTGCCATACACCCTGGGGGAGCACATGATTCATACATCTGGCACCAGTCAGCACTGTGCCACCAATTCGAGAGTGGGGACATCCCCACAGGACATCTAGTGGGTGAGTATGCAAATGAAATGGACATATCGTGGGCCTGGGGGGGCATGGTCAGAGGTGCCATGGGTGTGGCCCACAGGGCTTGGGGCAGTCCGAAGCTGAACATGAAACTAACCTCCACTCTCTGCACACAGGTGACAGTGGATACCCACTCCATGCCTGGCTGCTCACACTGTACCGGGCGCCCATGACCCCATCACAGGAACGCTACAATGAGGCACATGCCACCACACGCAATGCTTCGCTGAGCAGGTGTTCGGGATGCTGAAGACCTGTTTCAGTGCCTGGGCACCTCTGGTGGTGCCCTACAGTACAGCCCCTCAAAGGCCTGTGGGATATTCCTGGCCTGTTGCATCCTGCACAACATGGCCAAAGAATGTGGGATAGCCATACAGGTCGAAGAGGGGGACAGCGATGGGGACGATGGGGACACCGGTGACGATGGTGATGGGCTGCCCCCCCTTGTCCAACGGGACCCTTGACTGATCCGGCTGGCACAGCTGCACCGAGACACCATCACAGAGGAGCACACAGCCAACCCAGGAAGTCATGGTGCCATGCACAACCACCAGTGGCTAGGAACAGCCCACAAACATGCATGGAACACACCAGGGTGCATGCTGGCAAGGGATGTGGCAGGGCACAGAAGCACACACACACAACCAGGGATGGGTGAACAGCAACACGCTACATGGACGGACACACACACACGCACACACGCACACACACAATGCACCAAAAGTGCACAGAGGGCAGGAGGAAAACCGAGCCAGAATGCCAACACTAGCAACACACATGTCCACAGGCCACCACGTCCACTGTCTGTCCATGTGCATGTGTCAGATGCTGGGCACCATCGCACTTTGGTGTACAGCGCAATGCAGGCATCATCATGCACACGTACCTGTGGACAGCAGCCAGGAGGGTGTGCAGGTGGACCGTGTTTCTGCGTGCATGGCCGGGCACCCACCCGTGCACTGCCCACCGAAACACACAATGCACACAGGGCAGCACCAGACAATGCCCTCGCTGGGAGACAGGTCATTCTCACGGCACAGTGCCACGGCCACCTTGTATGCGTGGGCAGCCCCGCCGAGACCCGCCAGCACTGGCAGGCTGACCACGGGCCTCATGGGGTGGCACCGATGGTCTCCCAGGGGTTCCACTGCACGACTGCGACCGTGCCCACGCAGGGGGCTGCAGCACCCCGAACATGCCTGCACCAGGAGTGCTCGGGATGCCCACAGCTGAATCTGGTGTCGACAGGGTGGGTGTCGCACGACGCCGGGAACGGGGAGTGGATAGTTCACTGTGTGGTGTGAGCGACGCATGGGCACCTGACTGTGTGCCCATTGTGGCCATGACAGCAATGGATGCCTGTGCATGCCTGTCAATGGCAGCGGTCACATCCTCCTGCAAATGATCAATCCATGACAGGATCCTATCGGTGTCCTTGCTGCGACGCTCCTCTGCCTGCTCCAGAGCCACACACAGTGTCTCCACGGATGTTGCAAGCTGCATCTGCTGCTGGACCGATGCCTGCAGTAGGCGGGTGTGCTCGTCCAAGAGGTCATCAGCCTCCTCAGCATCCTGTCCCTCAGGGTGTGCACGGGCCTGATGTTCAGCACCCCTTGAGGATGGGCACTGTGCACCAGGACCAGGTATGGGCAAGTCCACAGGTGTTGCACAGATGTTGCCGCTGAACCCTGAACCCCCAGTCCCAGTGGGCGACTGCTGCTGCCACCCCTCCGGCCGCTGCACCCAAGGGCTCAGTAGTGCCACCACTGTGGCTGCAACAGTCCCACTGTCCTGACCAGCCACCGGTGCTGCCCCACTGGTGCTGACAAGCACAGCCTGGGACTGTGCTGACACGCTGGCCCACAAGGCAGCATCAGCCAGAGCCATGGGCACGAGCTGACCTGCTGTGTGTCCATTCCGTGGCACACATGTATCACTGCCCATGACGGTCGTGTCATCATCACTGGTGCAGGTCTCTGCCCCAGCCACAGCCACGGCATGCTGGCATCCTTGGACGCCAGAACGCTGAGACACAGGAAGGGCTTCCCCCACACCTGTCTCAACAACATCAGTGTGGACAGCCAGGCGGCACCACTGTCGTGCCGATCCACAGAAACCTGTCGAGGTGGATGGTCCAAACTCCGACTCTGTCCGACAGTCCTCAGTGGACAGGTCCACCAACATTGACCCATGCAGATGCTCAGGATCTGTAAGGGAAAGCAAGTCACGCTACTGGCGGTAACCCAACTGCCCCCCAAGGCACACCATGGCTTACCATGCAGAGATGGGCCACCACCCCCATCTGAAAGCCACCGCCTGAACTCCTCTATGGCACTGCAGGCGCTTGCAGCAAGCCTGTCCTCTGCTGGTGTGAGCTGCACCACCTCCAGCTGTCCACCGCCTGTTCCAGCACGTGCCGCCTGATGGCAGCCACCTCTCCTTCACCCTCCTGTCATTACCCATCTTCTTCTTACACTCCTGCACGGAGTGCTGGTGGCTGCCATGCAGGTTCATGGCACGTGCCACCTCCTCCCATGCAGCAGCATGAGCCAGAGGGTGCCCCGCTGTCCACTGAGCAGTGGCTCCTGATCCA
Source organism: Neoceratodus forsteri (assembly GCA_016271365.2). NCBI lineage: Eukaryota > Metazoa > Chordata > Ceratodontiformes > Ceratodontidae > Neoceratodus > Neoceratodus forsteri. The sequence continues at coordinate 222,555,449 of JADMNL010000023.1, forward strand.
GCTAGGTCTCGAAAGTGCCTCGGTCTCTGCCTTTGTGAAGTTGGGCCTCCTCTGCCGCCCACCATCGTTGTCCTCCCACTCAGACCTTGCTCGGTCATTATTCAGCCTGTAAGGATAGCAGTGGTTACCTGTGACTGTGCAGTCCAAGCATGTCCCTGAATCCACAGTCCACACTCCCACACAGCATGCAACTCACCAATAAACTGCAGTAACCGAATATGGCCACTGCAGAACTCTGTCGCACTTTATAGCCAATACATGCAAATTAGGTGAGGAGAACTTTAATTAGATGCAAATCACGGTGCTGCACCATTGAATGGCTGATCGGATGATTAGCATATGACGGCTGAATATTGCGCTTTGCGCAATTGTGTTGAACAGGCTGAGCCAATGGCGCAGTTCTGTGGCATGCATAGTACACCTCACTGCACATGACCAGGCTGCTGATGCTGGCGTTTGCCACGCTGATGACGTGCTGTGCGCGATGGTCAATGCAGGGCACAGCCACCATTGTGCCAGTGGCGCTATAGCGAGGGTCACTACATGGCGCTGTGACAATTGGCCTCCATAGGTGCAATGGCAAAACTGCTCAATAGTCCACTGTGGCACTGGCAAACAGGCAACCAATCACTCTATATGCATAGTCGTCCGATGGCGCTGTGCGTGGCCTTGCGCCAGAGACCCTTGACCCTGTGCCCGACCTTTGCCCCCTTGGCACCATGCATCCGGCATGGCTGCACCTTTATCGTGCTGTTCGGTAACAGTGTGATAGGGAATGGCAGTGCTGTACCGCGCAGCATTTGCACCTGGGTACCGCGCTGCAAAGCGCCATATTGCCTACTATAGTGGTTGAGACGGCACGCAGGGAGAGCCCCACAGTGACTGCCATAGAGTTGGCAAACCTTGTGGCCATTGTGGAGCCACATCATGGGCCTCTGTTTGGGAGGAGCCACTGGACAGGACCAGGACCCAGGTCTGGCTGAGGTGGCCACTGACCTTGGGGAGGCCACTGGATGGAGGGAGGACTGTGGAACAGTGCAGGCACCACTATGGGGACCTCAGGAGGAGGGAGCCAGAGCTACTTGCCCGTCTGCGGTCACGTGCTAGAGGGCATGGTGCCTCATCCAGGTGGGTGATACATCTATGCACTTGTATTGTCCATATGGGTAACAGTGTTTTATGTGTCCAGCACATAGGGAGGCTAGTCTAGGGTTGGCTGTGGCGGTGTTTACAGGGTGTGGGGTGGGTGGGCACACACATTGGGGCAGGGGACTTTGCTCGGGATTGTACTGATGTTCTTCTCTCCTTGTTTCCCTCACAGGCGTGGACGAGCAGCGACGGCTGAGGGAGGAGCAGCAGAGGGAGGAGGACAGAATGCCCAGGAGGGAGGGGGACCATCACTGCTGACCTGACCGGCCCGATGAGGGTGAGTACCATGACTCCATGATTACTATTGCATGCTGTGTAACAGGGTGGGCAGCGGGGCATGGCCACCATCCATGGACACCACTGCCATGCATGCGACTTGTGACAGTCAGCACTGTCCAGTGGCACTGCATGTCTGGGAGTGCATCAGTGGTGGTCCATGTGTGCACCGGGCACATGGCTGTGGCACTGCCTTCCCACCGCATAGCCACGCTACTGTACGGCCTTGGTGGTGCTGTGCAGGACATGGGAGGTGGGTGTGTGCAGTGATCCACATGGCTGTTGCTGCCTGAGTGGGCAGGTCTTGTGGACACGGTCACTGTGGGTGGTCGCACACCATCACAGGGGCGTGGGACATGGCTGTATGCCATGCACAATGGGTGGGCTGCAGGGGGATGGACAGTTACACCTATTGACTCTGCTCCCTCATCCTAGGTGACCGGAGGCTCCAAATACAGCGGTCCATTCATGAGCTGCTACAGGTGACCAGGGAGACTCTGCAGCTCCTACAGGACATGAACCGCATGGGGTCAGGAGGAGAAGGAGGGCCAGACAACAGCACCAGGAGGAGGAGGAGGACCGGGCGGACGTTGATGTCCACATGCCCCAACTACCACCTTCCCCTCTCACCCACCCCACACCCCTTCTTCCTCTCCCATATGTTCACGCCTGCCCTCACCCACCCCACCTTGTTTATGTCCCTCACCCCACGTTTGTAAATAATTCTGTATATAATTATTTTTAATATTACAATACATCTATTTTGATATGAATACTGCTGTGGTCTCTGATTTGCAGCGAGCTACTGGTGCTCAGCTGCAGTGGTGTGCATGGCGTCTGGGGTGATGCAGTCATGGGTATGTGTGTATGTCCGTGGGGAAGTGACTATGGTGTGGGAGTAGCTATCAGTCAGTGTCTGTGGTGTGTGTGTTGTTCCCTGTGCATTGAATTACTGTGTGCAGTGGTCCATGGTGCATGCTCTGTGTCCATGGTGCCCCTGTCAACCCATCCAATGCCTGTGCAGCTGACACCCTTGCATGTCTGTGACCTCCAAGGTCTGCTGCCATGTCACTGGTGGCAGTCCATGCGGGTCAGCCACTGTAACTGTCACAATGCTGAGTTGTCTTCTGTCACTGGTGTGGTGCATGTTTGCCTCAGGTGACACTGTGGCCTCCGTGGTTGTTGTCCCACCTCCATGCTGTGGCTTGTGTGTGTTGCAGGGGATGTGCACCACTGTCTGTGACTTGTGCTCCAGACATATGTTGGTGGTGTATGGGTCCACAGTGCCTGTGCAGGGTGGCTGGCACTCCTGTGCCATGGGGGACTGCAGGCTGTGTGTGCATGGTTTCCATGGGCCTACACTGGGGGCTGGGTTGCCACGCTACTGTGTCCCAGTGATATTGTCCCCTTGGGTATGGGTGTGTGTTTGTCCCTGCACTGTGTTGCATCCGGTATGATGCATGCTTCCACGCAGCACTGTGGGTGTCTGTGCTGGCTGTTGTGGCCAGTAGTGGGTTGGGGTGTGTCACTGGACTACTGTGCAGGGTGCTTTATCAATGGTGGTGGTGTCAGGGGCATGCCCTGTCCTGTGTGGGGTACCTCTTGTGCCGATGCATGGTCAGTCTCTCAGCTGTGCCTCGGGGGGATTGTGCATGTTGGCACTGTGTCTGCCGTTGTTGCATTGCCGTGTGCTGCCACCCACTGCTGGGTGCTTATGGTAGGGCTGGCTTGTATGGTTCTGTGGTACACGAGTTTGCAGTGTCACAGTGGGGTAGTGGTATGCATGGGGTTTCCTGCAGTGGTGGTCACTGCTCATGGGGGTGTCTGGGGTCTGTGCAGGGTGTGCTGTGCACTGGGGGATGGTGTGGCACGGGTGGTCCGCCATCCCTTGTGTGGCAGTCTCAGCTTGCCGGTGGGTGTGATGGGGCACCATGGCCCAGCTGTGGGTTGTTTGCTTGTCCCCATGGGCCGGTGGTTATTCCAGCCTTCCCCCAGTTGTGCTGTGCTTGGGGTGTGGGGGCACAATGTCAGTTCTGCTGTGTGTTCCTGTGCCCATCTGTGGCATGGGTGGTGGGCCCCTACCTCCCTGGTTGTACAGTTACATTGCTCTGCAGCTGGGGGACTCCCTGCTTGCGCTATGGCGCCTCTGGACTGCTCAGCTGGACATCCCTTGTTGTGCCTTAGCGCATCATATCTGCTCAGCTTCCTCCCTAGTTGTGCTATGGCAGGTTGTGAGATATTCAGACGCTACCTGTAGGTGCAATTTGGCTTGCTCCTTTTTGAATAGCGCGCCTATTATGCATGGGCGAATGGACTTGTGCTTGTTTTGCTATGGCACTTTTGGCGCAGTTTGAATATCCAGCCCACTATATATATTCAGAAACAATAAAGCAGCTCAGGGTAGTGCATGCAAAAGTGTTTACCTGGACGGCATGCAGAGTTGAGAATGGCTTTTTCACAGTGTGTGCTGGGGGAGAGTACAAGGGAAATGCAATGCTATAAACTGAAAGGAACAAAAAGCATGCAAAACAGAAGTAAAAACAGAGGACAACTGTGTAATATGGGCAGCTGTGCAAAATGAGGCAGAGTGCACAACAAGCAGCTGAGCAGAGGTCTAGTGGCAATGGACTGCTGTACATTACAAACAAGTTGAATAAACAAACTGTGATAACTGTGTTTAGGCAGGCATGGAAATAAATGCCAGTTATATTGACCACAGTGGAAGTGAACAAGGCAGAGATGGCTGGGAACTGTATATTAGACCTAGAGAGGGGCATAGGGTATTGTTGGAGTGATGGGGATATGAGAAAAAAAGGGTGGTAAGGGGGAGAGATTAGTAAGAAGAGGTCAAGTGCAAGAACAGATATGACCCTGGATCCCCAGGATAGGCAAGGGTTGTTCCCAGGACCAGAACGATGAGATACAGGGTGGCTCTTCAATCTAGTAGTAAAGGCTCTTAGTATCACAGAACCCTCTGTGACATTTTTACTTAAACTTCAGTTGCAGCTTTCACTGGTAAAATGTGGTGCCTGTTTCTGATAAAATGACAAAAACAGAGACACAGTTGATGAACCATAACTTGCAGCCTTGACATTTATTGAAATAGACACATCAGCACCCTTCTGGCAAACCTGGGACTGCGATGTTAACAATCACAGTCAGATCTTTCAAAAAAAAAATGTATTCTTTTGGTAACTGATTAAGGCCCAGTGGGCACAAGTACCTGTTATCAGAGGCAACCCTTGCTCAGAATCACACAGTATGCAAGTTGAGGCTGTGGGAATTAAACACAGGTCTGTTGGATGTGTTAAGTTATACCATGGACATAAGTGAACAGCCAATGAAATCATCAGACTGGCAGTTTACCATCGGTGTAAATCCTCTGATAACCAGCAGCTGTTGATGAGTATATCCAATATATCCTCTGCAGCACAGGAATAAATGCAATAAAAATAAAAACACACAGCAACCTCTTTAATATTTGTATTTTATTATAGTAAAAAAATGAACCTTGGTATAATCGCAATATGCCACTTGGAGGATGTGGGTTATCAGGGGATTTACCACGGCTGGTGAGGATTTACCCACTTGGCTGCGTCTCATGGGCAAACCACTCCAGCTGTGGTAAATTCCTGATAACAAGCACCCCCTCATGGTTTATTGTTTAAATCATTCACAGCTTGTTGCTCTAACCTAGACTATACTGCCAGCTATTGAATTGTTGAATAGTAATATGTGGTTTACATAAACTGTATTTTATAATCACTGGTTTAGATAAACACTGGATTAGTAATCTGTAGTTTACATAAACTGTGGGTAGTAATATATTATTTACATAAACTGTGGATTAGTAATCAGTGTTTTACACAAACTGTGGATTAGTAATCCTGGTTTACATAAACTGGAGTAGTAATCTGTGGTTTACATAAACTGTGAATCAGTAATCCCAGGTTCCATAAACTGTGGATTAGTAATCAGTGGTTTACATAAACTGTAGATTAGTAATTAGTGGTTTACATAAAATGTGAATAAGTAATCACATGTTACATAAACTGTGGATTAGTTATCCTTGGTTTGCAGAAACTGTGGATTAGTAATCTCCAGTTTACATAAACTGTGGTGTAGTAATCTGTGGTTTACATAAACTGTGGATTAGTAATCCGTGGTTTGCATACATTGTGGATTATTAATCCGTGGGTTATATAAACTGTGGTTTAGTAATTAGTGGTTTACATAAACTGTGGATTAATAATCATTAGTTGACATAAACTGTGGGTTAGTAATCAATGGTTTGCATAAACTGTGGCTTAGTAACCTGTGGTTTACATAAAGTGTGGATTAGTAACTGGTGGTTTCCTGGAAACCGTAGAGTAATTTCCCACAAACCAGGGAAAAATATTTCTTAGATTGCATACATAGAAATGTGTTTTGGAATTCCGTGGAATTAAAAAAATTGCAAAGTTCATTTTGGAAGCAGAATGGCCATTCCCCATGATGTTCACTGGCAGAATGCCACATTTTGCACAATTCTACTCAACAATATTGAACTGAAGGAGGCTGTAAACAAAAGTCGCCATGGCCAGGTATTTTTCCTTCTTCTCTCCTGCACATCCCTCCTCCCCATGTGAAGCATGCATCTTGTCTTTACCCTGGGGGCAAAGCCTAATAGCACATGGTCACCCACACCACTAATGGCCCCACATCAATGTCACGTGTCACTCTCCAAGCATTGCACATCTCCTTTGACCCCCCCCCCACAGGAGGAGAGTGCCCATATGGACGCTCTTTCACCCTCCTGACAGCCTCTACTCTAACGTCCCTGGCTCAGGGCATGAAACTGGTTGCCAGCATGTCAGAACAGTCCTTACCACTAACGTACCACAGAGCACGCTTGTCTTTTAATTTGAATCAAGTATTACAGCATCTTTCCATGCTGACATTGCTGATACTGATCTCCTTCCTTGAGGTTAGGAGTGAAATTGTTATCAGCAGTGTCAGTGCAGAAATGTTCTGAATAATAGTAATTTAAAAATTAGAAGACAGGCAGCTTGTCAGCACAGCAGAAGTGCTACCACCATGATGCCAGTGAGGTGGGATTGGGACCAGTCTCGGCTCACTGGTGCTGGCTGTGGGAGTGGAGAACTAAGTGTGCCAGAGATACTGTCCTCCTCCAGGGAGGGAGGGTAGACTCCGTCAGTGCAACATAGTCCCCTGGGTGACAACAAGTGGCAGTGCAGCTGGAGGAACATGTTTGGAAGAGGTGGCAGTAGATGCCAATGTACTGACATGCTTGGAGTGTGCAGGTCATGATGTCACAGCACATGCCATATGGGACCAAGGAGAGAAAAGGAAAAAAAAATGGACCCTAGCACTGTGGCTTAGCAGCCCGGTATATACAGCCCTTCCCCCCACCATTCTTGACATAGTTGTCCTGCTGGGGGGGCCACAATGCAAATCCTGTCAAAGGTGCCACTACCTTCAACCCCACCTGGGGGTCTATCCATGGCATCGTATTGGCCACTGGAGGATCCAAGGTAAGTGGCAATGGGGGGCCCAGGTACCAGTGACAGAAGTGAACATAAACAGAATGAAATAAAATATTAACAGACATAAGCAGGCACATTGTCAGTGGCTCAGTAGGTAGTACGCTCACCTGTGGGTTGGAAAATTGAAGGCTCTGGGTTCTAGCCCCACTCTCATACAGTAGGACTCAGGCACTCTGAGATATGCATCACCAAAAAATTAAAGTTACACCAGCTACATATGAAAAGTTCATTCTTTACACAGAAAACATAATAACTTACAAATCATAGGTGATGTGCAAAAAAGTGCAAGATGACATGCAAAAGCACTGAGGTGATATAAAGCTAAAGGTAACCCGGTGTTTCACCTCTACAAATGAAGCTTCATCAGGGATTTGTCTAGCCCCACATCTGATACTTGGGCTAATACCCATGACTGACACTGTAGTGCAGTATGGGGGGTGTATTGGTGAGGTGCCATCCTTTGGAAGAGATGTTAAACCTAGGTCCCTTCTGCCCATCTCTGGTCACTGTCCAGGTGGAGGTAAAAGATCCTAGAGCACTTATCAAGGAAGAGCAATGGAATGTTTATTAAAATAAAGAAAAACAATACACTTTATACTTACAATATTATGGCAGTACATAATCAAACTCAAAACAACAGGGAAAAAGGAAAAGAGAGCGTAGCGGAGTTTCCCTGGAACCATGGCCAGCATTCCACTGTCCATAAGCCAGGTCCATGCAGCCTACCCCCGATGCATCTGGAAACAAGGTACAGTAGCTTAGTGTGCCTTTCCTGGTCAAAACTTGCAAATAAATAAAAATAAAAATAAATAAACAAACAAACATTGATGATCCCCCAGCTGAACCTGTAGCTGGTGTCATCAGAGGTCCATCTGCAGGGATGCCAGTGTGCTGTGGTGCTATGGTGGTAGGCATGGGTTATCAGAATCAACCAGATATAATCATCTATTATAAAAAAAATAAGTAAGATAAAAATGATTTGATGTGAATTTCTTAATTAAGACCTCTGTCCCCCAGCACATTATTTTAGGGTACTTGTACATTGCCCTTCAGCTAACTAGAATGATAATATACAAATCGCTAGCGATTTATAACTTTTTTCTGAAACAAGCCATTTTTTGGCAAATGAATGAAGTGCTCTCAGGAGCCATGTCCCAGTTCTCATCAGATGTGCCTCCACCCATCCCTGGTTTAAGAAGTCCCCATGGGCTTACCTGCAATCTGCCTCAGCTTGCTACTGTCCCAAGACTCCCTTGGGACTCAGCTTAAGCCTGCCTTAGCCTACAACTGCCTTTAGGTTGCCTGGCATCTCCCTCCCAGTCTTGGTGTGCTCTACTCAATACCATGACTACCAGGTCCCTACGAAACCATGAAGGGTGACCATCGACCCTTATCCACACTTTCACTCTAAGTAGTTACTGTTCTTAGTAAAGGAGTCACTGAACCTTGTTCTACCTCTAGAACGCTAGCATTCCTGCCATGAAGGTGTATATTGAATTGTCCTTAACACTGAGCATGTTTTTTTTTTAAATGTTTATTACCTTTTACTGTTTGATTGTCCTTACCACTGTGCATATGTTCTTGTTTATGCGGTTCACCGCCTGTACATTGCTTCCTTGTTATTGCTATACTGTTTGTACACTTTCCTTGTAATCTCCTGGGTTGCACCTGAAAATAGGCATTCTTTGTCTAGCATGCTTACCCGGTTAACAAAAGCTAAATAAATAAATAGATAAATAAATAAAGTACCAAAATGCCAAATGAAGCCAAGTCTCTTTGAGCTTACTTTACCTGTGTCACAAGTGCCTGATTTCAGTGCTCCACCACACTCCGATGCAGATTCAAGCCCTCCTTTGTCTGGAGTGTCCATGGGTGGGTTGTCCCAGTTATCAGCATGTTGCCAGGAAGGCCCTCCAACCTGGAGTGAGGCAAGGTGCTGGGTTTGGTTGGCATCAGGACCCTCTGCTAAAACTGGTCCCTGGGAGCCCTGGGCAAAAGCAAGGCTGGTAAAGCCATGACTGTGACTTTGTGGCCGGGAAGAAGTAAACCTCATGCCTTCATCTATTATTTGTCTCTGCAGGCTCCTGTGTCAGGCAGCATTGGTGTGCAAGAGCTGCCCTGTGAGTGAGGTCTCCATCAGAGACCCCAAATGTGCCAGGAGCACACCAAGATTCTAAAGTCTGTTCCATGCTCGCAATATGAATATTTTCTCCCCTCCCCCCCACCGGTAGGTCCCCGCTTCCTTGCATTTCATTGGATCACCCAAAAGCTCCCATCAGAAAGAGTCATGACATAGATGTCCTGTGTTTGAGCCCCACTACAGCCATGATGTCCAAAGTGACAGGATGAGGTTATGCCCAGGCATGAGATTTCAGGTTGGAAAAGCCCTTATAGAAAAGTCCTGTGTTTGGGGCTGCAAAGCTTTAGTTCCCCTGAGGGAGAGAGCATTGGGGTTCCATCCAGTCCCCAGCAAGCATCAATTCACAGTAGCTGTGCCAGTGCTGAGAACCTATCCAGTATTGAAATGTTTGGCACTTGTGCAAAGAAGTCTGTGTTTCAAATAAACCAAGGTTTGCTATAACTTTTTCGGGTTGGAAGGAATGATCTTTTTCATAAAGCGCAGCAGATGTCAGACTGGAGCTTGTCAAGAAGGGATTATAAGACAAATTAGAGCTTGTCTAGGCAGGGAATTTAAGGACTAACTGACTGGATGAACTGTTCAGGTCTTTTTACATAGATACATAGACACTGTCGGCAGATAAGGGCCTAGGGCCCACCCAGTCTGCCCATTTGAGCTTGTAAGTTCCCTTTACGTTAGAAGTATGTTGCCCCTCACCCCTGACCTCCAGAATTCCCTTGTGTCTATCCCATGCATTCTTAAATCCTGTGATTGTTTCAGCTCCCACCACTTCCTCTGGCAGGGTGTTCCACTTGTCCATCACCCTTTCTGTGAAGAAATTCTTCCTCATGTTTCCTCTGAATCGCCCTCCCTCCAACTGCATCCCGTGCCCTCTAGTCCTGGAACATCTTTTTCACTGGAAAATGGTGTATTCCTGCACCCTGTCCTCCCTGTAAGGTACTTGTATGTCTCTATCATATCCTCTCTCTCCCTCCTCTCCTCCAGGGAGCACACATGCAAGTCCTTTAGCCTGTCCTCATAGGACTTGTGATGTAATCCCTGTACCATCTTTGTTGCCTTCTCTGAACCTTCTACTCCTGTCTATGTCCTTGCCAAGGTAAGGTCTCCAGAACTGTACACTACACCCCAGGTGGGGGCCTCACTAGTGTCTTGTATAGTGGAATTATGACCTCTCATTTCCTGCTGGTGATGCCCCTGCCCATCACTTTTCCATGTTTTTGTTACGTGGTGCTGTTTCACATTTAATAGAAGCTGCCCTCGGAACAGTGGTGAAGATGACATTATGCTGTGAGTTGGTGTGCTCAGATATCTCTCTCTCCTACCATTCCCCATTGTGCTAGTGCTTCTGGCAAACATTAAAAAAGAGATCCCTAGCTGGCCACCTGAAATATAGGGGAAGAACTCCCAAGGGCACACTGACATCAGTTTTGCTTTTCAGTGGCTCTGCTGGTTAGCCTTGGCTTGTCATTTATACATCCATTCATGCTGGCAATATTGAGTTCTGGTGCTCCAGGGGAAAAAAAGGTTTTTACTCCCAATGGAGTATATAATGGACTAACAGAAGACAACAGTACATGGGGACCCTTCATGGGTATACATCATGCCATGGATATCTGAATAGATTAAAGGGACACTGTCAACCCTTTTTTGCATCTTATTATTTCAAGTTGAAAGCCTACATTTCATGATTGTTTACCTTTAATAAAATTCTTTGATGTTGCTGGTTGTTTTATCCATCTCCTTTCTTAGGAGAACTGAAATGCATGCTAATGGTGTAATTATGCCTAACCTTGTTTTGTTTCAAATCCTTGATCTACTCTTATTGCACACTTCCTGAACTTTAGGAACACCCACAAACAGTGCAGCCACTCATGATGCAATACTCTCCTCTCCTCCCACTGCATGATGAGTGGCTAGACTGTGTAGGGAGTGTTCCCAAGTCTAGGATGAAGTGGGAGTTGATTAAGGACTGTACACAGACATTTTTGTGTTAACACCAGTATGGTGGGCAGTCTGTTTTTCAGTTTTAAAAGGTAACAAAGAATCAGAACCAAACTACCAGCTACATTAGCAGTCTCAAAAGAATGTGACCAATCCTAACTTTTTTTTTAAACTAGAGGCGCTTTGAGGCATAAAGGGGTTGATAGTTTCCCTTCAACTCGCCTGTGGTTTGAGTAGAAAGGGATAACTGTATTCCAAACATTCTGAAAATAATTAACACATGCACTTAAAGAGCTAGTAGCAACAAAAATAGCAGATAGAAAATTATTAATTTTTAAAAGTGACCAGTTGATATTTTTTATTTCTGAAGTTTTTCCTTTTCCATTTGCTAGTTGGAAGGTTGCTTCCTGACGTATTATGTATGAGGTGAAGAGCAGCACTTTACCTGTTAATAGACATATTTGGTTCTATTCACCCACCATACTCATTTGCCTTATGACCTCACTCACTGTGACATCACAAGCGGCTGATCTTGCAGCAGGCGATTGGCTCTTCTTGGTCAGTGGCGATGTCACAGGCAGTGAGGTCACAATGCTAATATGGTATAAAGGGGAATAAAACTAGATATGACCGCATCCATGTATAGTACTGTTCCGTACATTACAGCTAGTATTGTCAGGTAAAACATCTTCTAATAAGGCCCGGTGACACTGAGGGTTGAGGCGCTGGACGCCACACTCGCTCCATGCTGGCGACCTGGGTTCAGAAACAGACTCGTGTTGCCAGGAGTCAACAGGGGTGGAGAGGGATTGAGCATCCGTACACTGCTCTCCCTCTCTCTGGGAAGGGACTTTAGTGGTGGGTGTATCAGCGACCTCTAGCAGAGGCTGAGGATCAGTGCATTGGCGCTACATGAGAAGGGGTGGGCTTGGGCACGACACCGGAGGGAGTGCATGACGCTGCGGTGCGCCCCTCCACTGGCATCATTGCATGCACCAAGTGCACACTAGGCGATCAAAAACAGTGGAAAAATGGCTCTAGTCGTGGCGGCATGATGGCAGTCTTAGGGATCAGTCGGCTCCAGGGTGCATGGCATATACTGGATCCTGGTCCAGTGAGAGTGAAGGTTCGCCATCCTGCCGGGGCAAGCCATGGGGGTAGCGGCTGGGACCTTCGTGGAGCTGACTGGATTCGGACGGCGGCCTGAAAGGACCCAAAGGATGCCAGGAAGTCAAGGTAGGCAGACTCGGGAGCAGGGGAGAAAAAGGACTAACTAAAAAAAAAAATCTAATAAGCAAAAGGGAAAATAAAAAGTACTTTGGCTATAACAAGTGACATCTATTTTTTTAAACTAGGGACCAATTCACAAATGCGATACAGGAGCATGCATCAAACCCATTTTTTGGTGCAGCTACACCAAGAGTTCACCACAAAATGCGCCCATTTCAAAAGATTGGGTGCATTAGCAACACTTTTCTTGATTTATGGCAGCTGGCACCATGTATTTGGTGCAAGCTCCATAAAAAGGGTAGCTGAGATTGCCGCAGGTTAGACCAGAAAAAGCTGATCTAACGTGCAGCAATCAGTGTACGGGATCAAGAATCACCAGTCACCGGCTGAAACGCTGCAAACCCCGCGCCATATGTTCGGGCGCACTCCAGGGCCTATGGCATCCTTGAACTTATGTGAATCACCCCCAGTATTAATTTCAGATGGTGTACCATTAAAATAAAACTGGAGTGATACATTATCTTCAGCTGACTATCTGAGGAAGGAGACTACGGATGAAGACTGTTCCATCTGTTTTTCGTAGTTACTCTTTATGCTGCTTCTTCCACCAGTTTTCCATTTTCAGGACTATCTTGGTAGTGGCTTCTCAGGCCTAACTCCTTCTTACCTGGAGCCCTCTGTTCCCTCACACCTTACTTCCAATGGCAGGACTGTTAGGGTTAGGAACATAGGAATGTGACGGTAGAAAAGGACTGCCAGGCCCATCTAGTCTGCCCATTTTGCCTAGCTGTCCCCTAGGCCTGCTCTGATTTCCCCCCCCTTTGGATTGATTGGAAGTTAGGACTGTGACCCCTCTGGAGACTCTCATCTGGTCAGGGGTCCCTCATGCAGCAGCATGGAGACTGAGAGCACAACAGGTGTCATCCCAAACATTGTGGTGCTTTTTTCCACATTTTCTTCCCCCTCACAGGATGCAGCCAGTTTAGACTACAGGATGTGTGCATGCATTGTAAGCTGAAGTGTAGCTAGGCAGCACCCTTCTTTCCACCCTGCAGTAAGCCTCTGACTGCATCAGCACCTGTAGTTAGCCAGGTGGAGGTAGAGCAGCAAGGACTGCAACCCTCCCTCTCCACTATGGAAAATCATCTGCTGGGATATGCAGTCCTCATCCCCCCCCACCCTTGCAACCCTCTGATGATCTGGGCTCAGGCCATAACCTCTGTTGCCAGGTCCACAACAGCATGGGGTCATTATGTCATGGCCAAAGCGCACATACAACAATGCCGCATGAAAAACAGTGTGTGACAAAGTAAGGTCAGGACATAGCGCCGATCTCACCACCATAGCATACACCATTGGCAGTAATGCCAAAATCTGTGTTTATAGCGCCTGACATGGGGGCTTTACCCCCACACATCCCAAACTAAATTAACCAATTCCGAGGGGTGTGGACTGAGGGTCAAAAGGCAAATTCAGGAGCGAGGAACTTGCTTTTTGCAACAAAAAATATATATATATATATATATATATATATAGGGAGACAGTGAATCAAACTCCGATCCCCCAGGTCTCCACTATGCAAGGTGCTTGTGTCTTAGCCATTCCACCATGGGAGCGGCTCAAACAGGTATAGCACTTCTGGCATATTTAATCCTTCCTCCAGTTCCAATTGTGTAACGGTAGCAGTAGTTTTCACCGCTATTATACCCCTGTCGTTGTACTGCATTCTGTGCTTTAGACCACATGGTTATTCATGTACTATTCGTAGTGCCATATTAACCCAGTACTGTCCACAACTGGCAGTGCAACACTGGTGAGCCAGCTAGGCTAAGTTCCTTCTTTTTTTAACTTTCTGTTTATGCTTCTGCACTGATTGGATCTTTGGCCCACTCTCAGTCTCTGCCAGTTCCCCAGCCCCATCACCCCACCAACTGCCAGGTTACGTTACCTCCTTGGAAACCACAGAGGCATTCATGGTGGACCACATCCTCAGAATTTTAACCTGTATAGCTATGTCAGGAGGACAGCATAGATTGGCGGTGTGAAGCCTGCATCCCTGCACTGCGGACCCTTCATGCTGCATGGCCAGGGTTTTTCTTTGGTTTTCTCCTGCCCTGTTGGAGGTTGCAGGCAAGGATGTAATGATATACACTGCATACAATGTACATGTGTGTTGTGACAATGATGACTTCCTCCCCTTCCTGAACAGCCCCAACTGCATGCCCCCATGGTCACCCAAGAGCCGGTATTGCAGCCGGGGTCATTGCCCATTCTCCACAGAGGAAGGGGGCACCAGCTGGAATGCTTGACCTTCCTCCTGTGGAGGCCAGTCAGTCGTAGTCTGCATTTCAGCTTACCATAAAGGAGAATAAAATGCTGGAGGGTATTCGGAGACAAGCCATACAAATCCCCTTTGGTTATGAGTTTCACATCAATGAGATCATGATAGACAGAAGGTTAAACTCCCTTCAGAAGCAGAGATTAGAATTTTGCTGTATGTTTTCCAAGAATATGAAGGGACATGATCATTTTGTTTGTAATCCCAGTTCCATTTTGGAGTGTAATGGGCTAATGCCACAGTTTACCCAACCGGGGGAAGTGGACTCTTCCCAAGGAGCTACAAAGGGCAGCACAGGCAGTGGAGTCATTTGTTAGAGTTCAGAGGTTTAGTTGAGTTACTGCTGTGAATTGGCTGAAGAGGCTTTCCCTCAAGGAGGCCATCTCACAGGCCATGTTTTAAAGCAATGTATCTGCTATAACCCTGGCTGGTGTCCTGCTCTGAAGGGCCTATCTAGCCTGGGATCCTAGTGTTCACGTGCCAAACCCAGCAATGAATGTATTCCCCTTAGACATCAGGGTCACTGATTTATTGAGCCAGTGAGGATATATGTTTTTTTTTTACTTTCTCTTTATATTCCCCCTGCCCGCAGCTACCTCCCATCCACACCTAGATGGTGCATCTCTGCCCTACATATGCTTTCTCTGTCACTTGTCCCATTATCTCGAATGTCTACCACCCAAAGTGGGGTGGGGGGGAGTGAACCAAGTTCCTACCCAAATGAAGTGGTTCCTGAAGATGGGTGGGCAGTTAGTGCATCGGGGGCTGAGAGTACCTCTCGTGCCTCGTCCTGCTGCGCTGTGGCATTTTTCCACTATTCTCCCCTGCTTTCCCTCAGAGATACTAGCGGGGCTCACTGAAGGACATACACATGCAACCCCCACCCCCCTGCCTTTTTGCAAACGACATTTGCCTCTATCCTGTCTATGTCCTTGCGGAGATCGGGTCTCCAGAACTGGACACAAGACCCCATCTGGAGTACTGTGTCCAGTTCTGGAGACCCCATCTCCACAAGGACATAGACAGGATAGAGGCAGTCCAGAGGAGGGCAACTAAAATGGTGCAGGGTCTGCAAGAGAAGCCGTATGAGGAGAGACTAAAGGAGCTTAATATGTATACCCTTGAGGAAAGAAGGGAGAGGGGGGGACATGATAGAAACTTTTAAGTACCTCAGTGGAATCAACAAAGTCCAAGAGGGTAGCATTTTTCAGAAAAAGAGACATGCAAGAACAAGGGGACACAATTTAAAGATGGGGGGGCAGTTCAGGGGCAATGTGAGGAAGTATTATTTCACAGACAGGGTAGTGCATGCATGGAACAGCCTTCCTGAGGAGGTTGTGGGGTCTAAAACTGTGGGAGAATTCAAGAATGCATGGGACAGACATAAGGCAATTCTTTTGGGGGTAGGAAGAAATAGGCTGTTGGTCAACTAGGATCTCTTGACCTATCCTGTAGGTAACGAAATGGGCAGACTAGATGGGCCAGTGGTCATATCTGCCAATCAAAGTCTATGTTCTATATTTCTATGTATGCTGCTTGAATCTGACAGCAGTACCTGGTGGGGACTGGGTTCGGGGAGGATGAGGTTACTCGGCACAAGGGCTAGGTTTGGCTGCTCTGCACAGGGGCACCCAAGTAAATCCAAACACAGGAAGCAATAACTGTAATGTCCAATACCAGGAATGGGATTCTAAAGTGTGGCTTTATTCACATCCAAGCAGAACAAACAAAGCATAGATGGACTCCCATGGGGCTACACTTCTGGTAATGCATATTAAGAATCAAGACACTTCTTCAACACTTCAGCCCTCAGGCTCTGAACCCACCGGGCACACAGCCTAGACTTGCACGCTGCTTTGGGTACACAGCCCGAACTTGTTCACTATCTGGGATTCCCAGGCTCGGCTCCCTTGCCGGTCACTTGAACACCTTCCATTTGTCATGGAAACATTTGCTGGTGGCTCCCTAAACCACCTAAGAACACCTCAGCTGTATCAGGGAAGCTCCCTTTTAATCCCACATCTGGGTACTTTCCTCAGGCACTGGCCAAGTACCTGAGAGAAAGTAAAGGTGCCACAGAGCAAATCCGTAGAGGTGAATTTGGTTACTACTGCTGGGGTCTCCCACTTCGCCTCCACAATTCTGTCGGCCATTTCTCTGGACATTAAACATCTCTTTCTGTAAAGCTTGGCAATGTAGATTAAAGGGTAAATGTATGTCACATTTCCTCTACTTGTCTTGCTTTCCCATTGTGCTGGATTTGAACATACTTTTACTTGGCTTAGCCCATTACTCTAGGCCTCCCACTGATTTAGCAGTCCAATCCCCACTTTACTTTACTCTTTCTGCTGGACTTGAACATACTTTTACTTGGCTTGGCCCATTGCTCTAGGCCTCCCACTGATTTAGCAGTCCAATCCCCACTTTACTTTACTCTTTGTGCTGGACTTGAACCTACTTGAATTAACCGGCACTGTCTATTACACTAGACCTCCTACAAATTAAGTAGTCCAATCCCCACTTTTCAACAGTTCAGGTGAAAACATAGGCCCTCTGTCAGAGCGAACTCACCCTTTGGTTGCAGGTGCCCCACAGGTGATTCCTCACAGGAATTTCTTTCCCACAGCTTCTGGTGCCGCAGAACAACTTGAAATAAGGCAGCTTCTTCCTTAGCCGGAACTAGGAGGGTTGCCCCTGGAAGGCAGGCAAACCCTTCCACCCCCATCCCCTCAGGGATGGGGCACATGGACCAGTAACAGCGGTCTCCACCACTTCACAAACAGCTTACTGTGTTCCTTTTTTGGTGGAAACACACACCTCCCTTTACAGTAGCTCTATGACAGAGCTTTAGGCTCTGAGAGCCTGTACACAGACTGCTGTGCTGCTCCTCTCTTCAAGACTGCACACAGACTCTATCTTCAAAAATCCCCAACATTCTATCCTAACTCCCAACTGCAGATTCCAGTGTGGCTCATGCAGCTGCAGAGTTCTCATGCAGCTGCGGAGTTCTATGGTGATGTCATCCCTCAGTCTCAGCTGAGACTGAGAACAGAGTGAGACAGTGTGAAATCCATTTAACTGGAGTTTCACAAGCTGCCTTCCCTGCTCATCACTAGGTCTTACTAGGATTCTAGTAACCCGGGTAACAGGGGGTGACACACATGCAAGGCATGGCAAAGTTTCATTATGCCAATGGCATCTCCACACCGCTCTGGAGTTCTCTGCCTGAACCACCACCTGTAGCCACTAAGCTGGCATTCACAGAGCAGGAAGCAACCATCCCTTTCCCAAGAAGGACTGCATCAGCTGGGACACTCAGTCCTCCTTCCCCAGCTGGCCCTCCGATTACTTGGGCTCATCCCTGAATCTGGGTCACCAGCATCGTGACCAGAAGCGCTATGGCTGTACTGGCAGGCCATCCATTTTAAAACCAGTTTAATCTCTTGGGCTGTAAAAACATTTGTGCCTTAAGAATGAAATACCTGGGGCTATGCTTTTTACACTGCCCTATTTTAAGTTAACCCCATGTCTTGGATTCTGAGCCACTTGCTGGGGCAGATTTTGTCATTTTCTGAATAAGGGAAATGGAAGGGTTCTGGATTTTGGAAATTTGCATATGGACCCTATTCTCCAAAGTGCAGAGGGTCTACGCACCGCATATCTGGAGTGCATAGATCCTCCATGGCTGCTGCCCACCCTGTGCCTGATTCTCCAAGGAGGCACATGGTGTCTGCACACCAGATCCCTGGCCTGCCAGTGAACTCCGCACGGGGGGGGCGATCTAGGGGCGGTGCAAGGGGCATGCCCATGCTCTGTTCCAGTCTGCAAAGCACAGAGAGCTGGGTGAGGGTGCATGCAGGCCACACATTCTGAGGGGAGATGTAGCCTGTATGGCCCCCCCGCATCCCACTGCTGGCCGTAGTGGGGATGTAGGGGCATGGATAGCCTCCCAACATGCCTCCCCAGCCCAGGGATCCCACATGGAGGTCCGGGGCAGCCAACTCAGCACCCGCCTGCCATGATGGCTCATCACAGCTGCCTGACTATTGTGACACCCCACAGGCGCATGGGGTCCACTGGCAGACCTGGTCCAGGCATCCCATTGGTTGCCAGCCCCTGTCCATGGAGGAGCCCCATGTACCTACACGCTGGGTGGCCGGGACCATGGCTGGGGGCTGCGTGCTGGCTGGTAGTCCAGCATACAGCCACCGCACATCTTTCCATTGGTGCTGGACTCCACGACTGGGATCTGCGCCACTTGCATGCTTTCTGGCTGCCATGGAGAATTCCTGCCAAGATGAATATAAATATTTTTGACTGATAATTCTTGGAAATGTGATTTTTATTATTATATCTTTGTTCTCATCTTCAACCTTTGGCTTGTAATGGGGGCCTTACAGGAGCAGTATTTATTAATCAGCTAACATGCTCACCATATAGTTTACTAGCAAAAATGCATCCCTTACATTATCCATAGAGTCATAAGCAGCATATTGTAAACTCCTCAGATACTAAAAAAACCTTCCTTTATAACTGTTTTGTGATTAATAACTCAGATCACTAAAGATGGCCATCCATGTGCAGTGGCCCCCTAAGCATTAAAGGGCAGGCTGTCTGTGCACTGTGGATCTGCAGAGCATAGGCAACCCTGTATCTCAATGCCATGCAATGTGGGTCCTGGAGTCCCCTGTGCACATTCATGGAAGGTCCCTTCCACACAGGATCCCCTGGCTGGTTGTGCAGATATGCATGTGGCTGATGGGGGCATGTCTGAGGGGCATGACCACATTCCATGCCATTCACAGAGGTGTGGGGTGCCGGGCAAGGAGGGCACATGATATGGCAGTAGGGACCCCGCTGTATTTTTTTTGTGTGCCCCCTCAGTTGACATCCGCTGGAGGAGTCCTCTACTGTGCTCTCCCAGCCCTCTGGGCTGACTGGGAGGGTGGGGGCAGCCATTCAGGCACTTGCCCATTTGTTTTGTATAAAACAGCCATCCCATGCTGTCTGAAAATCCCCTGCTCCATGTGGAGCAGGGGATCCAGAATGGGACTAGGTGGTGCATCTGATTGGATGCCCGCCTGTGTCCTCCAATCTGCTCCCCTGTGCAGTGACATGCTGGAGGGGTGTGGCTGCAGACAGGCAGGCACCATGCAGTGGGATGCATTAGTGCGTGTCATGCCCCATGTGCTTGTCTGCCGGTGTGGAGCTGCATGGACTAGGCACATGCCTCTCATGGTTACCCAGCTCATATTTGTGCATAGTCCCCAATATTTACAGCTCTGTTCCGCTGAGAGTACGTTTGGAATTTACATACTGGATTTGTACTGTGGATGTATCACAATGATGCTAGCACATGGTTCTGATGGTAACCAGCACCACACCACACCAAAATGTTTTGATACTTGTAACAGCTTCCCTTCCCCTGGGCCGCACCTGGAAATAAGCCATGACTCAGTTTTGCTTTTCTGGTTACTAATTCTCAAACAAATAAATAACTTAATAAATAAACAAATAAATAATAAATATGTTAAATCTCTTTGGTGGGTGTTGCAAAGGAGCAAGAACTTTTAGAATCTTCAGAGCCATGTATCTCAGTTCTGGAATGTAAGAGATGAAAAGAAAAATTAGTATATCAATGTTTTTGCCAGAAATACATTATTAATAACAAAAAATATTAATTTACTAATACTGCTGCTTTAAATAAATCAATTGATTACATGATTGACACATACAGTGCTCCAGCTGATGTTAATTTATTATTTATTTTATTAAATATTTGATTACCGGGTGAGTACACGGGGACATATAGCCTATTTATAGGCATGACTTGGGTGCACATTAAAACATTACATTGTTTACAAAACAATCAGATTTACAAAAGCTCAAGACAGGACAAGACAATGAGATATTAAAAACAATTACATTCTGTTTTATCAACTATATACTTTGCCAATTGGAACTTTGAGCATGTGATAAGAAAGCTAGCTTTCCTTGTATGTAGAGCAATACTATTGCATGTTGTTGCTGCCAAATAATTAAATGCTGTCTGTCCTTTCTTGGTTTTAAAAGTCAGGAATGACCAAGAGGATCTCAAATTTCCCTCCTTTTTTTTTGCAACTTTAAAGTCAAAAGGTTTAAAAGACATTACTGCAGCTAAGTTAGTCAGCGTCTGTGAAAACAGAATAAAGGCTGTTCTTTGTGGTTCATTTTTACCAGGCCTCGAGAGTTCTGGATTTCCACCGTTCTTAACAATACCTCTAAATGTCAGACATAAAGGCACTTTCTACCTGGCAATGCATTATGCTTGTATGGCTTGGTATCACATGTGGGTTTGTTGTATTGTATCATTATCTTTTAATTAGAGCCACGGTTGACTTCTAATTCATGGCTGTTTCTGCTGAGAACAACTGAATTTGCTAGAGGCAAGACTTCACATGCACATTTATAGGCAATGCTGCGCCCTTTTGTAGATACATGTATCTACCTGCTTGTGCTAATGTCTGGTGTGATTTACAGTACTTTTAGGCTGTGTCAGGCCCAGCTCTTAGTATCTGTTTGTCAGTTAAATTCTTTCATCCTCTCCACGATCATCTTGCCCTTCAGATCCCAGCCAGTGACCTCCAAGCACCAACACCCCTTCACCACTTAGAAAGGGTCCAAGGAAGGGCCACCAAAATGACAGTGGTTATGCAGGGGAACAAGCTATGAGGGCCAGCTGTCTAACCTCAACTTGTATACACGTAAAGCTAGACAGGAGAGGGGTGATATGTCTGAGACCTTTAAGTACATCCACAGGGTCGACCCTGTTCAAGTGTAGTGAGGGGCCGGGTACCAGGAGGCATAAGTACTGTATAAACTGGTAGGGGTACACTTAAAAGGGATGTTAGGAAATATTACTTCACAGTGTGAGAGCAGTGGGCAAGTGGAACAAATTGCCATGCAAGTTGGTAAAAGCAAAATCTCTCCAAGGGTTTAAGGTGTGGAAGGACAGGTACAGGGGCATCGTGACAACGGGTCCAAGGTGCAGGAAAGTGGACAATGACATGGGGGTAGAGTTTATATCTGGCTCTCAGACTAATGATACTCAACAACTGGCTGCAGTGGACTTAAGTAGTACAGTGCTGACTCGATGGATTCCAAGTATTCTTCTACCTGCAAATTTTCTGTGTTTCTATGTTTATAGCTACATATGTGGCACATGGCCCCAACAGTAATGGTGGCTGCCATTCAGGCAGATGTGGGGTTTTGATGCCCATTTTTCCTACCTGCATCCATCCTTGTAACTCCCCATACAGCAGGCAGGTGTACAGCAGCAACCCCTGTGAAGAAGGGAGAGAAGCCTTCCTCCTTGCCCCTCCAAGGTGGGGCACTGCATGAGCGAATCTGGGGTGCCTCCCTCCCCCAGTGTGGCAGCACCACTGAGCCTGGCAGCATGACAATGGCGACTAGGCTTGCCCCCAAACCTGGGTTATTATTAAGTATGGTAGGAAGCGCAATGAGCTATTGTTGGGATGTGAAGACTTTTTTCAGTATTGCACTCACACGTTATATGATAAAAAATAACCTTACAAAAATAAAATTATCATAAAGGTATGTACCTCTTTGTATAGAGATTGATAGCAAAAACAGATTGTTTCATCTTATTTATTTATTTAAGAGTTTTACCAGGAAAGCATACTGAGCGGGTTACCGCTCGATTCCAGATGCGTCCTGGGGGAACATACAAGTGGAACATACAAGCATAAGAACAAAGAAGAGTGTACAAGCATGAAATTACATTTACATACAATAGTGGAAGATTGTACATGTTTACAGTTACACTAGGCAGGAAGTTGTTATAAGAACTCAAGGGGAGGACAGGAGCATACAAGTAATATCCACGCAGTGGAAGCACATGTATGCAGTTTACATGTTACAACAGTAGGAGAAATGGTGCAAGTAACTATTAACAGCAAGCAGAAAGAGCTGTGAAGCAAGCAATGAAGAAAAATAACGAGTTATACATGGTTTAACTGTAACCCCTACAATTTGCTCAGTAAACGTATAGGCTACGCAGGGGCGTTGTGCTATGAGCATGACAAGAGGGCCGAAATACGAGTAGGGGACTTGAGGTACCAGCCCCTAGGTGGCCCTATGTGCAGGTGCATGTTGGGGAGAAGTGAGCCTTGAGGAGGTGATTTAGGTGAGCCATGTTAGCAAAGTCACGAATGTCTGCTGGGAGTGCGTTCCAAAGTTTAGGCATGATATAACTGAACGCCAATTGGCCCCTTGATGTGGTCATGTGTGGAACAGATAGGAGCCAGGAGTTACCACTCCTAAGGGAATAGGTGGGCTGTGATGGGACTGTGAGGGCAGATGCCAGGTGGGGGGAAGGGACTGAGCCCAGTATTTCACAGTGGTCCTGATGCAGTGGATATATCTGCGAGCGTGGAGCGATGTTAGATCAAGGGAGCTGTAGAGGTCACAGTGATGAGTCAAAGTGGGGCAGTCAAGGGCAAAGCGACAGAAGGAGTGGAAAAGAGGGTCAAGGCTGGCTAGGGCAGACTTGGGAGCTGCGCTGTATACTGTATCCCCGTAGTCCAGAATCGGGAGGATCACTTTTTGGACAATTTCCTTGCGGTTTGCCAGAGGTAGGCTGCCCTTGTTCCGATATAAGGCTCCCAGTTTTGGGTGCAGCTTTTTGTGGATCAAGTCAATGTGAGTGGAAAAGTTAAGGTGCTGATCAAGCCAGACCCCGAGGTATTTGAAGGAGGTGCAGGTCTCAAGAGGAGTCCCCTCAGTGGTGAAAAAAGTGGGGGTAGAAAGGAGTCTGGAGAGCCTTTGCCTAGTCCCAAATGTTAGGGAGACTATTTTCTTGGGGTTAAGAAAAAGTTGGTTTGAGCGAAATCAATGCTGTACTGCGGTAAAATCTTGTTGGAGAGTAGAGGCCACATCACCGGAGGAGGGGCCTGTTGCGTACAGTACGGTATCATCAGTGTATAGGTGTATGGATATGTGAGTGCAGATTGAGGGAAGTTCATTTATGAAAATTGAGAAGAGTAATGGGCCGAGGACCGAGCCTTGTGGGACCCCAGTAGTAACGGGAAGGGGGGAGGAAGTGTTAGGTCCAATTCTTACTGATTGAGTTGTACCTACCAAGTAGGAGTGAAACCAACTGGTAGCATCACCAGAGAGTCCTGCACTAGAGAGTTTGGATAGCAGTAGGGAGTGGGAGACAGTGTTGAAGGCTTTAGTGAGGTTGATGAATATGGCAGAGGTGGTGTGCCCTTTACCCATGCCCATAAGGATGGCGTTGGTGAGCCTTAGCAGGGAGGTTATGGTGGAGCGTGATTTCCTGAAGCCTGATTGGTAGGGTGTGAAGAGAGAGGAGGAGTCAAGGAAGGAGGAAAGTTGGGCTAGGACAAGGCGCTCCTGTAGTTTGGCAAGGATGGGGAGTAGGGAGATTGG
The DNA here is from genome assembly GCA_016271365.2 of Neoceratodus forsteri. Classification (NCBI taxonomy): domain Eukaryota; kingdom Metazoa; phylum Chordata; order Ceratodontiformes; family Ceratodontidae; genus Neoceratodus; species Neoceratodus forsteri. Next base: position 222,579,519 of record JADMNL010000023.1, read on the forward strand.
GCGGTAGTTACCCGGTGACAAGGGGTCTCCCCTTTTCTGGAGGGGGATGACAGTAGCATGCTTCCAGTCAGATGGTATGATGGCCAGAGAAAAAGAGAGATTGAACAGCGCAGCCAGCGGGGAGGCAATGGCAGGGGCAGATAGGTGTAACATTTTAGAATTGAGCCCTGATGGGCACTTGCCTTTTGAGGGGTTGAGAGACCGCAGGCCTTTCAACACAATGAGTGGAGTAACCCAACAGAAAGAGAAGTCAGTAATTTGGGAAGATGTAGGCATCAGGGTATGTGCATACTTTTGGGGGTGTGGTAGACAGGTTAGAAGAGAGGATGCACAGCTGGTGAAGAAAGTGTTGAAAACAGAGGCCACTTTAGCTGGTTCAGAGACTATGGTGCCTTCTACATTTAGGTTTGGTGTGGGGGGTGGTGAGCAGGGGAAGAGAAAAGTGTCTTGATTGTTTTCCAGAAATTAGCTGAGTGAGTAAGGTTTGTATTGAGGGATGCCTTGAAATAGTTGGCTTTGGCCTGTTGAATTTGCATAGTGCAAGAATTACGAAGTGAGTGGTAACATTGGAGTGCTGCCTGGGTGCCTGTTGCCTTGTACTTTTTCCAGGCATGGTCCCTAGCTTGGAAATGGTCAATGAGTTCAGCCAAGACCCATGGTAGGTGGCACCCTCACCTCTTCTTCCCAGAAGGTGTTCCATACAGCTAGGAAGGTATCCTTAAAGAATTTTAGGGCTGAATCGAGGGAGAAAGCCTGGAAAATGAAAGTCCAGTCGGCTTGTGCCAGGTCCTTTAGAAGCGCATCTAGATTGAGAGCTTTGTATGACCTAGTTAGCAACGTCCTTGGTGGCGGTGCTTTGGGTCTGGATAATTTTCTTACAGCGTAGATTATGTGGTGATCACTTAGGGAGTCAGGGAGGAGTCCGGATATGACAAACCGATGGGGGTGCAAGGTAAGGACCAAATCCAAGAGGGAATGGTTCTGAGATTTGTGATTTAGACGAGTGGGTTCAGAAATCTGTTGGGTGAGGTTTAGGGCAGTGATTTGGCTATGAAGTTTGGAGTTATTGTTTGTGAGCCAGCTGAAGTTGAAATCCCCTAGGATGTGTAACTCACCCCTGAAGGAGTTAGCCTTTATGGTGCTCAAGTAGTCCAGCACGTCAGGCTGGGAGGTGTCCGGGGTGCAGTAGGACCCTGCAATATAGAGCGGAGTGGAGTGTGGAAACGAGAGTTTGATTAGAAGGAAGTTGATGGACTGAGTGGGCATGGAGAGCTGTACCAGGGAGAACTGAAGCATCGAGGAGATGAACATGGCTACGCCTCCCCCTTTTTTCCTGTCCAGGCGGTCTTGATGAATGAGTGAGTAGTTGGGTATAGATACTTCAGAGTCCAAGTTATGGAGTTTTAACCAGGTCTCAGTGAGTATCATTACATCCGGGCGGAGTGACAGTACTATTGGTTGAAGGGCTGTGATTTTATTCAGGATGCTACAGATGTTGAGGTGAACGAGTTTAAGACCTTTTGGTAATGTGATGGTCTGGTAGGTGCTGGGGGGGGGTATGGGCCGAGGTTTAGTTCTACATCCCCAGACAGGAGGAGCAGCAATACTACCAAGTGTTTAAGAGTAAGCATGTTCCGTTTTGGCTTGCGGGGGTTATCACCTGATGTGATGTTTGTGGAGGGGTATTTAGTATGGATGAAATTAGAGCTGTCAGGCCTGCGTGCAAAGATGGAGTCAGGATACTAGCACCAAGGATCCAGCCGTTCTGGGAGTAGCGATGTTGCGGTGGTATTGGGGAGAAAGTTTCATGACGGGGAGTAAGTACGTTTCCTAATGAGAAGGGGTTCTTACAAAGAAATACAACACAGTGCAAGCCTGTTATAACGGACGCATCTGTGCACACAACTTTCGTCTGTTATTACCAGTGTCCATTATATCCAGAGGAGGTTAGGTGTATCGATGTGTGTGAGCATGGGCTCAGAGTGAATGAAAACGCATTATAAAACTTTACTGACTACTCAGAATCCTGCGTAGCACATGTTTTATGTATTCCATGTGTTCATTGAAAGTTATTTAACTGTGAGGGAACATGAGTTATTTTAAGGAAGTTTATTGCAAAAGGTAAGAAGAAGATAACTCTAGTGACTAGATGTTGGGGTTCTAGGACAGTAAGAACAAGGCAAGTATAAGGGTTTCATTGAAATATAAAATAATTTATTGTTAGTTTAATTAATTTACTAATGAAAGTGTATGCCACTTGTGTAGAATTATTTTGTTAGATATGTAGCTCCTCCATCTTAGTTCTACATTTGCTATATCTCACCAGCTCTGCACTGCCCCCCCCCGAAAAAAGAAAGCACTACAAAGGCCCATAAAAGCTTCATAGTGTCCATTATAAGCAATGTTTCTGTCCATTCTAACCAGAGAAAATGTACTGGAGTTTATATATTTGGTTTGGGAAATCAGTTTTGTCTGCATAACCAATTATCCATTATAAGTGTCCATTATAAGTGGAGTTCACTGTATATGGGATTATCTGCAGTGTTGGAATTACACTTTTTCACCTTTGGGAGCTAGGGGCACCTATATGATATTGGCAGCGATACATGAGATACTGGGGCTCAGTTCAGAGCGGGGGGGGGGTGCGGGGCTAAGCCCTGGCAAGACCCCCTGTAATTCCAGCACTGTCTTTTTTGTGCCAGATTATAATGACCAAGTTGCATGTGCTACAAGATATTTTATAACCAACGGTCTGAACTCCAGGAGTCAGGCTTTAAAATTAAATGTATTTAATTCCCCTTGCACTCAGATCTACAGTGCTACCTGATGGAACAGCTAGCAAGATTTGCATCAAGTAAGTCCCCCAAGTAAAGAGAAGAACTGCTATATACATTGCCTTTCAAATTGTGGGTAGGTGAGCAAATGTGTTGAACTATAAAGTGCTAGGCCGGCAATGGACAGATTCTTTCAATGAAAGTTGCCTCCAGGGCAGCCCTGCCTCAGAGACAGTCCTTTAGTTTTGCATTTATTTTCTCTCGTGTCTAAGTCTCTTTTCCTATATATTTACTATTCTTACTCTATGCCACCATGGATTACCACTCTAGTGAAATTCTGGCAGAAGAAAACCAAGGGATCCAGTCTGGATTTAAACTCACCATCTTTCGTTTATCAGGCTGTATGTAGACCTTTCCACTACGCCACCTAGCTGGCACAGCAGTGATGCTCTGCTCTTTAGCTGTAGAGGTTAAAGCCGTGCCTGGGAGGCAGCCCAATCCAGAACATCTCCCGCCAGTCAGCACTGCCCTGGAGGCAACATTCATTGAAAGAATGTGTTCCCTGCGCTACGCTGGCATGGTAGTGCAGCGATAGTGCTTCACCTCACGACACTGGTGACTTGGGTTCGGGAACTGACCTGAGTTACTATGGGGCCCAGCCGGGGAAAGAATATTGAGCATTCCGGCGAGAGGTCTCCTCCTTCGGGGTGGGGGACAGCATATAGCACTGCACACTCACCACCTGGCAGTGGCTGGGTGGTGGAGCAGTGGATATCTCACATTTGGGAGAGGGTCCTGACACAGTTGTTGATAGCGTGCTGTGCGTCAGCATCCGCATGTGCATCACTGCATGCGAGCAGACTTCAGGGATGAAAAAATATGGGGAAAAAATCCTAAACCTGTGGGATGACCCACAGGCTCCACACATCCAACTAGGTGCCCACTCTCAAACTGGATCTAGACCCTGCTGGGGAAGTTGCGCTGCCCCAAGCCATGGGGTGGGCAAGGAGTTTGAGGTAAGTACCTGGGGAAAGTGGGCAATGGGGTTGGAGGACTATCAGGGACAGATCAGCAGTAAGTCAGCTCAAACTGTAAGTTGAATAAAAATGTGAGCTGTGGCTTTAAAGTATTTTTCTAGTATCTGATCAAATGTTTTAAATAAAGAATAATGAACTGCTTACTGTTAAGAACAAGGCTATACTGCAACACAGGGCACTGGTGGTAACACAGTGGCTTTGTGATGTCAATGATACCTCAAGGTGACAGAAAAGCTGTGTTCTTAACAGGAAGTTCATCCTTCTTTCTCATTATCCTGCCATAAATTATTTAAGCAATAAACCACAAGGGGGTGTGGGTTATGGGGGGATTTACTACGGCTGGCGTGGTTTGACCACAAGAACGCAGGCTGAGTGGTGAAATCCTTGCCAGCCATGGTAAATCCCCCCAAGTGGTTTATTGTGATTATACCTTGGTTGTGTTTGTTTTTGTAAAAAATAATAAAGAAAAATTATTTTTGTTTTTCATTTTAAATTGTTTGTTTTATTGTTGCATGAGATAAAATAGTTCTGGTTTCTGTGTTGGCAGTAGTAGTGGAGTGCTACCAGTTGATGTGTGTTTCTAGGTTTTGACGGGGGCATAGAGAGATGCCAGAAATGTGTGAACTGCAGCATCCGTGTAGAAATTCTCTTTTTTATTTGCCCGTGTAAAACATCTGTTTTTTTTTTTGTTTTTTGTTTTTTTTTTTTTATGGCAAACAATTTATTCTGATGAGTGAATGGATGTGGATGCCCATGGAGTTTGCTTTTTTCAAGAGTGGACATTCTTGATGCTGTGCTCGGCTTGTGTTGTCGGCTGGCAGAATAAGGAGGCGTAACAGCAGGTAAGTTTTGTGAGTGTTGTCGCTTTGTTTTATTTTTGTTCAAAAGGGAGTTTTCGCTGGAAGTGATCATTTGGGGAGCATGGTAATGCAGGTTGGGTACGTGGTCAGAGATGGACGTTTAGCGGGAATTTAAGATGGCAGTTTTATGATGCCAACTACGGGGGTCAGATGGATTTTGGAGATGTAGCTGACTGGCACCTCTGCTGTGGGTATATCATAGGATTTACCATGGCAGAAATGTGCCAGCCAATCACAGTATAGGATTTGGACTTCATTTTTATGTCCATGGTATAATTAAGCAATAATGCATGACAGGGTGTGGTATATCATGAGATATTGTCACGCCGTGGGTGGTTGGGCACAAGGACGCAGGCCGAGTGCGTCCAACTGCCCGAGAAGTGATGATATCCCATGATATACCACACCCTGGAGTGCATTATTGCTATTATGAACTAGAATACAAGTTTTAGAAGTAAAAAAAAAAAAATATTGTTTAAATCTTTCTGAAAATGACTTGTTTGAGTTGTTGGAGGAGTACCTTTTAATAAAATAGTTCCTGGAGAGCTGTAGACAGGAGGTTGCAGTGTTGTAAGTAGAGTTCAAGCAGGAGGTGTACTGTGTTTGTGTCTCTCAGCAGCAAGAAGTGAACTGTCCCGTTGCCTGAAGGAAGGATGTGTGCGTTTTTTTTTTTGTTTGGAAAACTTTATCTGTGACAAGCATGAAGCAGCGATGTGAATGGTAACAATGGACAACACGTCACAGTAAGTCGACCGGAGGTTTGGAACTGTCGGTTGGCTGTCTGTGAGTACTGTTTTAAAACAAACTGTGGGCTGGTTTTGGATCGTTTACTTTTTTTTTAAAATCTTCGTTCATGCTGCAACTTGTGCGATTCTGTCCTGTAGACAGATATGACGTGCTCTGTGACTGCTGCCTAACGTTTGTGTGGGGAATACAAAGGTAGGATGTGGAGAATGTCGTGGGCAGCTCGACTGTGGTTGTTTTTCCAGCAGCTTGTGTTGTGCTTTCTGTGGTGGGTACCATTGTGAGGAGTTCATTTCTTTTCCTTTAAATAGCGGCCGACTGGAGGTCTGACTCGCTCTGCAGTGTGTGACATGAGGAATATTGCGCAGTCAGTGAGGAGGCTGGTGACCGGAGGCTTTTTGAAGCCGTGATGATGTAGCTCGATATCATCATGGCTTCAAATACCTCTCGGTCAATCAGCTTCCTACATGTACAATCCTCAGTTCATAATTTGAAACAATGCATCTCACTGTGATATAACTGCAGCTTGTTCTGCTCACTTTGCCATAGCACCTGACAAACGGGCCTGTTTATGATTTAGTTTTTGTTTACCAGGTAAGGTGCACTAGACAAACATTTGCTTTATTTCAGGTACGATCCAAAAGTTTGTGTACTATGCCATCTTTGTTCGTGACATATGTTGGTCCAATGAAAGGTATCAAACTATCCAGTGACTCTTATTATTTTATATAATATAATATCAGCTCATTTTGAGCCAGCATGGTTTCACAATAAAAACAGAGGTTTAAAGACAATCAACTAGTTATTTTCATAATAGTAACCAGTACACAGAGTAAATTGCCTCTCTGTACATTAAGCATGTAGGCAACGGGTACTTATGTACATAAGTATACAAGCCGTTGACAGTATTTGTACCTATTCTAGATAAGTGCTCCATGTCAGGCCACACAATGGCCAACTTAAATTGTACCCCATGTATTTGCTCTGTTTTGCAAAAAGCCTTACCTGTATGTTGTAAATGTTGTCAAATTTACTGTGGACTGTGGAGCAGATCACCAATGTCTCATGCATTTTATTAATTTGCTGATTTTTGTGTAAGATATGTACTCATGTCTTCCCCTTTCCCCAGAACACTCTGTGAGACGAGCAGTTTTAAATTGTTCAGTGTGCCTTTCCTGGTGAAACTTTTCAATATATAAATAAATTGCAGAATCGTCACCACAAGCCGTGTGAAACTGCTGTTAAACTTCGGGGCATTACCAACAATTACCTCATATCACAATGAGCTGAAGTTAGTGTGTTTACACATTTTTAGATTAACCAACAGTCAATAACATGTTAACATGAAACACTTGTCAAATTGCAAAACGATTCATTTTCAAAATACAGCACTTCAAAAAATTAGTTTGAAGACAGCTAGCGGTTGTGAGTTAATGAAGAGAGTCCTTCACTGTTAAGAGAAATTATTACTTTCTATAGGTCAGTTACAAATTGGGTTGCTGACAAAATTAGAATATATTGGAAACCTAGACTGATATTTCAGCCCATGGCACAGAAAGGGTTAAAAACAAGAAAAAGTAGGCCCAGTGTCTCATGAGGCAGGCCATGTTGAGGTAGCAAGGTATGACAATGGGTCTCAGTCCTCAGTTAGGGAGGGTTAGCATTTGGCAGTGAGTTCTGGCACTGCAGTGTCCCTGCCATTGGGCCATGGAGTTTGGTCTTGTTGCAGAGGCACTGTGTGTGTGTGAGGCTGATAAAGACACTGCCCATGCCATGGGGTGGAAGGAGGGACTTTGGAGAAAAAAATGGCAGCTTGCTCCTCCTCCCACATCCATATGTACGCTGACAGTACCGTCTTGTTCGCCACCAGACAATCTCCCTCTGATGTAGAAGCCAGACTCCAGCTCAACTCCAACAAGATCCAGCACTGGCTCGCCTCACATCAACTCTTCCTAAATGCCAAGAAAACAGTCTCCATGGCCTTCGGCACTAGCCAATGACTTGTTCAACTCCCTGTCCTGCCCACTTTCCACACCCTGAATAGGACTCAACTTGAGGACTTCATCTCATTCAGATATCTTAGGGTTTGGTTGGATCAACACCTCAGCTTCTCTGGTCATATCGACGCTATCTTGAAAAAATTGCGCCCTAAGCTTGGTGCTCTTTACAGGAAACATAATTGCATCCCTCTTACGGCCAGGCATGCAATTGTCCAAAGGATGATTTTCCCTATTTTTGACTACTGTGATGTAGTCTACAGTGCTGCTCCCAAATCCATCTTATCCAGATTGGACCCCCTTTTCAACACTTTCTGCCGCTTTGTCCTTGACTCCCCTGCGTATACTTACTACTGTGTCCTCCATCACTCTCTCTCCTTCCCTTCACTTACTAACCAGTGCCTCTCCCACTGTGCCAAACTCATATCTAAATACTGGCTAGGGTCTCTACCTCCATACCTAGCCTCCTCCCTCTCTACCCCTCCAATTCTGCTCATTCTCTAAGGTCCTCAGATTCACGGACCCTAGTTGTCCCTCATTGCTCCACGTTGGCAGGTCAGTTGGCCTTCAAGCACCACTTTCCCAAAATTTGGAATGCCCTCCCTCTACAAATTTGGCACTCATCATCCCTTCATTCCCTCTCTGCTATCCTTCAAAATTTCGTCTCCTCAAACTGTACTTGTTTCCCACACTCCTAATGCTACCCTACACCTTTCTCCCCCTCACCTGTCAAGGCCTACCAGATTAAGTGCTGTACATAATTGCTTGTAAATATCACACCTATAAGCAGTCAAATTATAGTTTTAGCACTTCCACTTTGTGTATCACTGCACTTTGCAACTTCTGTATTGTAAGTTAGTTACGTAATTTGTATTATCGCTCTATTGATCATTGTATTTGTCTTTTCTCTTCTCCTCTGTGAAACACTGCATTGTTGTAACTTCAGTATTGTTTGTTAGTATCAAATTTGTATTATCACATTATTCTGTTTATTGTTAGTGTTTTATCTTCTATTATTGTATGAAGTATCCCTGTACCCCTCCTACAGGTTGCACCGGGAGACGAGCAACTTGTTGTTCAGTGTGCCTTCCTGGTGAAACATTTCAATAAATAAATAAACACACCAGGATCTAAGGTAATCAATTTATCTAGTCATGTTTTAATGGAAGATGAAGATGTAACCCCAAGGGGGCGCTGCCCTTGGGCTACTACCCCTGCCTGCCTCCACTGAGACAGGGTGAGGGGCCCAGATCCGTTGACGGGTGTCTCCACCCAGAGGTCGGGATTAATACGGTCGAGACTGCCTCAGTTACAGCCCTCTGGGTTACTGCAACACCCCTTTTGTCCCACTAGTGGCTCACACTGGGTACCAACAATTCTTTTCACCAGTACACTTACCCCCCCCCCGAGTAGTATCTCTCAGCTCACTCCGGGAACCCCCTGTAAAGTAAGGTACAGTTACATCACAGTCACTATGTAGCAGTTCACCAGGGATGCACAAACCAGCCAGGATGTAGTTGCAACACAATAATCTGATTTATTAAAGGGGGCAGATAACAAGGGGGGAATCAAGTTAATTGGCTTATACTATAATTATCTAACTAGGGCTCTGTGCACAGGCCTAACCCTAAGATTGGCTGTCCCTGGGTACCCAAGCCCTAACGGCTAGTCCAAATGTGGCAGCTGGTTGGGGCCCTTAACACAGATATCCGTTGTAATCCTGAGCAAGTCAGAATAGGAAGAAAGTTTAATTAGGCAGTCAGCAGTATAACAATACAACTGGAAACCACTGTTTACACACTCTGCAGGGAGCTACCCTGACTCAGTACTCACAACTCCAGCAAATAACGATTCCGTCAATGCTGCCAGCCTGAACTTCACCTGCCTTCTTACACATTTATATGGCAACAACAGAGGGGTACCATACCAGGCAGCTGCTTTCAGGCCTTCACAACTTGCAGAAGAACTCGGACAACAAACAGCAGCTTCACCATCACAGGCGGACCGAGTGCGACTCAGCAATTCTCTCCAGTCCTCTCAGGTTGAGCCTGGTAGGTAGCTGGGCTGGCACCAGCCTCCTCCGACCACACGCTGGCGGATTTAGTCCGACTCGCTTGAAAGGGCAAAAACGGCCGCCTTAGGCCTTTCACGTGCTTCCCGCGTGAACACTCCACACCAGCAGAAGCACACAGCTCATTTCCTTTCTTTAGCCACAACGAATCTAACTTTGGCAACCTTGAGCACTCCACCCCAAGCGGGTGCTACCTGTTCCATTGGCTGGCGAACATGCCAGTCACTTCCTCCAGCTGTCAGTGGTGCGAATAAGCGCCATAGCCCATAATACCTCTCTCAAGGACAAGCAGTTTCCCCATTGGTCAGCCGACTCTGTAGGGTCCCAAGGTACTGATTGGTCCAATTCAACAGTTCTGGACCAAAATGGCGGAGACAAATGAACAGTCCTCACTGCAAAAGGAAGGCAGGTTAGAACAACCACTTTATCATTATTATAGCATCCTCCAACAGAACTCCCTCTTCACCACTAGCGACGGCAGAAGGGAGTTATTTTTCAGTGTCCTGGGCGGGACTCGGGCATACAACCACAGAGCCCCCCTCCATTTCAGTTACTTACGGCTGCAACAGGCAGCCCTTAAAGAGACAGTCTTACAGAGGCTTTTAAGAGCGCTCAACTGCTATCCATTTAACCGGCTTTTATGCCGATCACCAACCAGGCGTGGAGCATGAAACGAGCTCTGAGAAAGCGTTCAGGAACCCCCATTTACAAGGTGGTTACAAAGACAAATTGTTAAAGGACTGAGTTTTGCCCTACGATTCTCATAGATTTCAAACTATTTTAGACCTTAATGTAGCTTGCTCTAAATTAAGTCTTGAGTCCTTTTTAAATAACAAAAAGAGAAAAACATAAGTGGGAGGAATATGGTTTTGGAGAAGGGAACTCAAGTGAGGCTGAGAATTTGACCTCAGAAAATAGCAGAAGTAATTTTGGAAAAAAATCAACCTTCTGCCTACCATCTAGTGCAGCCATTATGGTGTTTCAAGAACTCATAGAAAAAGACATAGAGAATCTGGCCCAGTGATGCCGAGGTGCCGGATACGAACCTCACGCTGCACTGGTGACCCGGGTTCGTGAACAAGCCTGGGTTTCCGGGGGTCAGCCTGGAGGGGAGGGTGAGGAGCTAGATCAAGCTGCTGCAAGGCAGCTCTCTCCTCCTGGGAGGGATTGGAGGCTTCCCGGTCACTGGCTGCCACCCAGTGGAGGACAGATGGTGGTGCTGACCTTGGGAGCTCCGGCGTTAGCCACGGGGAGGGGCGGAAGGGGCTGAGCCGGCATCATAGAGTGTGCGTACGCCTCCATGCACACCCATCATCTGTGTGCTGGGGCCCTGGGACCAGGGGAGAAAACGGGCAAAAAAACAAATAAAATACAAATAAAAAAGAAAAAGACCTAGAGAAGTTCTTTAACAATCTACCAAGATTAAATTACAATAATCTGGCTGCTAATGAAAGATAGGCAATTAATACATTGCAGAATGACAATGGGATAATCATAAACCCAGTGGCCAAGATATTCAAACTGTGCCAGGCTGTGACGCAAGCCTGGGCGCAGCTCAACTTGGTTGCGCAGGTGCGTGGACTGGGTGATATTCAACGGAGCTGTGCCATGGCTCAGCAGCATTGAATATCACACCCTGGCCACCCGCAGTGTGCATGGCGCAGTGGCACTACACCAGTGCCAGTGGCCAGAGTGGAGCATGAGGATGCACTAGCGTAAGTTCCATTGCACAAGGTGCAGCAACCGCGATATTCAAAAGCTGACATGCAAATGGGGTCATAATGTATGCAAGGTGCACATGGGACCATTTGCATGTCATTATGGCCCAATTTGCATGCAGGTGTGCCGATCCCTGATGACTTGCACCTGGCACCCTGCAAGACAGCAGCTGTCAGGGACCGACGCCCCCTGCAGCGCAGCAATGTGCCCCACAGTCTGATCGCAGGCTTCAGTAAAAGGAGATTAATCCTATATCCCTGGTGGTCCAGTGGACCTGTCTGCCCGATCGCGGGCTGAAGTAAAAATAAAAGAAACCTATTATCCCTGGTGGTCCAGTGGACCTGTCTGCCCAATCGCGGGCTTAAGTAGAATAGAAAGAAACCTCTATCCCTGGTGGTCCAGTGGACCTGTCTGCCTGATCGCGGGCTGAAGTAAAAATAAAAGAAACCTGTTATCCCTGGTGGTCCAGTGGACCTGTCTGCCTGATCGCGGGCTGAAGTAAAAATAAAAGAAACCTGTTATCCCTGGTGGTCCAGTGGAGCTGTCTGCATGATCGCAGGCTTAAGTAGAATAGAAGGAAACTTCTATCCCTGGTGGTCCAGTGGACCTGTCTGCCTGATCGCGGGCTGAAGTAAAATTAAAAGAAAACTATAATCCCTGGTGGTCCAGTGGACCTGTCTGCCCAATCGCTGGGTTGAATTAAAAAAAAAGAAACCTATTATCCCTGCTGTTCCAGTGGACCTGTCTGCCTGATCTCAGGCTTAAGTAGACTAGAAGGAAACCTCTATCCCTGGTGGTCCACGATCGGGTGGATAGGTCCACTGGACCACCAGGGATAGAGGTTTCCTTTTATTCTACTTAAGCCCGTGATCGGGCAGACAGGTCCACTGGACCACCAGGGATATTGGAGTTAGATTTTATTTACTTGGCCCGCAATCGGGCAGGCAGTGGTCCACTGGACCACCAGGGATTTTGGATTACTCTTTTCTTATTGATGCCTGCAATCGGGCATGGGGGGCCGTCACTACGGAGGTGCAACTGGAGCTCGGGTGGCCACCCACAGGTGGCAGCTGCCATGTTGTGCCTTGCAATGCGGCAGCTCACCTGTGGGTGGCCATCCGTTGTTCCTTTTTTTTTTTGGATCAACTTTGTGCTGGTGCAGGTAGGGGTTGTGCATGCATGGCTCTGCACATCCCGGGCTGAATATTGGGCTATGCAGAGTATGCATGGGCAGACCCCCCACCTGCACCTGCATACATTACTGATGCGCTCCAGAGCATTGGGATTTGTGCTGCACACTTTCCCCTTTTTAATATCGCACCAGGGTGCATCAGTGGGTTGCGCATGGTGCAACACTGTTGCGCCATGTGCAACCCTTTTGAATATCTGGGCCAGTGGATAGAGGGAGCAGTATTGTCTTGTCTTCATGAATAAAGAGGAGTATGTTAATGAGATCAAGAGACAATTGCAGAACACATAGTTTTACTGTAAACTCAGGGAAGAGCCTACAAAAGATTTGAAGTGGACTATTGACGAAACTGTCTCCAAAGCATTTAACTTTGGTTTTATTGATTTGAAGATGAAGGATTTTTTGATTAAAGAATATCCAGTAAGGGTGCCTTTTTATATGCTACCGAAGATTCATAAAACACTTGTTAATCCACCAGATTGCCCTATCATGAGCAGCGCTGGTTCACTTACAGAAGCCCTCTTGGACTATCTGGACTCTTTCCTCAGACCACACGTGGCTACCTTACATTCCTAGCTGAAAGACATGAAAGAGGTCCTTCAAATCATGGATGATATTTTGGAAGACAGAGACTCATATCTAGTTATTATGGATACTGAAGCTCTGTATACCAATATCCCCTCAAGGAACCTTAGATGCAGTTGCATTCCACCTTAATCAGAGACAACAGGATGAAAATCCAACCACAGAGTTCCTGTTAAAATTTACGGAGCATGTTTTGAAAAATAATGTGTTTATGTTTAACAGTGATTTTTATCTGCAGACAAAAGGTACTGTGATGGGGGCCACCTGTGCCCCTCACTTGCTACCCTATATGTCCTAACCTTAGTTCCATGGCTCTGTTACATTGATGACATCATAGTAGTATGGCAAGGAGGCAAAACTGATTTTTGAAAAATGTGTACAGTACCTCTAGCAGACAAATCCGAATTTGAAATTTTTCATATACTTTGGATAAAGAGTGTTAGTTTTCTAGACTTATAAATAAAAAAAGCAAGAGGATAGTATAATAGTCACTGATATATATACAGAAAATAGACAGAAATACATTGCTGATGACTTCAAGCTGCCATCCTCACTATACAATACAAAACATACCAAAGGAACAATTTCTAAGAGAAAAAAACTGTGAGATGGAGGAAAGTTTCTAAGTAGTAGCAACAGATTTGAAATGTAGATTTAAGGAGAGAGGGTACAGTTAGGATGTGGTTAGCAGAGCTAGAGAGTTAACTGAAAGAAAGGACTGCTATGAAATAATACAAAATACTAGTGAAAGAGAAAGAGAGAAAAATGGCGTTCGTTTTGTCACCACTTCTTCTGCTCATGCAGACCAGTTTGAAAGAATTTTAAAGAAACACTGGTACGTGCTTACTCCCCTCTGGGATGGTACACAGAAGGGCTCCAACCATAAAAGAGAGATTGGTTTATAGTCATTATATGCAGAAAGGTACCGCAGCATGGTTGGGAGGGAAAATGATGGGATACCCTTCATGCAAACGATGCATCTATTGTAAACATATCTCCCAGGGAGATCACTTTGAGGATAGGCAAAGGGGGAGAACTTATAAAATATGGCAACTCATTACATGCAATACCACTGGAGTTATTTACCTAGTTAATTGCTCCCGTGGAGCAAGTAAAAACTACAAGAAGCCTAAAAGTGAGAGTAAGAGAACACTGTAGAGCGATAGAAAAGGGTTGCCCGACCTATGCTATGGCGGCACATGTTTGGGAAAGTAGAAACAAAAGCCAGCACACATTTTCATTTAAAGGAATCTAAGGAGTATATTAAAAGCCTAGAGGGGGGATTACAATAATCAAGTTCTCAAATGGGAAGGATTTATTTATTTATTTATTTATTTATCAAGTCTAGGATTACAAATACCTTTGAGCCTTGGCTCTTTTACAAAGGTTCCACGTCAGAGAAATACAAATTATGGGGAACATCAAGACAGACATTACAACAATGTGGACATTGCAAACAGAGTACAGATTAATACAATTCAAGAGTAGCATTGTAACAAGGCAGCCAACGGCATTTGTCAGAGAAAATAGACAACAGATAGGAACTGCCAGAGTCATAGGGAGAGGGAAGAGGGGAGAGGGGGGAGAAGGAATGTAGGAAGGGTGGGGTGAAAAGTGGGGTGAAGAGAGGGTGAAAAGTGCAGCATTGGGTATACCAAGATGTGAGGGTAGAATCCAGTGAGGAGGGGAGGGGGGACCACTAGAGCAGGAAGGGAAGTGGAGAAACAAGGTTAAGTTGGGCAGTCACAGGAGCTGTTGGTAGTGAGATAGTCCCGGAGCCTAGTTTTAAACATACCAATTGTTGGGGCAGTGGAGATGGTTGGGCTGAGGCCATTGAACCAGAGTGGCGCTCGATAAGCCAAAGAGCGTTGTCCCTGTGAAGTGTGACAGTGGGGGACTTTCAGTAGCTGTACATTGATCTTCTAAGGCACCATTTGTTAATTTGGTGTTGTAACAGAGATGAGACCCCAGAACGTGCAAGGCCAAAGTAGATTTTTTTTGCCATGGAGCAGGTGAGAAACTTTATGCGGTTTGATAGTTGGAGCCAGCCGGTCTGAGTGTACAGGTCACATGTGTGGGTGAGACGGTGAGCACCAGTGATGAGCCGACATGCCTTATTTAAGGCAGTTGAGAGGCGTCTAAGGGTTGTGGTTGTGGCCGAGCCATAAATGATGAGACCATAGTCTATTACAGAGATCACAGAGCTCTGGACTGCAACCTTCAAAGCTTCTGGCGTGAGGTGTGGTCTGTGTTTGTAGAGGAGACCAAGCCATGTATTAGCAGCTCTAGCTACATTATCTACATGAAGTCCATAGAGAGATTAGGTAAGCTGTATCCCTAAGTATTTGAAGGACCCCACCTGATCTAGAGTGTTCCCTGGGTGGTGGAGATAGCCAAGTGATGTAGCTTGTGTGGGTTATGAGAGCTGTAGAAGAGCATAGATTTGGTTTTCTTGTCATTGAGGACCAGTTTATGATTAAGAAACCATGTCTCTACAGAACTGAAACCAAGTTGAAGGTTATGTTGAAGAGCTGCAGGATCTTTGTGAGTGGAGAATACAACAGCATCATCGGCATGTAGCATGATCTGCTCAGAGCAGTGGTAAGAGAGCGAGTTTAAGAAAAGGCTAAAAAGGAGGATGCCCAGTATGGATCCCTGTGGGACACCCGAGCAAACAGGCAGGGTGTCAGAAAGAGCGTTTGCAATTTTTACTCTCTGCGACCAGTTTTCTAAGTAGCTTTTAAACCAGAGAGAAGAGTCAGGTGATAGCCTGGCATTCAGTAGTTGGTGTATTAGTAGTCCATGGTGTACTATATTGAAGGCCTTGGAGAGGTCGATGAAAACGGCCCCTGTGAGAAGGCTGTTGTCATGGGATTTGTGCAAAGCTCCAGTGAACTCAAGAAGAGCTGTGGTGGTGCTGTGACCTTTCCGGAAGCCGTGTTGTTGTGGACAAGGTATATTGTATTTATCCAAGTGGTCGGTAAGTTGATCAGCCACGATGCTCTTGAGTGCCTTAGAGACTGGGGGCAGTATGGAGATAGGGCGATAATTTGAGTGATTCGTCTTATCCCCACTTTTATGGACGGGTGTCACGGTGGCTGTTTTCCATAGGTCCGGGAATTTTCCACAGCTGAGAGAGAGGTTTAGGATTTTTGTTAATGGAAGAATTATCTCATCGAGGGTGAGCAACAGAAGCTTAAGGTCCAGGGTGTCGCTACTAGATCTAGATTTATAGATAGCTGCAGTAATATAGCGGCGAGCTTCATTCAGCCTTACCTCCCTGAAGTAGAAGAGGGGATGATTAGACTGAGGGGCTGAGGTATTTGGGGAGTAGGCCCTGTTTTCGAAAAAGTCATGGGGTAGAACAGCACTAAGGTCTGAAAAAGCCGTGTTAAAGATGTTTGCATCACATTAGGGTCAAGGGTTGAGGATCCATCAACCATTAACATGGCCAGAGAGCTTTTTGGCTGCTTCCCTGTGACATCCTTGATACTGACCCAGAAAGCACGACCATTTCCCCATGTATTGGTGAGAACGTCTTTGTAATAGGATTTTGTATCATAACCTTGAATGTAACAAAAGCACCAGTTTTAAATGTAGAATTGGATTTAAAGTCGTACGTGAAGCAAAACTAAGAGGTTACATCTATTAAATGTATTTTTTCTGCTTTCTTTATAGCTAATAATACGAATGGTCAATCCACATCGAATAAGCTGTGTGACTCAAACAATGATAAATATTATTGTGAGACTGCACCTGATAGTAAATAAATGCTTTTTATGAATACACTGTTTTTTCTACTCCCAAAAAGTATTAGAAAGAGAAACAGGTCAGGATTTTCAAACTGCGCCCAGAAAGGGCGCAAGTGTGTGCACTGCACAACTGAGTTGCGCCTGAGCACAAACCTGCTATAGTCAAACTAGATGCACAATGCACATCCCATCTGAATATAGCAAAAGATGAGGGTGGTGCAAATGGGGACTGCCGAGGATGCCCCGGCACATCCCCTGCATGGTCTGAATGCCTGGAATGGGGATGCACAGCGCATCCTCAGGATGTGGCAGGCACAATTTCCAGATATTCAGACCTTGATATGCAAATGGTGCCATTTGCATTTCATTGTGGCCTCATTTGCATGTCTGGGGCAGGGATGCACCCAGCAGAATGCGCCCAGTGCCCTGCAAAGTCCATTAAAATTAAAAAACACCACATCCCCCTGGTAGTCTAGTGTCCACCCGCCATCCCCGATCATATCAGAAATAAAATGTCACTCCATATCCATGGTAGTATAGTGTCCCCTCCCAGCCCCGATCATAACATGAAAATAAATCCCACAATCTCCATGGCAGTCCAGTGGATCCCCCATCCCGTCCCTGACCCGATGAACGAAAAATGTCCAGTCTGAATTACCATGGTAGTCTAGTGGACCCCCCCTCCTAGTCCCAATCGTAACATGAGAATAAATCCCAAGATCTTCCTGGTAGTCCAGTGGATCCCCCCACCCACTGAGGCACCCACACCCCACCCCACTCCCTCCATCCCAGAATGGCCATTGAAGCTGGCGGGCAGCAAAACACACCCACACGCCTCCACGGCTGCCCACCGGCTGTGCTGTCACTGAATGACAGCTTACAGTAAGCACTACAATACCATTGGTCGACACTGTTCCTCTGCAACCATCTGTGGCTGGAGCCACTCACCAACTGCACCTCCTGCCTCCCCAGACACTTGTGAAGCCTGCACCGGCAGCCCTCAGGACAAGGCTCTGCCCTGAACGGGCTCCCAATGCACTTCCTTGGTGACCGTTCGCAGCAGGAGTCGCTCACTGGCCGCACCTCCTGCCTCCCCAGACAGTCATGAATCCTGCGCCGGCAGCCCTTAGGACAAAGTACGGCTTTCCCAGGTCCGAAAAATCAGCATTCCTATAGGCCGCAGAGCAACCTGAGGCAGCCGCTATTGGTTGCTTTCCTTCATACTCCAACTCTGATTGGCCACAGACTGAATCTGGCTCTAAAGCCCTCTGGGACTGAATTTTATGACTTTTGTGGCCGTGAAAGCTGTGAATGAAAGCCTACAGTAGATACTGCCTCTCAACTCCAGCTCCAACCAACAGCCACTCTGTCCCTCCGCTCCTCTACTTACTGCTGTATGCTCAGCCAAATGGCCATCTGCCTAGGTATACAGAGTATGTGGCTCAGTCAGCTGCTCCACAAGGACTGCATAGAGAAAAGAAAGTATTAAAGCACCAAGCAAGATGCTCCCTTATTTAGTAGCCCTCCTTAAAGACTGCATCCCTGCTCTCCTAAAATGTCGCATCTGCTTCTGCATTTCTGCAGCTCAACCTTACCTCTAAAACACGGCTCCTCTGCAGACTGATCCACTTTGGAACTCATGGCTTCTGCCGCACTGGACCACCGCTCAGAACCGTAGCTCAGTCCTGCTACCGCCTGCCTCTTATCACAGTGGTTCAGCAAGATAATCTGCCCTCTGTGACAGCAGCAATGGACTGCAGCTCCACTCCTCCAAAACAGCCACAGTTCACCTCTTGTCCTGCAGCCACATGGAGCCTCTGCTTTCCCTTGGCCACACTACAAACCCCCACAAAGAAATCCATAAATACAAAGCAAAAAAAAGGGGCCCTTCAAAAGAAATAAAAAAAAAAGTAATAAAAAAGTCATACAGGACTGTGCAATGGAGCAACTTAGTAAACAGGGTACTAAAAGTAAATAAGTAGAGACAGTCCATTTGTGAAAATTCATACAAAGAAAACTTCTTGCCCATGGTTTTCAGCCAGCTTAAAGTCGGCTCTGCTCAATAGGGATGCCTTGTGGAAAAAAGCACGGAAGACAAAACTTGCTGCCGACTGGATTGCCTTCAGAGCGGCCAGAAATCAGGGTACAATGTTAACGAGGTCTGCAAAGTCTAGTAACTAGTACCCAGCCTTGCAGACAATACAGAAACAGCCCAAAACAGGGAGCAATCAAGCAATAAATAAAACTTCTCCAGCAATTGTATTACTCACCCAGAAGTCAGAAAGCCTACCATTTTTTCCATTTCAGCTGGGGAAGAAGGAAGCTGACTGCAGAAATCACCATTCTGGCCATTACAGCAACTCCGTAGGCAGCCTCATGCCACGCAGCAGCCATCTTTGTTTACAAAGTGCAAAACAAAGGAAGTGACCCTTCATCCCCCTGTCGGTGGCCATCTTGGTAAAGGCACCATAAACAGGAACTGTATGTCAAGCTCTGGCAGCCATGTTTGTGAGGGGCACTAGCTTGTTCAAAATTACCTCACTCCATTGAGATCAATGATGGCCATGTTTTTGAGGGGCAACCTATTGAAATGAATGGACACTGAAACAAATAGAAGATTTTGCAAAGGAATCTTTATTTAAATAACAGACAACACAGATTGAGTTGTAATTGTTTATTTAAAACACAATTGATGGACTTCACTTACAAATAATTGTACTTGTCACAACCCCACTCAGCAGGTCAGGCCCTCTGCTCCCACAGTGCCAACCTCCAAGCGCAGTATTGTGAACAGTTAACAGAACAGGGTAACCCTCCTGTCTGTTTTGTGGGTTTGAATCAAACTTTGGTCTCAAGTTCTGGAGGGATTCAAACTGTGAACCTCTTGCTAGCGTACCCAATGTACAGGCTCAGATAATTCTGCTCTTTGGGGGGGGCAGATATCTTTCACCTACGGGCACCTAACCAGGTGTACAAAATGAACCCTTAAAAACTCTATTAAAGACCTCAGAATAAACTCTTACCTTTTCCAGTTTGGTAAACCAGTAAGCTATGCCCAGTGTCAGCTTTAACCATATATGCTTCACTTGTCAAATAAAGAATTGCAAAGGCACACCAAGTAGTCTTTAAAAATGAGATGTTTACTTAAAAATAGATAAAAATGTAAAATGTAAATACAGAACCATATATCACAAAACATACAAATCACTTAAACAAAACAGGTTTAAAAGTACAGACAAAATCTCCTACCACAGTACCATTTAGACTTGTCTTTCTAATATATACCTTCTAACAGTGCCTGATGTTGCTTTTTCAGAGTCCAAACATGTGTTTCTCTTAGTGGACAACAGAATACTGTTTTAAAACTGGCTTTGCCAACCTCTTTGCATGAGATCACCTAGCTCCTCCCTGTCAGAATATAAAAAAATCATACAAACAGGATGTCTTATTCATAAGGTAAATTAAATTCTGTGACCTCAGCAAAACTCATTTTTCAAATGACTTTCTTTGATCTTATGAGCAGTTTCCCCTCTCCAGGACATCAAAGGGCTTTTTATGACTCTCTGCCAGATCTCACTGAGGTGCAATATGCTTTGTAACACCATGTGAAATTAACTGTGTTTCCTCTGAATGTCATAAAAGTTAATGATCTATCTTGGCAGCTGGCAAGCTACAATTAGTCACATAAACAGGAGATCCTTAATTTAAGTCTCTTCTAGCCTGTAATTATCTCCTGGCTTTTAGGATAACAGCTTGTAGTTGAACCCGGGGGGGGGGAGGTTGTCATCCCAGGCCCAGGATTCCTCATGACAGACGATCACACTACATTTTTATATTACAAAAAATCATACAGAGATCAGAACCAGCTATCCAAGTGTCATAATCATCGCCACCTAGACTGAATTTGGGCGCTCTATCCCTTGCATGGGATGAGCTTCCCATATCAGTTCACTCCTCGTAGACATGAGACAGCCCATCAGAGTTCTGATGTTTGGCTCCAGCCCTATGTAGAATTGTCATGTCATAACCTTGCAAAGCAAGACTTCATCTTAGCAATCTACCATTGTTTTTCCCCATCTGCGTCAGCCAAACCAGGGGGCTGTGGTCAGTCTGTACCACAAAATGCTGCCCATACAAGTATGGCTCCAACTTCTTTAGGGCCCATACTATGGCAAGACACTCCTTTTCAATAGTGGAGTATGCCTGCTCCTTGGGAAGTAACTTCTTACTCAGATATGCTACAGTATGATCTTTCCCTTGGTTGAATGTCTGACTCAGTACTGCCCCAATACCCACATCTGAGGTGCCAGTCTGAACTATAAAGGGTTTGCTATAGTCAGGACTTGTCAAAACAGGAGCACTGCAGAGTGCCTCCTTCAATCTGGTAAAGGCTTCCTCAAAGGCTGGGTCCCAGGTAATTTTCTTTGGCATTCTTTTCTTTACCAGGTCAGACAGAGGAGCAGCCAGGGCACTGTAATTTTGAAAAAATGTTCTATAGTACCCTACTGTCCCAAGAAAATTCCTGACCTGCTTCTGCATTTCTGGTCTGGGCCATGCCTGGATTACCTCTATTTTTATTTGGTTAGGACGGAGCTGTCTCGGCCTACCACATGCCCAAGGTATGCCACTTCTCCCATGACCGCCTGGCACTTCCCAGCTTTGACAGTGAGCCCGGCCCTCTGTATCCTGCCCAGCACTTCCCTAAGGTGGGACAGGTGTTCCTCCCAGCTGATACTAAAGATGGCAATGTCATCCAGGTAAGCCACGGTGTACTCCTCAGCACCATTTAACACCTGGTTCACCAACCTTTGGAAAGTGGCTGGGGTGTTCTTCATTCCGAAAGGCATTACTTTAAATTCAAATAAGCCTATCAGAGTGATGAAGGCCGGCCTCTCCCTAGCTCTGTCCATCAACTCTACCTGCCAATACCCCTTGGTCAGGTCAACGGTTGTAAGGTAGGTCGCTCCTCCCAACTTGTTCAGGAGTTTGTCTGTCTGGGGCATCAGGTGGGCGTCTGACTTTGTGACTGTATTCAGTCCATGATAGTCCACACAGAAATTAGTAGAGCCATCTGGCTTAGGCACAAGGACTACAGGGGAGGCTCAGGGGCTGTGGGATCTCTGGACTACCCCTAAATCCAGCATCTCCTCCACTTCCCTCCTAATGTCCTTTGGACAGCCTCTGATACCCGATATGCTGTCCACCATATGGGCGTCTGTGTTTCCGTCTCCACATCATGCATCGCTAAGGGGGTTAGCCCAGGCTTGGCACTAAACAATGGGGCAAAGTCTGCTAAAATCTCCCTTCTTGGATCTAATCCGGGGCCTGCTGGGGAGACAATTTTACTGCCTCCACAGAGGACTCCTGCTTACTTTCTTCCAGCAAGTCCAGAAGGGGATCTCCGTCATCCGTTCCCCTCCCCAGGACTACACACTGCAAACATGTCAGCCCTATTTGCATATGGCTTTATCATGTTGACATGGTGCATTCTTTTTGTCTGTCTTCTGTCAGGGAACACTATAATATAGTTCACATCATTTACCTTCCTAACCACTTTGTACGGTCCTGCCCACTCAGCTTGCAGCTTGTCTTTCTGGACTGGAATAAGAACCATGACTTCCTGACCCACCATGTACAAGTGAGCTCTGGCTCTACGGTCGTACCACACTTTCTGTTTCTATTGGGCAGCTGCCAGGTTGCTCTGGGCAGTCCTCATAAGCTCCTTCAGCCTTTCCCTAAACTTAAGGACGTAATCCATTATGGGAGTTCCCTAGGTGGCATGCTTGCCTTCCCAGTCCTCCTGGATCAAGTCTAGGGGCCCATGTACCCGGCGTCCATATAAGAGTTTGAAGGGGGAAATCCTGTTGACTCTAGGGGCACCTCCCTGTATGCAAACAACAGGTGGGGAAGGTGTGTCTCTCAGTCCCTCCCATGCTGTTCAGCAAATGCCCAGAGCATTGACTTCAGGGTACCATTGAACCTTTCCACAAGCCCATTGACTTGTGGGTGATACGGTGTCGTGCATCTCTGCACCACCCCACACTTCTCCTATAAACATTTCATCAGGTCCAACATGAAGGAACCCCCTCGATCAGTGATTACCTCCTGCAGAAACCCAACACGGGAGAAAATCCCAAGTAAGGCATCTGCCACTTTGTCTGTCCTCAGTGAGAATAGGGCGACTGCCTCTGGGTACCGGGTGGCATAATCTACCACAGTCAGGATGAATCTCTTCCCTGAGGAGCTGGGTATTTAAAGGCCCACAATATCCATTCCCCTCTGGAATGGCTCTTCCACTGTGGGCAATGGAATCAGGTGGCTTGGGTTTTCTGCACCTTCCCTATTTCTGGCAATCGTGATGCGACCGCAATACCCTTTACCTGCTGGGTGAAGTTAGGCCAATAGAAATTCTGGGCCAACCACTGCATAGTGCACGCGATTCCCAGATGACCAGACAAGGGGATATCATGTGCAATCTTGAGCAACTGCTCACGATACCCCTGGGGAACAACAAGCTGCCTGCCTAGCACCCCTCCCTCTGTCTGCACAACCTGAGTATACATCAGTCCATTTTCCCAATAAACCTTATGTCTGCCATCACCTCCCTGTGCCCCGTCAGAGTCTGCACAAGCCCTCAGTTTCTCTAGACTAGGGTCACTTCTCTGAGCAGCTGCAAACCCCTTACACATTCCCAAGGCATGGGACAGGTCCCCTTCAGTCGCTAAACTAGGGTCCCTAGCACTAGCGTCAGGGCACTTAGGATCACTGTCAATCCCAACCCTCTGACAGTGAGACACCCCTCCCTCTTCAGAGTAACCCTACATAGCTGTGTGGTTAACTGCTACTGGGGAAATTTCTACCCGCTTTTCATTAATCTCCCCATCTGGAGACACAGGCTGGGGAACCAACCTCTCAGTGGTTTCCACAATGGCTTCTGTGGGGTTAAGGGAACTATAATTTTCCCTTGCCACTTGGCTATGGGTAACTGCACACACCATCCCCTGTTTTAGATTGTTACCCAGGATTACATCCATTGCAAAGGTTTTGGCTACAGCCACCTGTTGCACAGTCCACCCTGTTTCACCCCAGTCTAGGAGAACACTAGCGAGGGGCAATGTTTTCTCTTCACCAGTAAAGTCCTGTGCAGTGACGTATTTATTGGGTATAAGCTGATTCGGTTCTACTAGATCCCACTTTACCAAGGTCAAGGATGCCCCTGTGTCCCTGAACCCTTGCATCTGTACACCATTCACCATGACTGGGTGCATGTGTTCCCTCATGTTCACTGACATGCTTCCAGGGACACACAAACAACCCACTTCCTTCCTAGGCCCCCTGTTGTGTATTGCTCGCCTTTTTGGGACACTGTCTGGCAATATGCCCAGTTTCTTTACACAACCGACATTCATTTCTTTTCTCTGAAACTTGGGGCTAACTGGTTTTGGTGGAGGCAGTGAGGGTTTTAGCTGCCCTGAAGGTGCGCTTTTCCCTTTCTGCACTGCCACGCCCACACCATTCACTCTCAGAGCAGGTCTGCTCTTGGCATAGCAGTCTGAGAGTTCAGCAGCCTCTTGCACTGTTTTGGGATCTCGGTCCTCTAGCCAGGTTTTCAGCTGTGCTGGGCATGCCCAGAAAAACTGTTCTAACAGAATCACATTTTCAATTTTATCAACAGAGTTTGTTTCAATTCCTTCCCACCAACTTTTTAAAAATTGATGTTGTTACGTGGCTAGCTCCTCGTAGCTCATGTCAGGGCTTCTCTTGAGCTTACAGAATGTAGCTCTGTATGATTCAGCAATTAATTCACATTTCTTTAACAGTGTAGCTTTAAGTTTGCTGTAATCATCATTGTCCTCATTGTCCATTTGACCCAATGCATCCCGAGCTTTCTCAGTAAGTAGTGGGGATAGCTGGTAGCTCCAGGACTCCCTAGGAATTTTAGCCTGAATACAAACTTTTTCAAAAGAATTTAAAAAGGCATCCATATCCTCCCCCTTCTCTAAATTCAGCTATCAATTTGGAATTCAATTTGTAACCCAGTCCTGTAGTCCCAGTTAAACCCAAGCCACTTACCTGCTCTGGTGCCGCTGGTTGGAGTCGTAGCTTCTCCATTTCATGTTGTCTCTGGTGCTTACACTCCTCACAGTCCACCTCTCACTGTTCATGGTCCTTCTTCTCCTCTGCAGCTCGCTGGCACTCACGCTCCTCATGCTCAGCCTCCCGCTGCTCTCGCTCTCTCCCCTCCTGGAACTCCAGCTCCATTCGGCGCAACTCAATCTGCAGCTTGAGTATTTCTGTCTCCAGAATTCTGGTGACCTTCCTCTGCTGCTGTGGCCCTTCATTGACAGTTGCCCTGCTGCCCTCCCCATCGGATCTGGGCACTGCACTGGCCGCTAGCCCTTCCACATTCAAGGTTTGGTCCCTTACAGTCACTGTCTGTGACTCAGTGCTCTGGGTATCTGTTACCACCAGGGCATCCATGAGGTTCTGTTTGGTGGCTTTCACCTCAAACAGGACTCCTCTGTCCCTGCACAACTGCTTTAAGTAGTCTAAAGTGTGCCTGCTGTAGTTAGAAAGCCATCTTCTTCTTCCCTGTGGCTACTCTGACTTTCACTTTAGAAAAAAAAATCAAACTGGTAAGAACATGACTGTACGCCAAGTGATATAGTTCTGTCTCCTTTTTTTAAAAATAAATCACTGCCTGTTTCTTTCTTTGCAAGTGAGCTGACAGTCTCAAGCGGACACACTGAACAATAAAAGCTTGTAATACCAAATTTATCGCATCGCTGCCAACCAATCTGTCACAGCCCCACTCAGCAGGTCAGGCCCTCTGCTCCCACAGTGCCAACCTCCAAGTGCAGTATTATGAACAGTTAACAGAACAGGGTAACCCTTCTGTCTGTTTTGTGGGTTTGAATCAAACTTTGGTCTCAAGTTCTGGAGGGATTCAAACTGTGAACCTCTTGCTAGTGTACCCAATGTACAGGCTCAGATAATTCTGCTCTTTGGGGGGGCAGATATCTTTCACCTACGGGCACCTAACTAGGTATACAAAATGAACCCTTAAAAACTCTATTAAAGACTTCAGAATAAACTCTTACCTTTTCCAGTTTCGAAAACCAGTGAGCTATGCCCAGTGTCAGCTTTAACCATATAGGCTTCACTTGCCAAATAAAGGATTTCAAAGGCACACCAAGTAGTCTCTAAAAATGAGATGTTTACTTAAAAATAAATAAAAATGTAAAATGTAAATACAGAACCATATATCACCAAACATAAAAATCACTTAAACAAATCTGGTTTAAAAGTGCAGACAAATCTCCTACCACAGTACCCTTTAGACTTGTCGTTCTTATATATACCTTCTAACAGTGCCTGGTGTTGCTTTTTCAGAGTCCAAACGTGTATCTCTTAGTGGACAACAGAATACTGTTTTAAAACTGGCTTTGCCAACCTCTTTGCATGAGATCACCTAGCTCCTCCCTGTCAGAATATAAAAAATCATACCAACAGGATGTCTTATTCATAAGGTAAATTAAATTCTGTGACCTCAGCAAAACTCATTTTTCAAATGACTTTCTTTGATCTTCTTTGATCTTATGAGCAGTTTCCCCTCTCCAGGACATCAGAGGACTTTTTATGACTCTCTGCCAGATCTCACTGAGGTGCAATATGCTTTGTAACACCATATGAAATTAACTGCGCTTCCTCTGAACATCTTAAAAGTTTATGATCTATCTTGGAGCTGGCAAGCTACAATTAGTCACGTAAACAGGAGATCCTTAATTTAAGTCTCTTTTAGACTGTAATTATCTCCAGGCTTTTAGGATAACAGCTTGTAGTTGAACCGGGGGGGGGGGGTTGTCATCCTAGGTCCAGGATTCCTCATGACAGACAATCACACTACATTTATATATTACAAAAAAATCATACAGTTATCAGAACCAGCTATCCAAGTGTCACACTTGTTTGCAAAATATTTTCTCCTTGCCACTCCATCTGCTCCATGACGTCCCACCCATAATTACAATTTTCACTCATTGTCACAAAGCTTGCCTCCAACCACAGTGTCCGACAATGACACATATATACTAGCAGCAGTGTCCAGAGTTCCACCTTCACCCACCTCACCAGAGTAGAGCCACAGCTTAGAAACCATGCTGCGGGACATCCGGTCTTCCCTTTCATCTCAAGAAGCACCAGCCATGCAAGCCATTCAATAAGACCTTGCCTACATTAGAACTATTTCACCTCAGTCCATGGTCCATACCAGCCTACAGCCAGTACCCTTCTCAACCTTGCCTCATGAAGATGCTGTCGACTGGCTTGAGCAATTCCAAGCCTGGATTGCTTTCAATGGTTGGACCAAACCCTTGCATATCTCCAATGCCTTGCACTTGCTTTTGAGAGGGACTGCCAATTCCTGGTTTATCACACTTACAGAACAAGTCAAAGGAAATACTGCCACTCTGTATATGACTTTCAGAGACCATTTTGTCCAAGCACATCCCTCTTGGTTACTGGAACAACAGCTGTGGGAGTGCACAGTGCAACCCTCTGAGTCTCTGGAAACCTTCATAGTTGAAATTGAGTCCCTCTGCAAATGTCTACAGAAAAGAGAGAAAAATCAAATCACTGCTTTTGTCCAGGGCCTGCTTCATCAATTCCACATTTCAGTAATTCAGCAAAAGCCGACAACCTGGATGGACACAATCCCTAGCTGCACGACTTGCACAGGAGTACATATCAATGTTCCAGGCCACTAGCATACCAGCACCTCAGTTGTCACAAATAGCTGCACTCATAACATGTCCAGCAGCAACAAACAATGGTAGACAAGCTCATCATGACTATCAATAGTTTACACCTTAGCTCAACTTATTCTTCGACTACTTCTGTCAATGTTCTGCAACCACCTCGACAGCCACCTGAACCACCTCTGCCTTCACAAGAGCCAGTGACCTGCCAGTGGTGTGGATACAGAGGACACACTGCTGCTGTGTGCCGAAATCTAAAGTACTATAACAGAACCCCAAATAACAGGAAACAAAGGTGCCCACTGTAGAACAATTGGCAAGATGATCACAACTACACCCTGGATCAGGGAAACGAGTGGTGCCCAACATACTAGGGGCTTCTGTTGGGCAGGGGAACACTTCAACTGACCACTCCTCTGACTCTTGCAATTCAAACAAACAGCATCCTCCAACTACCAACTCTGGCTCCCTCTCACTTCCAGGGGCAAATGTACCTATCATCAGATCACCACTCCTAGCAAACTATGTGCCTGTAAGCATTGGAGATTGGTCCACTCATGCCTTGGTTGACACTGGAGTAGAAATCTGTTATCAACGTATTTTGAACAACAAAGTGGTTTGGCACTTACCTAATGTCTCTCCAGCTGACCTAAAGTACATTATCACAGCAAATGCTGCTAAGGTACCTATCACAGGTGTGGTCCATCTCAAGCTGCACTTTGGCTCACATCAGGCTACTGTCACGTTCCACCTAGTCCCAGAACTACAACCATCAGTGATTCTTGGTATGGATTTCTTTAAATCTCACAAAGCCCCCTAGACTTTGTGTCAAACTGTCCATTAGACCCTCGGAAGCAACTCATGGCTACAGATTCAGTCACTGTGCCTCCTAAAACTCAATAGTTTAAACTGCCAAGATTCAAGGTGAACCACTTACACGAGGTGTTGTTGGCATCATCATGGAATCCCCCACTGTACATTCATCAGGTCTTCTCCCAGAAAACACCTTGTCTGCTGTGCATGGCAGCACAGTCTTCCAAAAATGCTGTAACTTCACAGATAAGCCTGTAGTCTTTTCCAAGGGTGTCAATACTGGAAAGTTTGTTTGCTTGTCTACAGGGGACCAGCTCCATCTTATGCAAGACTCTCAGTCAGTGCTATCATGATCACTCCAGCTTCACCAAAATTACACTTTTGTAAGAGGCTACCCTCTTCCAAACTCCCAGCATCACCAAGAGAGAGAGAGACCAACTTTTAAATTTCCTGGAGAACTACTCAGATGTCTTTGTTGGTCCAGATAACAAGTTCAGATGTTGTGATATCCTGAAACACACCATTGAGCTGCAACCCAGTCAAAAACCCATCCATCAGCAAGCCTAAAAAAGTGGGACACCAACAGAAACAAATCCTAGAAAACATGATCAAAGACATGCTTGAACAGAACATCATTGAAGAGTCTACAAGTCCATGGGGTGCACCATGCCTGCTAGTGGTAATGAAGGACAAGGGTTATCACTTTGTGTTAGACTACAGAAAGCTAAATGCTTATTCGGTGCAAAATGCTCATCCATCACCCACAACAGAGGATGTCTTAGAGAGTCTTGGTGCAGACAGCCCAGCTTATTTCACCACTCTGGACCTACAGAGTGGATTCCACCAAGTCTCCATTGATCCAGTTTCTCATCCATACACAGTCTGATGCTATCACTTGGGGCTCTTTCAATTTAAACAACTGCCTATGGGACTTCTGAATAGTCAAGCTACATTTTAGCGTGTTTATGGAAGTCATACTATGTGGGTTGTTTTGGAAATCTTGCTTAATTTACCTAGACAATGTTATCATTTTCAGCAGAATATTCCCAGAGCAACTCCAACACTTCAAGGAAGTGATTTGAATGTCTCCGACAAGCCAACCTCAAGCTTCGCCCAGAGATGTGTTGTTTTCCACAGCAGCAAATTCATTAGCTGGGACATGTTGTCAGTTCCCAAGGCATCTCTCTAGACCCTGATAAACTCTCAGCAGTCAGAGACTATCCAATACCTACCAATCTCAAGGACCTTAGAGCTTTCCTGGGCTTGTCTGGATACTATAGAAAGTTAGTTTGTAACTATGCACAGATTGCAGCTCCACTTTACACCCTCACCCAAAAGGGATGCAAATACTCGTGGATATTGAAGTGCAAGGAACACAGGAACATAGGAGTGTGATGGCAGAAAAGGACCACCAGGCCCATCAAGTCTGCCCAGTTTGCCTAGATGTCTTCTAGGTCTGTTCTATTCTCTCTTCCCTCTTTGCCCACAGCCCTCAGTGCCTGTCCCAAGCCCTCTTGAACCCTCCCACTTGTCTGCTCCTCACCACCTCCCTCAGCAGCCCATTCTAGTTGTCCACCACCTTCTCGGTAAGGAAGTACTTCCTAACATTACCCCTGAACTGCCTCCCCGATTTTGATTTCACGACCCCTCATCCTAGATTGCTCCTTTACATGGAAAAGGCTCCCCACCTGTACTTTATTAATACCCTTTAAGTATTTACATGTCTCAGTCATGTCACCCCTCTCCCTCCTCTGCTCCAGAGACTACATGTTCAGGTCCCGCAGTCTCACCTCATATGGTAAGTGGTCCAGCCCCCTCACCATCCTGGTCACCCTCCTCTGAACTCTTTCCACCCTCTCCACATCTTTCTTCAGGTACGGCCTCTAGAACTGTATTCCATACTCCATGTGTGGCCTGACCAACTGGGTATATAAGGGAATCATGACCTCTCTCCTCCTGCTGATGGTCCCCCTCCCTATGCAACCCAGCATCCTACTGGCTCTTGTCACTGCCCATCTACACTGCTTTGCCACCTTGAGATCCTGAGAAATGATGATGCCAAGGTCCCTTTCCTCCTCAGTTACCCCCAAGAGCCTATCCCTCCATTCTGTACTCTGTTTGCCGTTTTTTCTACCAAAGTGCATGATCCTACACTTTGCCATATTGAATGAAAGCTGCCACTCCCTAGACCATTTCTCCAATCTTCCCAGATCTCTATGCATTGTCTCCACCTCTTCCTGCATGTCCACCTTATTGCATACCTTAGTGTCATCTGCAAATAATAATAATAATAATAATAATAATAATTTATTTATATAGCACCTTTCAACATATCAAGGTGCTGAACAATTTGACAGTTCAAACACAACATACACAAACATATACATAAAATCGGCAAACCACAAGATAAAATATATAATAATAAAAACCAAAGCATTAATAGATAACTAATTATCTAAAAAGCCATGTTCCATAAGTAGGTTTTCAGCTCTTTTTAAAGAGTTCCACGAGGTGCACTGCCATAGCCGACATGGTAGAGAGTTCCAAGAGTGGGTAGCATATGAAAATGCTCTGCTGCCAGAAGATTTCAAACTCACTCTTGGATCTCTACAACCCCATGTCGGCCGAAAGGAGTGATCGGTCAGGCAGTAAGGCACTAGGAGGTCTTTTCAGATAGGCTGGACCCTGGTCGTGAAGGGCTTTGAAAGTCAGCAAATGACTTTAAGGTGATCCGCCATCGACAGGCAGCCAGTGCAGTTCGCAGCACGGGAGTGATGTGACAGAAACGACTTGTCCCAGTCAGAACCCGGCTGCAGAGTTCTGCACCAGCTGTAGGCGACTGGATTTCAACCCCAAAAGCCCAAAGTACAGGGCATTGCAATAGTCTAGCGTGAAGATACAAAAGCATGAACCAAAGTAGGCAGGAGTCAGACGGAACAAGATGCTTCACCCTGGCAATGTTCCTGAGATGATAAAGGAAGTCTTGACAACAGCTGACACCTGAGCTTTGAGAGTCAGCCTATCGTCAAGAATAACTCCTGGCTATGCACCTGTTCTGAGGACGCAAAGATACTCCACCAAGAATAATTCCAGATGGAGCACCGATATCCGGCCTCACCACCCTACCACCAGGATCCACCACCAGCACCTCTGTTTTCTCCGAGTTCAACTTTAGCCAACTAGAATCCATCCAGTCTTGGATCTCCCTCAGACAGCTGTTAAACACCGAGAGAGCTCCATCCTGGTCGGGTGCAAAGGACAGATAGAGCTGGGTGTCATCCGCATAGCAGTGAAACCTCAGCCCATATCGTCTAATGATACCTCCGAGGGGCAGCATATACACTGCAAACAACATGGGCAACAGCATGGATCCCTGGGGCACTCCACACAACAGAGGGGTTGGGTGAGAGGAGAAATTCCCCGACACAACTCTCTGCGATCTCCCGGTAAGAAATGACGTGAACCATTGCAGAACTGTTCCAGTCATTCCACAAATTTGCCCCAGGCGAGCTAATAGCACCATGTGGTCCACTGTGTCAAAGGCTGCAGAGAGATCAAGAAGAACAAGAATGGAGCGTCTCTTCTGATCCCTCGCCATCAGAAGATCATTTAACACCCGAACCAGCGCAGTCTCGGTGCTATGTCTTTTACGGAAGCCCGACTGGAAGGATTCAGTAGACATTATGGATGGTTAAATGGTCATCCAATTGAACGCTACTACCTTCTCGATAACCTTCCCAATAAAGGGGAGGTTAGAGATAGGTCGATAGCTAGAATAAGAATCCGGGTCCAAGGAAGCTTTCTTCAAAAGAGGAGTTACCACAGCCTCTTTCAAGGAACAGGGAAACTCACCCAATTCCAAGGAGCACCAGACTATTTGCGTCAAGACCGGACCAGTGATATCCAAACAACCCAGAATAAGGGGAGTCGGACTGGGATCTCCTCCTGCTAGACACACCTTTCCTTCCAGGACCTCTGCTATGTCTCCTACAAAGATATTAAATAGCAGTGATCCCAATACTGACCCTTGGGGAACTCCACTGATGACCCCAGTCTCCCTGGAGGGCACCCCATTGACCAATACCCTTTGTGATCTGCCCTCCAGCCAGTTCTGCACCCGTTTTACCACTTCCCTGAAACCCAGACAACTCATTTTGTGCAATAGCCTCCTATGAGGCACTGAATCCAATGCTTTCTGGAAGTCCAGGTAGACCACATCCACCAACAACCCTCCCGATCTACCACCTTGGCAACCCAATCGAAAAACTCCACCAAATTTGTTTGACAGGATCTACCCTCAGTGAACCCATGTTGCCTTAGGTCACAAAGACCCTTTGCATCCAGGTAGCTGCTGATTCTGTTCTTAAGCAGTGTAACTTGCTCTTACTTCCCTGGTCGCCCCTGAAAAAGGAACTTTGTCCCGCTGTACCCACCCTATTGCCCAAACAAAAATGAGAAATACTACATACTGTGCTATTTGTCTAATAATAATGAAGAAAAAACTATATGTGTTTCAACAGCAACTAGCCCTTGGGGCACCTAGCTGACAGAGGACACTGCACCGCATCACTGTTAGCAATAGTGGCAGTTGGTGTGGTAACTGCTGGGCTGAGGCCCATGTACCAAAAATAAACACTGAAAACGCTATCTGGTTCACCCAAAAATGTGCCCTGAAAAGACCTTATAGTTGATCTTCTTTACTTAAAATTAACATTGAAAATTGATTATTTTTGATTGTGCTATTCATAAGAGCATTTGAAACCTTAAAAGTCAAACTGATCTCCTCTCCAGCACTGGCCTACCCAAGGTTTGACCAACCCTTCAAACTCTATTCAGATGCTAGTTCCTTTGCAGCGGGCACTGTGCTATGTCAAGTACAGGATGGAACAGAACGAGTTGTTTCCTATGCTGGGTGCTCCCCTTTCTCAGATGAGCAAAACTATGGCATCACAGAAAAAGAATGTCTAGCCATGGTATTTGCAGTAAAGAAATTTGACTGTTACCTTTGCTATTCCTCCTTTAAAGCTTTTGTTGATCACTTGGCCCTCAGATGGTTGTTCGAAATAAAGGAACCAGTAGGCAAGTTCACCTGATAGATTGCCGTTCTGCAGTGCTACAACTTTGAAATTCAGTGCAGTTCACTCCAATGCTGATAGTGTAAGCCAGAGACAGTATCCCTTGGCATCATCCTGAACAGAAAAAGAATCCTACTTAGAGCTCTTCCTTTCCATGCCACAAATGTGCTTCCTGTGGACACTCCTACAGCACCTCAAGTGTCCTTGCTGCTACCAACTGCTTCTTCAGAAAAGAACACAAATCCTCACCTGTGGCAAGCAGCCAAAGAGCTTCTCACCTCCTCTACTTCTGATCTGTCCTGGCAACTATCAAAATGCAACAAAGAACAGATCCTCAATTCACAGACATATTCTCTTTAGAGTTTGGAACCTTATCGCAACAGAAGCTACATTGCCAGGATGTAATTTTTCTTGTTTCACAGTACTTTCTCAATGAAACATAGAAACATAGAATTTGACAGCAGATAAGGACCGCTTGGCCCACCTAGTCTGCCCATTTCCCTACCTGATGGATAAGCTGCAGATCCTGGTTAACCAACAGCCTACTTCCTCCTACCCCCCCACTAGAATTGCCTTATGTCTGTCCCATGCATTCTTGAATTCCCCCACTGTTTTTGACTCTACAATCTCCTCAGAAAGACTGTTCCATGTATCCGCAACCCTCTCTGTGAAGAAATACTTCCTCACATCACCTCTGAGCCGTCCCCCCTCTATCTTCAAATTGTGCCCCTTGTTTTTGCACATCTCTTTTTCTGAAAGATGCTACCCTCTTGGACTTTGTTGATTCCCTTGAGGTATTTGACAGTTTCTATCATGTCCCCCTTTCCTCGAGGCTATACATCTTTAGTTCCTTTAGTCTTTCTTCATATGTCTTCTGATGCAGACCCTGCATCATTTTGGTTGCCCTCCTCTGGACAGCCTCCACCCTGTCTATGTCTTTGTGGAGATGGGGTCTCCAGAACTGACGGTTCAATGACGGTGGCCTTTTTCACATTTGGACCAAGGAAGGTAAGGGCCATCGTATGGATAGAACTCATGTACAGCTAGTTGTGCCAGCCTCCCTGGTCAATGAAGTTCTTCTCTCCACTCATGCCTCTCCATTTTCTGGAGGTCATATGGGCATCCACAGAACTCTCAAAAAGACA
This sequence comes from Neoceratodus forsteri, assembly GCA_016271365.2. Taxonomy (NCBI): domain Eukaryota; kingdom Metazoa; phylum Chordata; order Ceratodontiformes; family Ceratodontidae; genus Neoceratodus; species Neoceratodus forsteri. The sequence continues at coordinate 222,614,037 of JADMNL010000023.1, forward strand.
AGGCCTCACTTCTTCTGGCCTCACATGAACAAGGACATTGTCCAGTTTGTCAAATCCTGCCAACCCTGCTCCCAAAGAAAGCCTCCTGCCAAACCGGCTAAAGCACACATCATTCCAATGCCTGTAGCCACTGAACCCTTTCAATAAATCAGCACAGACATTCTGGGACCATTACCAACATGCTCTAACACGGGCAACAAATATAGTACATTCTTGTTTTTGTGGACTACCATACAAAGTACTTGGAACTAATTCCACTAAAAGACATAAAAGCTGATACAGTAGCAAATGCCTTCCTCAACACTGTTACTTGTCATCACAGTACCCCCTCGTACCTGCATTCAGACAGAAGCATTAACTACCATTCAACTATTGTTCGAGAAACGTGCACACTTCTCGACATACAACAAACACACACAATAAGTTATTATCCATAATGCAATGGACAGAGTGAAAGAATGGTGTCTACAATTCTAAATACAGTCTCCAAGTACCTGGATGAAACTCACGACACTTGGGACCACTTTGTTCCCTTTGTTCAGCTTGCCTACAATACCAGCCCTTGTACTGACAGTACAGAGTACACACCATTTCTCTTGGTCCATGGATGCCATACAAGCACTCCATTGGACAGGGATCTCTTGCTACTAGAGGTTCCATAGTCAGCCTCTTCATTCTTCGTTCCTGTACTGGAACAGCTTGAACTGGCTAGAAGTTTGGCAATCACCACATTGGGACAAAGAAAATCTGCCGTGCAGCAAACACCAGCAGCCAAGTCTCAAGAGCTTTCATATTCTGTAGGGGACACTGTCTACCTGTGTTGACCTGTCCTAGTTCTGGGTGCCACAAAGAAACTGCTCCGCCCTTGGACTGGTTCCTTCTACATCATGGAAAAGCTTCCTGTAGTCTACGCCCATTTGCAATGCATGTCCGATGCAAAGCTTGTACATAACAAGGTCCACATCAATCATCTGAAGCATGGGTACTTGAGTAACACCATTCCAGATGATTCCAGTCCACCCAGTAATGAAGCTGCACTTGAGCCTGCTATCCTGTCAGAATCAGAAATTCCTCCCAATAACTTGCAACCAGTTGCCACCGCCCCTCACACCCTTAACAATTTCCAGCCAGATGAACTTCCTGAGATGTCTCAGCCTCCTCCTTCTTCTTCTCAGGACTCTTCTGTGAATACACCCCTGTGTACTAGATTGAGAAGATTTTAAGAAAGAAATATGTAAACAGATCCTGGACTTATAGAGTCAAGTGGTGTGACTTTGACAGCTTGCAGAACTCTTGGGTTACTTTTGATGACCTAACCCTGGCCTGTCAAGAACTGGTTCAAGGAAGGCATACCACTATTCCAACTGACTGGAAAAGTTGACGGAGATCTTGAACTTTGTGTAACAGGACTCAGTATTTCTTCTAGTTGTATTCTCTCTCATAATTCCTGCAGTAAATGTTTTCTGGTACTTCATGTCATTGCACCTGTTGCTCATGGTACTGCATGCAAGGCATTAACCCTTTTCCTTGCAGGAATGTCTCTTCAGTTCTACAGTTTCATGTACATATTATTACTCCGCAACTGTTTATTGCAATATTTATATCTTGTGAGCTGGGTATTCTCCAGCTTCTACCCCTTCCCTCTCTTCCTTTCTCCCTTCCCTGCACTGTAGAACTTTGTCACTCTGAACATGCTTCAAGTTGCTGTTGGAGGGGTCTCCTTTCCCTAGTACTTCTCAGGCTGGTCACCATTGTAGTTCGGATCCCCTCCTTCCCTTCCCATCACAGCAGACTACTGTTAAATAAACTGCTGTTATGCTCTGCTTACAATTTTTCTCTAAACCTTTTCTCATATTGTATAATGTTTGCTTGTTCGAGTGGTGCTCACATTCACTGCTCTGGGGTGGTGTGGAGTACACTTACGCATGGGGATTAAGGCAAGCTGCCATCTCTTTAACAGCTCCAAACAGATGTTGATGTTTTATTGCTGTTTTATTACTGTTTTACTGTGTTAGGAGGGGCTTGTTAGAAACCCTTGGGATTCTCAGTGGTTAGTCAGTCTCTGTGGGTCAGCTCTCTGAGTTAGACTCTTATGCTATGCTGATGTCTCTGTAGTCTAAGAATAAACTCCATTGTTCCACATTTATTTGATGCATCCATCTGTTATTTGCATGGTCCAGCTGGGCATCCACCAGAGCAGTGAGAGATGGGCATGGCAGACCAACGCCAAATGGCCACTTTACATAGATTAAAGATGACCCATGGCTGCAGAATTCAGCATACCCCCCCCAGAAAACAGGAGAAAAACCTTCAGGTTTTGTTGACTGCAGAAACATAAGGTAGGTCACTACCTAATGGATAAAGAAAGTACTAAGTAGTATTCATATTTAGCGACCTTACCTGGAAAATATATTGTCTAAGAAGGCAGTCGTACTTTACAAGATAGGGAGATTTGCACTATCAGCCCCAAGTACGATGCATCATTGTAAGACACTTAGAAGATTGGTCTTGTTTAATCTCCCCTTGAATTACAAGCTATCCTTGTCCCAACTTGTTTACAGGATCTGGAAGGCAGGCACCCCGCCTGCTCTGTCTAAGTCTCTTATGGACCGTTTGCCAAGTTTCAACTTAAGCTCTTCACAAGACCAACATCTTTTAAATGTGCCATTTGTGCATACACTTAGTGACCAGTGAACTTTTGCTCATTCTGTAGCATCCACCTAGAATGAAATATCTCCTCATATCAGGTGTCTGCCTACTTACATTGCTTTTTCTACAGCATTATCAACCCACCTGATTGGACTATCCAAATGTAAATGTTTCTAATGCGATATATAGGGGATGGCTGGTGACTGTCAGCAGGGACTTCCGTTTGGAACAGGAAGTTAGGTAACCTCAAGATCATATACCATTATATGCGTGCCACAATTAGGGCACCACAATTAGGGTGCTGCAACCAGTTTGCCCATCATGCAGATGAAATGGATTTTGTGGCACTTGGCAGGGACCTCACCATCTGGGAGTTGCGCCCCTGCCCCATACACTTCCGACCTGTGAGGTGATTATATTTAAGTACAGAGGGTGTATGGGGCAAAGCTCCCTGCATTGGGGGGGTGCAGCCCCCTGCAAAGAGGTAGAATGTGCCCTAGGGCATTGTGTGCCCTGGGGGTTGGGCAGCACAATTGCTGGTTGCGATGATCACCGTCAGCATAGTACTTTCACCCTGATGACAGTCACATTTTTTTCTGCTACTGTGACATGGGTGAAGCCCTCCAGAGATACTCAGCTGAGCTCCAATAACAGGAAGTGAAATAAACTGCAGCTAAGAGAGGGGCAAAGTGCTCCTGTGCAAGCCTAAGAAAGCAAAGGAACAGCAGGACAAAATAGAGCTGAGCAAAAACTACTTCATGCACTAGAGTTCAGAAAAGGACCACCAAACAGTGATAGCTCTGAAAAAAATCTGAAAGGGGGGGGGTCCACTCATATCCCAGCATCTGAACTCCAGCCTAAAGGAAGCAGTAATATCCTATAAATCAGAATGGATATTGTCAGTTGCCATGGGTGTGGGGTACTCATCCCCAGAGGACTTCTCTGGATGGTAGGACATTGTTCCATATATAGGACTCTAAATGAACTCAAGGTGTAGCTAAATGCAGTATGGAGGGAAATATCTCAAGCTGCAGCATGTGCTGTATTGGAACTCATTCCCTCAAATTCCACACCCTCTGAACCCCCCTCCTCATCTACTCCCACAGAGATGCTCCGGTTCAGAGGGATGGAAGGTGGTAAGGAGGAGGGACAGGTAAAATAAGCAGAATGGACCAGAGAAACCCTGTCCATGCCAGGGCCATCCCAACAGCAAACTGTTTTGCACCCCTAACAGAGGTAAAAGATCATGGCCATGTGAAGGAGACCAAGAAGCCAGTTGGGGTGGGCTAAGTCAACACACTGAAGTGGCAGCAAAATAAACTGTAATAAGAAAAAAATAAATAAGAAAATACTCATAGTGGGAGACTCCATGATTAGGGAAGTAGAGACCCAATTGAATGACTGTGCATAAGCAAATGTGTTAGTCAAATGCCTCCGGGGTACCTCAGCAAAGCATGACCATGATCGCATCAGGAGGATAGTCAAAAGACCGGGGAATGGCCTTAAAATCTTGGTACACCTTGGAATGAATGACATGGTGAATCAGTCAGTAGAGGACGCCAAACAATACCTAGTAAAACTAGGTGAACAACTGGACACTCAGTTGACCTCCCTGGTCTTCTCCAGCGTTCTTCCAGTGTGGGTCAAAGAAGGAAGCACAGTGAAGATCAGAAGCAAGGAGACAGAAGATTGTAATGCATGGTTGCAGAGCTGGTGTCGAGGAAATGGGTATCACTTCATAAGTGCTTGGGGAGACTTCTGGGAGAGGAAGTTCTTCAAATATGACAGACTACACCTGACCAAGGAAGGGGTAAGAGCACTGGGACAGAAGTTTGAGGTCTGGATTGGACATTTATACGGGGGGAGGGTAGTTTGGGAAAAAGGAACCCATTAATGACATCATAAAAGACTGGAACTTAGCTGTCACTCCCTACAAATAGAAAATAAACACAGGAATTGGAAGAGAATTCACAAGGGAGGCAAAACAAGTATAAATCACCAAAAGAACCAGGAGGGAGAACATATATAATATGCCTGCTGGGAGCAAAGCAGGGATGGATATGGATGGAAGGCATGAGGATAGAAGGGTAGTGGGTAAGAAGGGAGGTAACAAAACCTGGAAGGCCATGTGCATGAAAGCATGCAGCCTGGGTAATAAAATCCCAGACCTAGTGCTCTAAATGGCAGAGGTAGATTTGGACATTGTCACTGTTACAGAGACATGGTGCACAGGGAACCATGACTGAAACACAGCCATACTGGAGTATACTGTTCTGTATCTGGAAAAGCAGTGTGAGGCGGGGAAAGCAGTCAGGAATGTGATGGAGGAAAATATAGCCTAGGCAATAAAGATAGGGGACAAAACCTTTTTCAGGAATGTTAGCAAAAGAAAAAAGACCAGGGGTGGGATTGTGAGGATAAAAAGGGAAGAACGGTGTGCGTGTGTGTGTGTGTGTGTGTGTGTGTGTGTGTGTAGGGAGACCTAGAAAAAGCAGCAATCCTGAACAAATATTTTTGTTCAGTATTCACAGAGGAAAGGGAAGGGAAGGGGCCACAGTTAGGAGATAGAAGCACCAATGGAAGGGAGGTGGGCACAAGTCCTTTTACGGAGTAGAGAGTTCTAAAGGAACTCGCAAATGTGATGGTGGACAAGGATGTGGGGCTGGATGGAACACTTCTCAGAATATTAAAAGAACTTAGAATGGTGCTGGCAGCACCACTAATGGCCCTGTTCAACAAATCACTGGAAACAGGTGTGGTTCCAGAGGACTGGAGAAGAGCGAATGTACTCCCTCTCATCAAAAGTGAGAGCAGGGAGGAGGTTAGAAATTACAGGCCAGCAAGCCTGACCTCAGTGGTGGGGAAATTAATGGAATCACTGTTAAAGGAAAGGATTGTGATGTTTCTTAACATAGAAACATAGAATCTGTCGGCAGATAAGGACCATACAGCCCACCTAGTCTGCCCATTTCCCTACTCGCTGCTGCAGCCCCAGATCCTATTTGATCTGCAGTTCTCCTGCTCTGCACGTCTCCAGGGCACTCTTACGTCTATCCCATGCACTCTTGAACCCCCATATTGTTTTCACACCCATCACATCTGCTGGAAGGCTGTTCCTTGGCTCCACTACCTTCTCAGTGAAAAAGTACTGCCAAACATTACCCGTGAGCCTTCCACCCTTCAGCCTCATATCATGCCCCCTTATATTTGTGCAGAGTTTTCTCTGAAATATGCTGTCCACTTGTACCCTGTTTATTCCCCTATGGTACTTTTCCACCCTTCTGCCTCTATCATAGCTCCCTTCTCCCTTCTTTCCTCCAGTGAATAGATATTAAGGTCCTTAAGTCTTTCCTCGTAGGACTTCTGGTGAAGCGGAGTGTAGGATCTGAGGCAGCATGGATTCACAGCAGGAAAGTCATGCCAAACAAATCTGATAGATTTCTTTGACAGGGTGACCAGGAAAATAGATCAGGGAGGGGCAGTGCATGTCACCTACCTGGATTTCGGCAAAGCCTTCAACATTATCCCACATAGGATGCTCATAAACAAGTTGGGCAGCCTGGGAGTGGGTCCCAGGGTAGTAAACTGGGTCAGAAATTGGTTCGGCATTTGGACACAGAGGGTGATGGTGAACAGAGTTCAATCCAGGGAGAGGGCGATGGCCAGCAGGGTGCTACAGGGATCAGTGCTGGGGCCAGTCCTCTTTATTGTCATCATAAGCAACATGGCAAAGGGGCTGGAAAGGAAGGTATTCCTCTTTGCAAATCTGCATCAAATTATCAAAGTGCTGGTACAAATTTAAATCACTAAAATACATCATATATAAAATCAATAAATAAGCAGGCAGCAGAAATTTCAAATTTCAAAAACTGCTAAATTAAATAAATGGGTCTTTAAGGCAGATTTAAAGGCTTCAGTGGTCAGGCACTCTCTAATCCGATGAGGTAGAGAGTTCCACAGGGTCAGAGCTGCAAAAGCAAAGGATCTCACTCCAGAAGGTTTCAAATGGGCCCTGGGAACCTTTAGCAATCCCTCGTCAGTGTCATGATATGAGACTGGGGAGGCAGACTCCAGGGTAATGTCAGGAATGATTTCTTCACGGAGAGGGTGGTGGATGCATGGAACAGCCTCCCTATGGAGGTCTGAATGGTGAAAATGGTGGGTAATTTAAGAATGCATGGAATAAACATAAGGGAACCCTACCGATACGGAAGAGAGGGTAAGCCGCAGATCAACTGGGGTCTGCAATATATGCAGTAGGTAGGGAAAGTGGGCAGACTAGGTGGGAAAAGTGGTCCTTATCTGCCTGCAAATTCTATGTTTCTTTGTACCAGTTTATTGTATTGTTTAACGGACATGGAACTTTATTTTTCCATCTATAACTGTTCTGTTGTACCAAATCTTTCTTTTATTTTTAAGTGACACAGAACTTTATAGTCCCTATTTGTTCACGTGTTTTGAATAATTCTCTGTATCTGACCTTGGGTTGTACCTGTAAATGGAACTGTACTCCAGTGTACTTTCGTTCAACAAAAGAAGGAGCCGCACTGGGGTTAGGTGCCCAGATACAAATGAAGCACGTGTAGAAAGAAACCCGCCACTCGCCATCCACTCTCAAGGACTGCTCAGAGACGGAATATGTACAAAAGGTGCAAATAATTTATTCAGCTGCTCTGTGCCAGTTAAGCACAGTGTCCCTTGATGCGTTTTGAAAATAAATCTTATTTCAAAGGATTCATTTCCAAAATGAGTCAGGGGATGCAGTGTTTTACTGGCACAGAGCAGCTGAACACTGGACTTCTTTCTACATGTACTCCGGTGTACTTACCTGAACAACAAAACAAAATGAAAATGAATGAATGAAGATCAGAGACCCAAGCTGTGCAAAAATAGAGGTGGGGGAAAAACCCACCATGGGCAGTGTTTTCATAAGGCCCCATCTGAGATTTGTCTGCTGTTAATTTCAAAAGGGAAAACCACTGAAACTGTTAGACCATTAGATGGTCTAGCTGCCTACAAAGGTTACAACCCCCCCCCCCAAAAAAATGCAGTTACAGCAAAATGGATTTGTGCCAATTTTCTACCGCCAATTAAGATGTCTTGACATAGATCACCTCTTTTAAAACTAACAGCAGGGATACTTAAACACAATTTGGCAGACACAGATGTTGCATGTATTTGGGTCCGTATCTAACCATTTTTTAAAATCCAGCCCCATTTATTTGTTACTTAATAATGCCAGATCCAGGATTTTAAAAAGGGTCCTGTGGCAATAATGAAAAGGGGCAGAGTGAAAGAGGCTGGACTGTCAGCAAGCAGACAGAACACTTCTGTATCTATTGTATTGAAAATAATAACCCTGCATAGTAGCAGTGTTTGGACAGTATCTGCCAGGGTTGCACACCAGTGGATACCACAGTATGGTGTTCAGTAGAGCATTGTTCTGTATAGAATTGCTTTCCTTTCAAAGTGCTGTTGTTCCACAGTTCAAAAGTGATGAAATGTGTTGTACCCTTCTTTGGTACAATAGCATTCCGAAACCTCTAGAGACTGCACAAATCAGTTTTGTTCTGAACGTGAAAGAATCATGGTGCGCACATTTCGCATAATACTATACACTAATATAAAAAGTACACGATGAGCAACCTTATCCATAACCAGTGTATTCTGTCACCTCCAGGTTCTGATTCCCATGCACCTTTTGAGCCACAGGGAATCAGAACCCCTCTGTGGCAGAACACACTGGTTATGTATAGTTGCCCATCCAATATTCTCTATTTTTAACCGGATGTCATCTGACCATGGATCCAACTGAAAACATAAGATTGGATTGGATATGATGGCGGATCACAAGTATTTGAGGACTAGATCCAAAGATCCAATCCTCGAAATTTAAGGCATCCAACTCTAGCCCACCAGGGATTCCAGAAAATCCAACTGGGGATCCGACATACAGACTTGGTAGGACTGGGGTTGGATACGATAGACAGATGGCACGGCTATCCATCAGAATGTGCTCCGATCCTGCAGAGCAATATCTGAGCACCAGGACTAGGTAGTGCACCATTATACAGTTATTCGTGTTGGATTGTATATATGACCATCAAAGAAGGGCAGTAAAGCTGCATCCATCAGTGTTACTAAAGAAAGTTTATATTGTTAAATTTTGTAATACTGTGGATGTCCAACCATAAATTCTCATCATTTTGTCATTGAAATGAGGGGCATAGAGACACAAAATCAGGGACAATGGGGTACACTGACCCTCATAATAAGGGACACATTCTCAAATATGGATCTACAACCTCAGAACACTATGGAAACCATTATGTTTATTTGTACAAAGTTTACTTTCGATTCAGCATTAAAGTACACTTTGGGCAGCACGTTTTCCATGAGGGGCACAGCAATTTTGAGGTGTAAAACAAGGGATGTCCCTCTTAATCAGGGGCAGTTGAAAGGTAGATGTGTGTGTGTCCAAAAGTAGCTCCACTAAAAATGGGAAAAATTATTAGTCTGTGAGGAGCAAGGAAGAAGAAATGTAGTAACTGTGCAAATATATCGTGTTTGTTTTGCAATCACTGGACGGCTACCCCGCCAATTATATCCTCAATCACTGATGCTTCATTGCTTTTTCATTAGAGCGTCTCGACACGCTAGCTTTATACACCCGCGGGGGCGTGTCGCTCTTGACAGCGGCCGCAGACCCACCTGCTCCTCTCCTGCCGCTGGCTCCTGGAAGCTTCTTCCCTTGCCAGTTGAGTTGGGGCCAGCTTCCCCGCCTGCATTACCACAGCAGCGCCTCAGGCAAGTGGGGACAGCGGCTTGCCCCACCTGCAATCCCTCAGCGCCGTGTGTGGGGCCCCACCCGCCGCAGTTACCACCCCTCTCAGAGGGCGCGCCGCATCACTCGCCGAGGGAAGGTGTTCTCCTCCGCCCACCAGGGAATTTGCAGGTGCAGCTGCGCTCGGTGCTCTCCTTCCTGCACAGGTAGAACAGCGCATATACAGGAGGCACTGGGGAATGCCCGCCCCGCCAGCCGTGTCACCCATCAGCTGGTTCTTGTCCGTCCCTCCCTCCTCTCGAGTACCCGAGTACAGACTAGAGTCGGGACTAGCTGCGCGGCTGTAGCCTTTCCACAATATACACACGGCGAGATACGTACACCGACAGCAACAGGTACTGCGCGGCGCCGGCCCCCCCCCATAGTGTATCACCCCAGAATTGCCGGCAAGGGGCACTCTGCCTTATTCTTTGTAGACGACTCCAGCTAGATGTCTGTCAGTACTACATCGAGCGACCTTTTGATATTTTCTTTCTTTTTTTACACCGACAGCAACAGACCAACTGTCCACCAGTGAGAGAGAAACTTGTCGCCAAGATGTCCTCGACGCTGTACCGGGTTGTTGAGAATGGCACGAAAGGCGACGACAACTTCCTCTACCAGACCCGGACTTACAGCCCTGCTCCGGGTCAGACGGTGGAGCTGGTGCGGGATGGCGGCGCTGCCCTCGGCAGCCTTGAGCAGCAGAGTTTCATCCTCACCCCGGTTGTGTCTTCCGGCCGGGGCAGCCCTTTCGCCCAGCAGACCTTCGTATACGCCACCCAGTCGCCGGTATGAGTTCCATGATTCCATCCCAGCATTTTCGCTCTGTCTTTTGCATTTTATGCGGGGCATGATGCTTACAGAAGCATAGAACGGGGATTGTATTATATTTATGAATACTATTACTCCTGAAGATTTTATTGCTAATAATTTGTAGCCTGTACTGTAAATGCAGCGCTGTATGTATGTACAGTTGTGGTGTGTGTGCTGTATATAACATATAATTAATGTGCAATTTTATCAGGTTTTATCATGTTTTGAATTGCATTTTGGATTTAATTTCCAATACACTTTGAATTTATTTGGAAACAAGAAGTAAGTCTCCCACGTATACAGGTTGTTCTGAATACCACTATGATACGCAGTATGTGGCAGAGCCAGTATTCTAGTTGTCAAAAGTGACGAGGAGAACCCCTCATAAATTAGTGATTTTCTTAGGAGACACAGAAGACGGTTTTAACAAGGGTAATTGTAGGACTTACTTTTCTTAACAAGGGAAACTCCACTTCCCTTATCACTGAACACAGCCTGCACCTAGGACGAGATTAAAACGCATATGAAAAGCCTTTGCACTTTTAATTTTAGCACTGGCCACTAAATTGGTCCATGTATGGCTGGTCTCTTTCCCATGTGGAAAAGCTGCCATCTCTCAGTCTTGGCGCACCATTGCTCTGACATCAAGATGCTGTTGTATCATCGTTCTGACTTTAGGATGCAGTCATACTGTACCATTGCTCTGACATCAGGATACTGCCGTACAGTACCGTTGCTCTGACATTAGGATACTGTCATACAGTACTACTGCCCTGACATCAGTATGGTGTTGTACCATTGCCCTCATGTCAAGAGGGTATGTGGTAAAGTCCGGACCACTGAACCCATACCACACCAAAACCGTAAAAACCAGACCAGGCACAACTTGTGTGTCTGGCTATTCTGGCCAGATCAGACGGTTCGGTTTTTACCATTTTGGTCCTTCCCTTCTGGTTGGCCCAGATTCCATCTAGGGTGAGGGTGTGGGTGAAATCTGGACTCGAACGGGACCTTTTACCATTTGGGTCTGGTTCGAGTATGCAGGTCTGAATTTTACCCATACCAGTCACCATGAATGAAATGTAGACCTGACAGAAAAGAAAGACCAAAACTTTAAGAACCAGACCAACTGCTCCAGCTAGAACAGCTGGACTGCGCAAGTTGCACCTGGTTCTGTTTTTACCATTTTGGTCTGTTCCCGGTCAAGCGTTTTTTTTTTTTGTTTTGTTTTTTCCAATTGTTTAACCAGGTGAGACACACTAAGCTGAAAGGTTGTTTATAGGTGTAACCTGGGAGCACAAGGAAGTTAAGTGACTTGCTCAGGGTCACACAGTATGCAAGTGGGGCTGTGGGATTCAAACCCAGGTCTCCAGATTTGCAGCTCAGAGCCTTAAACCACTGTGCTCTACTGCCTCCTGTCTGGATTTTATACATACCCATGAGGATGCTGTTGTACCATCACTCTGCACTCAGGATGCTGTTGTACCACAGTTATGATGTCTTGAATGCTGTTGTACCACAGTTATGATGTCAGAATGCTGTTATACAATCATTCTGATATTAGGATGCTGTTTTACTATAGTTCTGTTGTCTGGATGTCATGATACCATTGTTCTGATGTCAGAATGATGTACCATCCTTCTTTTGCCCCGGATGCTGTTGTACCATTGTTCCAATATCAGGATGATGTTATATCATTATTCGGATTTTACAGTGCTGGTGGACCATAGTTCTGACAACAGAATGCTGTTGTACCATCGCTCTGATGTTAGTATGATATCGGATCATTGTTCTGACAATGGGATGCTTTTGTACCATCGTTCTGCTGTCAGGATGTTGTAATACCTCTGTTATGATGTTGAGGTACTGTGGACGATCATTCTGATGTCAAGATGATGAATTATTGTTCTGATGTTAGGATACTGTTATAATTATCATTCTGAGATAGGGATGCTGTTGTACCATCAATCTGATGTCATGATATTTTTTTGCCATATTCTGATGTCGGGATATTGTTGTGCCGTCAGTCTGATGTCAGGATGATGTACATACAGTGTAATGTCAGAATGCTGTTGTAGCATTGTTCTGATGTGGCAGGCGGCTGTTGTGCCATTGTTATGATCGCAGCATGCTATTGTACCATCGTTCTGCTCTCAGGATGCTGTTGTACCATTGTTCTGATGTTAGGATGCTGTTGTACCATTGTTCTGATGTTAGGATGCTGGTGTACCATTGTTCTGATGCAGTGGCGGAGCCAGGTTTGGGAGCATTTGGGAGCCAAGGGGGGCCATTCAGTCAATCATGGGCTCCACAATTGGCACTAAACAGTGAATAAAGATGGTGGCAGGGCTCCACTACTCACACAGGGGCAGCCAGAAGGGCGACCACCCCAGCCCCGGCTCCGCCACTGTTCTGATGTCAGGCTGCTTTTGTACCATCGTTCTGATGTCGGGCTGCTTTTGTACCATTGTTCTGATGTCAGAATGCTTTTGTACCATTGTTCTGATCTCAGGATGCTGTTGTATTATCATTCAGATGTCAGGATGCTGTTGCGCCATTGCTCTGCTATCAGGATGCTGTTGTACCATTGTTCTGATGTCAGGATGCTTTTGTATCATCGTTCTGATCTCAGAATGCTGATGCACAATTGTTCTGGCTTCAGAATTCTTTTGCACCATTGCTCTGACATCAAATCAACAGCATTCTGATATCAGTTGTAGCCACAAAAACATTTATACTAAGTGTCACTTTCAGTGACCACAAGGAATGTACATCAAAAAACAGCATTTATTTTCCCTTGAAAGTATCTGGCCCTTTATTATAAAAAATGAGAAGTGGGCAACAGTGTTCAGCAATAAGGTTGTTTTCCCGTCTGGGAATCCCTGTGACATCATAGACCACTTGAGCTTCCCTCTTGTGGTTAAGCTCACAAAAGGATCTTCTTGATAAAAATGCAGCCTTGTTCAGTTGGAGGCTGCATCTCAGAAAGGACATTGACAGGGTGGAGGCTGTCCAGAAGAGGGCAACTAAAATGGTGCAGGGGTTGCACAAGAAGCCCTACGAGGAGAGATTGAGGGATCTCAACATGTACACCCTGGAAGAGAGGAGGGCAAGAGGTGACATGGTCGAGATCTGCAAGTACTTCACAGGGTTAAATAGGGATTTATTTAACTCTAAAAATTGATTAGCGTTCTGCTCATAAAAGTGCTAACTCTTTGTGAAAATGCATAGCTCTTGCCTCACTGTGTTTAACAAACACAACACTTCTAGAAAATCTATATAAATACTTTCTGTACAGTTAGTATAGTCCCAAGGAAAAAAAACTGCTAATCAATTATTTAAAACCATGTTAAGCAGGATGCAGGAGGGGAGACTCTTTCAAATGAGGAAAAGCACCAGGACCAGGGGGCATGCAGTGACATTGGGGGGGTGGGCTCAAAAGAGCTGTGAGGAAATATTTCTTAACTGAAAGGGTTGTAGATGCCTGGAACAGCCAGCCAGTAGAAGTGGTGGGGATGAAAGCATGGTGGGCTTCAAGTATGTGTGGGATAACCATAGCCGTATATTGGAAACTAGACAAGGAGGAGGGAGGGTCGCTGGAGACCAGTTAGGGTCTGCGGAGACAGACTAGGCAGGAAATATCTGAGCAGACTGGGTGGCCCAAATGGCCCTTTTTTTGCTGACAAATTCTATTTCCATGTTTATTTTGACTGTATGTATAATCAGTTATCAACATATGCTGAATGATACTGAGTAGTGGACACACCATATTTATTTATAAATCATGACATCATTCTTAGTCAGTCAGGACTGCTTATGTGCAGACATTCCAAGTACTACTCTTACAACCACAAGAGAAACATAGAAACATAGAATGTGACGGCAGATAAGGACTGCTTGGCCCACCCAGTCTGCCCATTTCCCTACCTACCTACTGGATAAGCTGCAGATCCTAGTTAACCAGCAGCCTACTTCTTCCTACCCCAACCCCCCAGAATTGCCTTATGACTATCCCATGCATGCTTGAATTCCACCACTGATTTTGACTCCACAACCTCCTCCGGAAGGCCATTCCATGCATCCACAACCCTCTCTGTGAAAAAATACTTCCTTAAATTACCTCTGAGCCGCCTCCCTCTATCTTCAAATTGTGCCCTCTTGTTCTTGCACACCTCTTTTTTTGAAAGATGCTACCCTCTTGGACTTTGTTGATTCCCTTGAGGTACTTGAAAGTTTCTATCATGTCCCCCTCTCCCTCCTTTCCTCGAGGCTATACATATTAAGCTCCTTAAGTCTCTCTTCATATGTTCTCCGGTGCAGACCCTGCACCATTTTAGTTGCCCTCCTCTGGACAGCTTCCATCCTGTCTATGTCTTTGCGGAGATTGGGTCTCCAGAACTGCACACAGTACTCCAGATGGGGTCTCACCAGCTGTCTGTACAGAGGGATAATAACTTCCTGTTTTCTACTGGTGATGTGTCTCATGCAAATAGTTCCAAAATTCTGAAGCTCTGTTTTCAGTTACGAACATACGAAATTTGCCAGCAGATAAAGGCCTAGAGGTCTATCAAGTCTGCTCGAATGTGCAGCTAGCACCCCTTATTCTGCAGCTGCCCTTCCCTTCCACCCTTCCCCTTCATTAACCCTCCCCCTTGTCCTGTCCCATCCTCGTTTGAAGCAGTCCACTGTTCTACTGCATACCACTTCAGGAGGTGACGCATTCCACCCAGCCACCACCCTCTCTGTAAAAAAGTGTCTCCTCATCTCCCTCCTGAACCTTCCTCGCTCCAGTCTCATATCATGGCCCCTGGTGTCCCTCCCCTCCCTTACTTTGAACAGCCCCTCTGTACTTGTCTTGTTTATTCCTTTCATGTATTTAAAGGTTTCAATCATGTCACCCCTGTCTCTCCTCTCCTCCAGTGAGTACATGTTCAACTCCTTCAATCTCCTCTCGTATGATAAGTCCCCCAGCCCCTTGATCATCTTTGTCACTCTGCGCTGCATCCCCTCCAGTAACTTAATGTCCCTCTTCAGATATGGACGCCAGTACTGCATGCAGTACTCCAGGTGTGGTCTAACTAATGACCTATACAGTGGCAGAATCACCTCCTCCCTCCTCGAGGATATACCTTGCAATACAACCCAGCATTTTGTTGGCCTTTGCAGCTGCCTTCCTACATTGTGCTGAGTTGTTCATTGACCCTGTAATGAGCACACCCAGATCCTTCTCCTCCTCTGTCTGGGCTAGCTGCACTCCCCTAGCTGGTAACTCCTCCTTGGGTTCTTCATCCCAAAATGCAGCACCTTGCACTTTTTGGCATTAAAGCCCAGTTGCCAGGTGTCTGACCAGGTTTCAAGCTTTGCCAGATCATCCTGCAACTCCTGCCATCCCCTAGGTCATCCACCACCGCCCTACCTTGGTATCATCAGCAAACAGACTGATCTTGCTCTTGATGTCCCATGATATGTCTGCAATGAATATCCCAAACAACACTGGTCCCAACACCAAGCCCTGTGGAACACCACTCGTCACTGCCCTTGGGTGTGAGAGCTCCCCACCCACCACCACCCTCTGTTGCCTTCCCTGCAGCCAGTTTCCTACCCATCTCACCAGCTGTGCACCCACCCCTGTGCCTACTAACTTCCTTCCCAGTCTTCCATGTGGCACTGAGTCGAATGCCTTACTGAAGTCCAGATACAGGACATCCACTGCATTGCCCCGTCCAGTTGCCTAGTTACCCAGTCATAGAACTCGACCAGGTTGGTTTGGCAGGATCTGCCACGTATGAAGCCATGCTGTCTGCTGTCCTGTAGTCCTTTGGCCTCTAGGAGGACCACCAGCCACTCCTTCAGGATGGGCTCCATTAGCTTACCCACGATGGATGTGAGGCTCACTGGTCTGTAGTTTCCTGGTTCATCCTTGGGGCCACTCTTGTGGAGGGGCACCACATGAGCCATCCTCCAGTCCTGAGGTACACAACCCGAATGTAGTGAGGCATTAAATAGGTCTGCCAAAGGTCCTGCAAGGACGTCTGCCAGCTCCTGCAGTACCCTGGGGTGGATGCCATCTGGGCCTGGTGCCTTGTCCACCCTCAGTGCCTTCAAACCCTCTCGAACTCTGCTCTCCATGATTTCCCCATCTGTCACCATTTCCCACCCTGCTTCTGCCATTTCTCTCACCTTGGGTGTCATCCCCCTCTTCTCTTTAGTAAATACTGAGCAGAAGTACTCATTTAGTGCTTCCGCCTTATCGCACCCTGCTTCCACCCAAACCCCCCCTCCTTCCTAATCCTTACTATGTGGTCACCTGACTCCTTTTTCTCCCTGATGTACTTACACAGTCTTTCTCCCCTTCTTAATGCCTTGTGCCAGCCTGAGTTCCGTAGATGCTTTGGCTCCCCTTACTGCCCTTTGTCACCTCCTTCGATTCTGTCAGGTATCCTCCCGTCCTCCCCTCCCTGTTTTCTTGTACTTCCTAAAGGCAGCTCTTTTCCTCCTTACCTTTTCCATGACCTCCTTGCTCAACCAGATCGGTTTCTTAGCCCTAGCCTTCTTGCTCTGGGCTTTGCAGCAGGTTTTGGTTGCCTCCACTATCCCTAGCTATGAGCTCCCACCTCGTTAGTGTCCCATACTAGATTGAATTCTGGCCAGGTACCCTTTACCACTTCCCCCATCCTCCCAAAGTCGGCCCTCCTGAAGTCCAGCACTATTGTGCCAGATTCCACTCCTTCCTTGCCCATATCCAATGTGAGCCATACTGAGTGGTGGTCACTCCTGACAGCGTTCCTCCACTATAAGTTCTCTCACAAAGTCCCCATTGCCACATAAGGTCAAGGGTATTCCCTAACCTGGTTGGTTCACTGACCATTTGCAGCAGGAAGCTGTCCTGGAAGGCATCCAGCAGTACCTGCTCCCTTCTGTTCCTGGTTGTTGGGGTGCTCCAGTCCACTCCTGGCATGTTGAAGTCCCCACAATCACCACACTACCCTTTTGCAGGTTCTCCTGATCTATCCGCTAGTTCCCCTGTCTAACTCCTCTGTCTGAGATGGCCTGTACACCACTCCCATTCTAAGAATGATATTCTTGGAATCCTGGATTTCATCCAAAGTGACTGCATACCTTCTCCTCCCTTCCCTCCCTACACTTCAGTCCTTCCTTAGCATATAGTGCCACCCTCCTTTCCCCAATCACCTGTCCCTAAAATAACCTGTACCCTGGTCAGACAGGTCCCAGTCATTGTATTGGGTGGCGCATGTTCCCGTGATGGCTGCAATGTCCACCTCTGCCATGAGAACCTGTAACTCTGCAGTTTTCTCCCAAGGCCCTAGCATCAGGGTAACCACCTTCCACCCTTTTCCCCTCCTCCCATCCTGCCTCCTTTCCTAGCATCACCAACAGTACTTGCCATTTGTCCTTTGTCACTTTATGGGGGTAAGCTCATATGATTTCCCAACCTGTGGTCTCTGCATATCTCTTCCCAACTGCCAGCCCCCACTCCTAGTTTAAATTCCCAACTTCTCTATGTACTCCTCCATCCTCTGTTTCAACACTTTCTTTCCCTCCTCACTCAAGTGTAGTCTGTCCTTGGCATAGAGACTACTGTCCTCCCAGGTTCCTCCCCAACAGCCCATACCCTTTAGCACAACACCAGGTTCTTAGCCATCCGTTAAATTCCTCTATTCTCAGCTTCCTTGTTGTGCTTACCTTTGGCACAGTCAATTTTCTATACAGGGGTTTCTCTAATGTTCTGCAAAGTAAAGCATTTTGATTTTATTGTATGTATTTATTTATTTATTTAGTCAGTTATTGTTATTAGGAAATACCTTTGAGCACAAGTGCTCTTTTTCAAAGGTTCAACGTCAATCATTTGATAACATCAAGAAAAATACATCAGAGATTACACCAGGGAACAATAAAAACAGAATAAATACAGGCACATACAAGTAAAGTACAGCTATCTACAGTTACAACAAGCTTGCTTGAGAAGTAGTCTCTGTAATGCTTTTTTGAATTTTAAATTTAGGTTTCATGTTTCCAACAAACAGGACTCTTCAACATGATTTATATGTTTACATGTACAGTTCTTGTGTCTCTTACGTTTATTCTGTGTTCTGGAACTGCTCAGCTTTGCTTCACAGTGCTCTCACCCAAAGAACTCTAGAATGCACTCTTGTAACACAACATATACGGCAACTGTACATATACACATACTTACATAAGAGACTAGTCACTGCAACATAGTATCATAGTACCAAGAATCTGTCTCCTGCTTGAAATATCTGACCATTTCTATATTCCACAACCTCACCGGATAGGCTGTTCAGTAGGCATCAATTTAAAGGAAAATGGTATCATAGCTTTGTAAAGGAAAGGCTTTTGTTTACGTCAATGCCCAAACTGTATTTATTTACATAAAAATACAGTTTTGTTGCATTGGAAAAATGTAAACAAAAGCCCTTCTATATCATATAAACATATACCACGGACAGATAAATAGGAAATTTGAATGTGGTGGATATTTTACTCATCTACATCCCCCCTCCCCCACACTTCATGATAGATGGAGCAAAGGGAAACCCTGAGTGAGGTTATGGGGGAGATGATGTAGGCTGTCCTGTGTAGTTTTCTAAAAGGCATGGCATATTTTGTTTATACAGTGCCTCTGTCCTAGCTGCTGAAAATTAAACGGTTTCTGTTTGAGCTCACTGCTTTACTCTGAGTGAAGCACATGGCCACTGTGATGTCACCGAGCAGTGCGCAAGCTGCTCGCCCATTGTTTAGTTATTCCACGATAAAAGGTCTCCAGTGAGAATATAAACATATCCGCAGTCTAGGTTTGTCATCCACAAAAATACCACAAATATGCTATCATTTTTATTCTCACAGGTGTTATATTAATAGATCTCAAGAGAATAGGTCCAATCCCAAATAGATAGATTTGCCTGCACTTAACGGATTAAATATCTAATGAATGAAGTAATTTTCTAAAATAGGCTGCATTCCAAAATTTACAATAAGTAGAACAACCTTCCATTAATAAAACGTTACATGGGACGCATATATGATACAGTAGCTATGAGATCACTATACACAGATTGAAAATCATAGGGGGGGTTGTATTTTTTTAAACTAAATTTGGCACTGTTGTTGTTATAGCCGTGTGAATGTTTTTCTAGTCTTAAGGCTTCAAGAATACATATTATGTATACCAAAATGAGAGAGCAGTGGTCTCCAACTGAAACTGAAAGATTTGGGGCCGGAGTCACAAAGGGCTATGCAGAGCTTGCGTCAAACCCATTTGGTGGCACAGCTGTGCCAACAACTTACACCACTTCACCCAGTTCTAGAACATTGGACACGTTTCTGACACTTTTTCCTGTTTTACGGCTGCTTGCGACAAATATTTGATGCAAGGTTTGTAAAAAGGGTCCCCAAGATTGCTGCAAGCTTGACCGGAAAAAGCTGGTCTAACTTGTGGCAATTGATGCATGGGATCGAGAATCCTAATCAGCTGCCGGGAAGAATGCCGCATGCCCTGTACACCATTTGTTCAGTGCACCGGGGCTTGTGTCATTTGCAGCCCTTTGTGAATCCAGCCCTTGATTTTTAGCCAACGCTGAAATTTGCACTATAGTATATTTAATATCACTGTTTTTGCTACCTGCCTGCTAGGCGGTTTGCAGTCCATATAGTTGCTTAACATGTAATAACTATCTTAGCAAATCTGGGCAGTGTCACAACCCAGTCTGTTGTCTCTCTCTTCTTGCACACTTGATCTCACCCAGCCAAGTATCCTGGGGACTTCTGAACCAACTGGCCCAGTTCACAGGTTCCCCTTGTCAGTACAAGGCAGAAACCAAGGAATAACCACTTGCTTCAAACACTCTGACCCTGTATACTAGTGTGATGAGGTATGCTTGGTACTGTGTCTTCAGGAAGCATGCATGGCATGCCCCGTGGAGCTGTCAGTAAATGGCTACAAGTTACCTGAAGCAGGACTGAGCCCAATATAGCTCCGACTTACTTAATAAGATTTGCAGAAAAGTACTGTACAAACCTGTTCATAGGAAAAGAACAGTATATACAAAATTATACAATGGCAAGAAAGAATCCTGGCTCCTGATTGGTCAGTTGGCCATCAAAGCAGGGATGTTATCCTGGCATAACATCCCTGCTGATGATATCATTGACCAGCAGCAGCCTCTTTTCTTAAAAAAAATATTTTTAAACACTAAATAAACATTCTTTAAAATTATTTAAAATAATTTTTTTCGGTATAAAACAACGAGCCATTGTATAATAGGAATAATGCCCTCCAGGGTGCGAGTTATGCTGGGATAACATCCCTTTTCGGGTGTTGGATGCCCTCGGCCGAACCACCCAAGGTGGGATGTTATCTCAGCACAACTCCTACTCTGTCAGGCATTATTCCTTTATTAGGTATTATGTCAAGTCTACATGGAACAAACGAGCACGGTCAAGAGCGCATAGTATTTATGTCGAAAGGCAGAAGATTGAGGTGTGGAAAATAGCATTTGCCTGAGACTACGCAGGTATGAAGTGCTGGAACTATCTAGTGTCAGAGTCCCACAGGGGCTCCAATGCTGCCTGAGTGTGAATTTCACATGAGTGGTGGTCCATGGCGGTGTGGTGTTAGAATAGTAAATCTGTACGGGAAGTGACTTAGTCCTGAAAAAGAAGTATATGCAAGTTTTTTCCCCCATATGCAGTTCTTTCTTAGATGTTTTGGAGAGGCGTGGGTTTGCCTTAGGGTTTTGCCAACTCTGTTTTTTACAACGCTGTATAATTTTTAGCAGAGTTGATTTGGAACCACAGGAATAATCCAAGGATATTGCTTAGTGCACCAGGAAGGCCACTGGTTATTTTTTACCAGAAAACTAAGTAACATTCTGGAATTTGGGTTGCCTGCATACCAGTAAAAACTAAGAATTTAATGGAATTTGGCATTTTACACCAGATCAGTAAATATACAGAACTTGTATTTTTCTTAGAATTGTTTCCTGTACTATTTTCAGTTTGCTTCATTTCATGCTCTGGCCTTTTGTATTCTGATTATTTACACAAATCCTAAAAGAATGACAGAAGAATCCTGGTAAAATCCGGAAACTAGACTACCAGTCACCAGTACAATTCCCAGAGAATTTCAAGTCTTGAAAACAGAATGTTATTACTTTAATCACCGTAAAACAGTGGCCTTGAAAATAGTCTCTAGATCTCAGAGTTACAGCTTCAAAGAAAAAACACTTAAACTTAACTTTTAGTGGTCCTAACTAGACCAATTCCGTGTAGTCTGTGTACATCATTGAAGGAGCATTGAGGGAGGAAAACATATTTGGAGACACAAGACTCGTAAGTAGCTGATTTTCTACATGGTCGCATAGGGCATATTATTTACTTAGAATTTCTGACTGAGAAAGGCACACTTATCTAAAATTTTTCAAGCTCAGAGAGTATTGTTCAACAAATAGTCTTACAGTATATTTAGACCGGGTAAGAAGAATCAATATGTTACATAAGTAGGAGATATAAATAAAGAGATACAACTGTTATCACGTGCAAAATATACATTAAGTGCGTAGCATGAGCTTTAAGGAGGGCACATAAGATATCAGTCTGAACTGATTCTGGCATATCTTGCCAATGGCTAAAGTGTGTTTCCAGGTATGACCCAGGAGAAAAGTAAGCACAGGGAGGTTGAATTATTTGCTCAGGGTCACACAGTACATAAGTAGCACTTGGGGGATTCCAAGCCTGGTCTTTTGGGTCTGCAGGATCGCAGCTCTGTATTCTCAATACTAGGCTATACTTCTCTATGTTAACTTGTAGGGTTTTAGCTGTGTGCGATGAATAGTTTCTTGCTGCCAGCGGCAAAGCTGCAGCAGTTAGAACAAGGTGTGCAGGGTCAGCATAAAATGAAGGAGTGTAGAAAGGAATCTGGTATAATCTTGATTTCACGCTTGCAGCAATCTTTTGTGACACCCATGGTAATTCTAAACCTTTCAAGGGGTTTACGACAAACATAGTAAATTTTTTTGCAGTTTGTTAGACTCTATATTGGTGCTTCCTTCCCAACCTTTCTCAGAAAACACTGTGCATCCATTGGTTTGAAGGCAAGAACAAAAGTATTTGCTTAATGTGTATTTTCCCTTTTTAGTGGCCAGGTGGCTAGTTATCACTTAAAGAGCTAGTAACACCAGAAATAGCAGGCAGAAAATATTATTAACTTTTAAAAGTAGTCAGTTATTTTTCATTTCTACATTTATTTATTTTTTTGTCATTTCTTCATTTGAAGATTCCCTACCAGATCAGTACAAAGCATGTGCACTGCCATTTTGAAAGATGGCCAAGTGGTGGCGGGGGTGTGGAGCCAGTGGGGCGGCGGTCAGGTGGTGTGCAAGGAGCTGGGGGGGGGCATCATCTGGCATGGTGGGATGGGCCATTTTCTGGATTTCCTCTATCCTCCCTCCACCCACCTCCTTGTGTTTACGCATCATGGCGACCTGGCGTGGCAATGCAGGATGACTTGTGGTCAGTCATGTCAGCAACTGCACCCCCTTAACCTGTTGCATGGAGGCAGTTCTTAGAGCAGTGCTATGCTAGTCCCCCCACCTGGAGTAGATCATCCGTGTGGAGGCCCTCTCACTCGCCCTGCCACCTCCACTCCTGCTGTCCCACACTTGGGATGGGAAACTGGTGCCAACATGAGTGATGTGTGGATGGTCCGTTGCTCTACACTTTGACTCCAACTTCTTTTTTTAATAGACTGGTCTACATAAGGGCATAGATTAGGGCCTCTGGAAATTGTTTGCTATTACAAAACGAGCACAAAATATGTGTAACCCCTAGATGGCGCTATCCCAGGGGCTACTACCCCTGCCTTATTTGCTACTAACAGGTTGAGGGGCCTGGATCCAATGGCGGGTGCCTCCACCCAGAGGTCAGGGTTTGCAATAGTTAAACTAACTTGGTCACAGCCCTCTGGGACACTGCAACCCCCCTTTCTTCCCACTAGTGGCCCACACAGTATATCAGAATTACCTTCACAGTATACACTTACCCCAGGACTGGTTCAGCTTTGGGACCCCTGTGAAATAAGCAGATACAGTGCAACAATCACAGTACAATACTTTAACATAGACAAATACCTCAGGCAGTATAACTTTGCTGAAACAAGCAGCTCTGATTTATTTAGGGGATATAACAAGGACAGGGGGAAATCAGGTTAATTAGCTTATCACTTTACTCATCTACCTATGGCTCTGTGCACAGGCCTATCCCTACCAGTTACTGTCCCTGGGTACCCAAGCCCTAGTGGCTAGTCAAACTGTGGCAGCTGGTAGAGGCCCTTTCACACAGAGAAAAGAAAAAAGGTTAAACAGTCAGCAGTACAGTAATTCCATTTGGATTCAATGTGGCAATTCAACAGGGAGCGACTCTGAATTAGTACTCACGACCTCCAAACAAGATAGGGTCCTTCAACGTCCAGCAGGGCTACTCTTGAGCTCCACGAGACTCCTCACACATTTATATGGAAAACTGCAACAGGCAAAAGTCCTTTAATGGCAGCAGGATTCACTTGAGCTACACAAGCCTCCTCACACATTTATATGGTAAAAAGAAAGTACTATACCAGGCAGGCTGCTTCTTTATCCCGATCGCAATTACTGCACAATACCCGGGAGAACACACAGCAGATTCAGTTCCTGACAGACCGAGTGCAATTCAGCAATTTCTCCAGTCTTCTACAGGGTGAGCCTGGTTTCTACTCTTCAGATATCCTTTGATTCTCTTCACAGGATTGATTCAGTCCTAACAAGCAGTTACACAAGCTGCAGACCGGAACTCAGGGCCTTACACACGTTTCCCGACTAAAACTGCACACCGAAAAAGCACAGGGCTCCTTCCCTCTTCACTGCCAGAGCTCAACTGAAACTCCAGTAGACAAAACTGGGCACTTCCTTTGAGTTCCTCCCAGTTCTTGGCTGGATTGGCTGTCACTCACAATAGACTGCCCCTGTTGGTCCAAAAAGGCGCCAAAGTCTAAACTACATCTCCCAGAGTCACTGCCCATACAATCCTCTTGTGGCTGGCTCAGATTATGAGTCCAAGTTCTGATTCGTCCAAGGCACCATTTTAGAGCTACCTTAACCCACACTGATTGGTCCAGTTCAGCAGTTCAAAACTAGAATGGGGAACTAGGCAAACACAGTTCTGACTGCAAAGAAAGCAGGTAAGACAAACTGTAATTTCATTATTACTCTAAATGATTTCTGGCAAACAGTTACATCTTTCAGATAGGTTCCCTTTGCACTACTAGTGACTGCAAAATGGAGTGAATTGGCAGCAGCTCGAGTGGTACTCAAGCAGAGAAGCACACAGTCCCCCCCCATACAAACTAATTATGTCTGCAAGCAGACAGCTCTTAAAGAGACAGTACCAGAGGCTCTAAAAACACTCGCTGATAAATGGCTTAAACACCAAACACCATTCAGGCTTGGAGCATTCAAGCAAGCTCCTGGAAGTCTTTTGGGAACCCCCATTTGCAGGGGGGTTACATATGATTTTTCAAAACTAATTGACATTAATGGAGCCATTTTCTCTCTGCCGTGCCCTAGGTTTTCTTTATTTCTTATAAATATGTTATTAAATAATGCTTCAGAATGTTGCAAAATGTTTTGAATGAAATTATCTTGGTGTTCCAGTAGCTGTGTAGTGGAAATGAATGCAGTATATACTCCTCTAACCCTTTCATCTGCACAGTGTCTATTTGTGCTCGCATTTCTGTCTCATCCCAGCCTAATTTCCTTAGGCTAACAAGTTCCACAAGCTTTAGGCCACTGATTTTCCATTTTCACAAACTTAGTGCAAATCAATATTTTTTTGCTGTAAAATCAATATTTTTGTTGTAAAATTTGCACAACATTTTTGTGTGGGAGTTTTAGATGACAGTTTGGCAAAAAGAGATTTGTTTGCATGAAAAAGTGACAGCCTGCTGGTGCAGTGGTAGCACTACTGCTTGCGACAACAACAAATGGGCTTCAGAAATGAGCCTATTTCATCATATGACTGCAGGAGGGAGGAGGATTGAGCATCCGTGGAACTGCTTTCCTCTGGTGGGAGGAGAGGGTCACATCAGCTGGCCCTACGTTGACTCCCAGTAATGGCTGAGGTTGAGGGTGACTTGTAGCTTAGATCAGGGAGAGAAACAGCTGCTGCTGGCATACTGTATGCAGAAGAGTGTTCAGTTGTGCCCTGTGCATCACTGCATGACCAGTCTTTAAAGGATCAGGAGAGAAAGCAGGCTCACTAGGTATGTGATGTCCTGCTGTCTCCCGTAGCCACAGAAGACCATCCCCTGATCTGGCCCAGGGGAGCTCTGGATCAACCCCAGCTAGGGGAACTGGATGTCAAGGGATGTACCACTGTGGAACAGTAAGCAGATCCCACCTGTGGGGGGGGGGGAGCTCAAGGTGGAACACACTGGTGTGTTGCGAGTTGACCTGAATTACCTGCGTCACCGGTCAGGGATAATTGTGTGGGCTGGGAAGCAAGCATTGGCAGTGAGTGAAGGAGATCCAGGTGAGTGGGAGAAAAAACAGGAGGGTAAAAAGAATTGGAAAAAAAAATATGTGACCCAAAGTATGTGTGTGAGGGGGAGTTGCAAACAGTAAGTACTAAGGTGGGTTCCTGAGCAAAAAAGAGAAACAAAGCAAAGTTTTTGCTCATAAAATCTCTCCCACAGTAAAGTCGTAGTGTGTGGTGACATTAATCTAAATTGTCTCAGCCCGAATCTGAGAGTATACCAGACTACTTTTGCTGAGGCTGGCCTTGCCCAGTTAATTGAGGAACCCACCAGACTCCGCTGCAAATCAGGGAACCATACACTACGGGACTGGGTGCTTGTAGAGTTGATAAAATTAAAGCTGCTGGGATCCTTCCTGATTCCCTTGGCGATCACTTGACTGTGTACTGCATATGGAAAAATAACGTTCCCAATCCCTCCCCCAAATTCCTTGAAGCCAGAGAGACTTATCTCACTTTGAGGAGGTTGCTTTTCTTGACAGCCTAAAAGCAGTAGACTGGAGACCAATAATTGACCTACCTGATGTAGATCAGTTCCCAAACTACTTTATAAATAAAGGAAAGGAGAAATTGTTTAACCAGGAAAGGCACACTAAGCCAGAGCTTGTTTCCAGGTCTGATCTGGGAGCACAAGGAAGTTTAAATGACTTGTTCAAGGTCAAACAGTATGTAAGTGGGGGCTGATGGGATACAAACTCAGATCTCCAGGTTTGCAGCTCAGTGCCCTTAACCACTATGCTCTACTGCCTCCCTGAATAACTTTAACAGTGTTAACAAACATGCTCCCATCAAAGGACACAAGGCCCAAGGTCTCTGTGCCACATAGATCAACACCGATCTCTGGAAAGCCATGCAATTTAAGGATAAAACCTGGGTACAACTTAAGAAATCTGGCCAGTCTTCTGACTGGCACACTTATAGAAACCTCAGGAACACCTGTATAAACAGTCTGAAGAGTGCTAAATGGACATACCTTGTGTCCCTACAGATTAAAAATCGGTCAAATCCCAAATAAACTTACTACTCAAACACAGGTCCAACACTTCCTCCAGTGAAGTGTTTCCCAGCTGACTAGTTCTGTCTGACCCCCTATCCATTGCTTCCAGGTTTAATAACTTCTTCACAGACTTAGATTGGCTTAAGACCCTGCTAAGTGACAGCTGTGATACCTCTCTGCATCCTTGTCGGCCTCCTGACCTGGCGTCCCAACCTAGATTCCATCTTAAATTAGTTACTAGGAAGGAAGTTCTCAAGCTGCTTATGGGTATAAAAGGTGAAAGTTCCCCTGGTTTCAATACCATGGAACCCAAGTTCCAAAACATTGCTGCGCCCATAATCGCCACCCCTAGCATGCATCTTATTAATAAATCGTTCTTCCTGGGTACTGTCCCTGAGAAGTGGAAAGTGGCTCTTGTGGTTCCTAGCCACAAAGGGGGCAAAAAGATATGTTTGAGAACTACAGACTAATCTTTGTACTTTGCTCAGTTGCTAAAATCCAAGAGAGACTACAGTATCATTAACTCCAAGCCTTCCTCGAGTGTAACCACTCCCTCACCCATGTCCAGCACGGTTTTCGTAAAAAAACATGGCACCAACACTGCCCTGGTATGCATGTCCTCCAATATTCTTAATGCTATGGACTTGGGTATCAATCAATCAATCAGTCAATCAAAATCTTTATTTATCCAGGCGAACATCGTTGAGCAAAGCTGATTTACAAGATGGACCTGGTTAAGTCCGGTCAAAATAGAGTTACAGTACATACAACAGTAACAATATGTCATTAAGGCAACAGATAAATGCAGAACTCATTTACAGAATGGGCCTGGTTAATACCAGTACACAATAGATTTATATACAACAGTGACAGTACATCATATGACACAAATAATACAAGGTAGGCGCTCAATGCAGCGGCAGAATAAAACAAGGGAATAATGAGGGTGGGGAGCTGGGAGGGGATGGTGGGTATGGGAAAGCATAAGGGAGGGAGGTAGAGGACCTAGGCCAGAAAACAGGTAGCTAGCATGCAGTTGCAACCTAATTGGGCAGAGAGAAATTAAAGGGCTTGCTCACAACGTGAGATGGATCCATAGGGCCAGCTACAGGCATGATCTTTGTTGACCTGACGAAGGCGTTTGACCTGGTCAATCATGACCTATTACTGTCTAAACTTAGGGGCATGGGCCTGGACAACCTCTCCTGCTGCTGGTTCACAAACTACCTGTCAGGGTGGAAATAGAGCATAATAAAATGGCAGGGCTGAACCTCTGCTCTTAGGTTGATAATAGATGTGGTGCCCCAAGGCTCTATCCTTGGTCCCCCCTCTTCTCCTTATTCATCAGTTGTGGTGGAGCCACAGTACAACTGTATACAGATGATACTACATTATATAGGTCCTCTGCTGACTTAAACTGAATTAATTTCCATCTGGAAAATGACTTCCACCCTTTCAAAAGTTGGTTCCTACAAAACAAACTGGTACTAAATGCCAAAAAAAACCAAAAACAAAGCCATGCTCTTTGGTTACAAGAACTTAGACCCTGAGAGGCAACACCTTCTTAAGCTCTCCACCACCAGTAGTGTCAGTCTGGAAGTGGTACAGTCAATCAGATGTTTGGGTGTTATGTTGGACCAAATCATGGCTTTTGAACCCCTTGCAAGATGCGTTGGCTAAAACTCTACATCAGAAGCTCTGCCTCCTCTACAGGTGTATTCCTTACCTCTCGTGCTGCTCGCCTAGCAACTGCTAACAGCACCCTCCTACCTATCCTCTTTTATGATGCCCCAGTGTTGCAGTCTGCTCATGAAACTGTCCTATCCAGACTTCAGACCCTGTATCACAGAATAGGACATTTTGCAGCCAGTACCCACTCCAGAGACCACCACTGTGCAGTGCTTGCAACTCTGGGGTGGCCAATTTTGAGTCTAGACTGCTTTATTCCCAGTACCGTCTCATTTTTAAACTACTGAAACTCTCTTCTGTCCCAGTCTTGCTGGTATAATCCAACATGAACAGTATGAATGGCCCCTGAGATCTGCAGCCAGCCCACTGCTAGACATCCCCAAGGTGCGTGACGAAGTTAGAAGGAGATCCTTCTCCTTCGCAGCCCCCCACTCTGTGGAACTCCCTACCTCATGAGGTTCTTACCTGCCCCACCCTGGTACAATTCAAAAAGAGGCTTAAAACTCTCTTCTGGGTGGCGGCTCCTTGTAATTGTAACTATTAACCTTTTGCTCGTTGGTGTACTTCTATGCTGCTCTGTAAATCTTGTGCCATAATGACTAATTGCTCCTTGGTGTACCATATTGGTATCATTACTTGCTTACCATATTTGTTCTATTACATGCTGTAAATATTGTGCAAATTATACACCTCATGTGTGTAACCATTACCTTTGTATCTGTACGTATATTCGCTTGTTATGTATCTGTAAATGTATATTGTTCACTTGCTGCTTGTAACTAATTCTGGTCACCCCTGAAAAAGGGACCGTATTATCTCAGTGGACCTACCCACTCATCAAAATTCAAATAAATAAATAAATTTGTACAAAGCACTAAATTTAGCTAAAAAATGTAAAAATGCCTAATTCTGTTTTCCCCTAAAATGCCCTATACTGGTCATGTGTCTGTCCCCCCCTCCTTTTCTTTTTTTGGAATATTGTGGACTCGTACTCCTTCTATGGCAACTAGGAGAGCAGCTCCCAGGACGATCAGTGTCATTTGCATGTGAGGACCCTTCCCAAGCAACTCCGAACACTGAGAGCATTCAGTGCTAGGATGCTGCAAACAAATGGCATGAAAACACAATTAACTACTGATTCTTTACTCTTAGTTATAAAACTTCTAATTATTGTAGGACCTACGTTTTACATAAGGCATTGGGGCCAGGTTTTCAGTAGTGGAAAAACTGTGCAAATTTGGAACAAAAAGTTATGCGAGGGAGGGTTTCTTTGTGTAACTGCAGTTTTTTCTGCCTATGCTCAGTTTTCATAAAGGTTGCCTTTTTGCAACTTTTTTTGTCAGTTTATAGCAGCTTTTGTCAGCTGTGGAGAAGTGCTATGCCTGGTACTACCAGGTTCAGCATTTTTTCCACAGTTGCAGGAAAAAAGAGAAATGCTGCTGCACTTAAATATATTGAAAATAGCCGTTTCACTGCCAGCCCATCGGTGCAGCGGTAGGATTTCTGTCTGTGACGCCAACGCCCCAGGTTCAGATGTGAGCCTGGGGAGTCACAGGAGGATCAAGTGTCTGATGTACTGCTCTCTTCTTCCAGGAGGAGGGAGGCGAAGCGTTTGGTGCTTGACTAACCCCTGGCAGATGCCAGGGGCATCGCGACCGAAGCAGACAGGTTCCAGGGAGGTGTGCTGGTTGTCGGCACATGCACGCCCTTACATCATTGCATGCCACATCTCCCAACAACCCAGGGGGAAAAATCACTGGGCTGAAACAGAAGGACATCCGCTCTGCCCCCATGGAGCCTCATGCAGCAGGCTGAGGCACTGCGCCCCCGCATCACCATGAGGCACTGTTCGAGGGTTAAGGGTGTTCTCCCCCAAAAGCCCTGAACTGGGGGGTAATCCAGAGTACACTCTTGGAGGCAGTATGTAAGTCAAGGGGATGGGGAGAGGTGGCGGGTGAGAGAGGTGGATCAAAACAGAGCCAGCTGGCAGCAAAAAAAAGAAAAAAGAAAGTAGCATTTTCGCAGGTGCAGGACTTGTTCCCTTTGTTAGGGGCTGCACACAAGGACTTTGTCCCCGGGCCATACCAGGCCCATTGAAAATTGTGTCCCTTGTTAATTTTGAAATTAAGAGCAATAATGGTAGGAACCCATAAAACACATTGTAACAAAAGCTGGAGAATGATACCTGGTGTTCGTTTTTGTTGTAGCTTTACAATAGGAGGGGTTTGTTGCTGTATTTTTTATTTTGTAATGTACTAGAATACATTCTCCTATAGGGTGTGGTACAGAGAAAGCTGAGATGAGTTGTGAGGATCTGCAGAGCCATGTTTATATTTTAAATTTCAATAGGATATGATTTTAATGTAGCAAAACAAAACAAGTTGATGTCATTTGATGAGTGCTCTGAAGGACTGGAGTGCTGAAAGGGTTAATACTAACCTCGCCAAACTGCTGGAGGTGGAGATAATTAAATGTTTGGGAATTTAGTCCTCAGAGAAAATGTATGTGCGTGCCAGGTTTCAACACATTTATTACACTATGCTGTATGATGTACCCTTAAACTTGTAACTGCCTGGGAATCAGTGCTTCCTGGCCTCTAAATAACTGCAGCAGCACGTACCTGACAGCACAGCTACATCTCAGAGAGTAAATGCAAGGGATGGACGTTAAGTGGCTGTTAAGCAAATTACTGTAACGAGACAACACATTTCTTTTCAAAGATGCATCCAATTTGAACAGCTTGCTTTTAGCCTTCACTGTTGCCGTCATTGATTAAGCTAATTGAATCAGAGGCCCTTCTTACTAGTCAGCCTTGTATAGAGGTGTTACACGCATTGCTCACCAAGTTCATATAGTGCATGTCCTGATGAGACATCGTACCAAGCTCCCTTCTATCCACCTAGAACAGAATAAAAGGACGACAGTGTCCACACTATGACGTTCTTGCTCAACGTGATAGCACGTAGCCTATTTTCTATAGGCAAATACTTGCAACTCTAATGTCATCCAGGAAGTAGACTCGGTGACAGGTACTGCCATTCTAGTGCCATTATTGCTATCCATTCGCACTTTGTAAAGGGGATGAGAATCACCGCATCATTCCTGCACCAGCCCTTGTATTTGTGCTGTTTGTTACCATTTGTTTGTGCTGTTGTGCATTTTGTATTGCTTGATTTTTTTTTTTTTTTTTTTTTTTGTGCACTTAATACTGACTTGTATTACACCCTATACCCTTCCCCCAGGTCACACCTGGAATGAGCCTTGGCTCAGTGTGCTGTGATGAGCCACCAATTTGTAAATCAGTCAATCAAATACAATAAATAAATCCCAGTTTATACTTGCTTGCCCCATTTCAAATGTTTTACCAGGAAATGCATACTGAGGTGGCAGCAGCTCACTCCCAGATGTGTCCTGGGGGTAGGGGGGAAGGGGAACAGTGCAGTAATGACATTAACTCATCAAGGCAAGAAGTGTCACACTTAAAACAGTGGTGAAAATGGAAAACTGCAGCAAACAATGACCATAAAATACATTATAAGCATAGTTAATTATTCATGAGCCCAGCGAGGCTCCTGATTGACTACTGGATCGGTCATTAATGTCTGAAAAATGACTGATCCAGCTAGTAACTGACCACTGTGTGGGATGCATGGCTTGCACCACACAGCTAAAACTACAAAAAAAGACAAAAATGAAAGTAGTTAGTGTGATTAGACTTATAATCACAATTACAACTTCCAAGCCGGACCTTTCCTTGTATTAATGACTGGCAGGAGGGAGGTGGCCCAAGGCACAGCCAAGAGTCACGGGTCAACCATCCCCCCCCCCAAACTGGTCGTTAATCCCTTGGAAATGGCTGGCTTCTCAGTCGTTATTGCTTAAATAGTATACTGAAAGCAAGGTTCTGAATATTGCATGTAAGAACAGTGAAGAGGTCTGTTACAGCAAATGAAGAAGCAAACAAGAAAATGCAGCAGCAGGAGCGACAGTGAACAAAAATTAAATAAACTATGCAAGGAGGCCCCAGTGGTAATGCCTAACATATGAAGTATTAGGAAGCTGGCATACCCTGTGTTTGATTCAGGATAGAGAGTGTCACATTGACTTGGAGACAAAGAGGGTAAAAAAAGACATCAGGAGGTGTCTGTTGCAGTTGCAGGCATGTGCTTTGAGGTCATTTAAGAGGGCTTTAAAAGTTGTCAGAAAAGAAGCAGAGCGAATAGCAGGTAGAAGGCTGGACCTGAGCTGGGAGGATCTGAAAGTGAAAACAGACTGAAGAGCTGCTGATTTTGCTCATGGGAGGCAGAGAAAGCAAGTGACAGAGTTACAGAGGAAGTAAGTGGGATAGAGGGGCTGGGGAGGAGGCAACTGAGATGGTGGAGAGGGTCACTTAGCAGAATTTCAAGATAAAAGAAGCTCAGTAGGCAAGGTGCCAGCCTTCAAAAGAGGGGAGTAAGAGGGAGACATAACGGGAACACTGGTAAGCACGGGGGTGGGGGGGGGCAGTCAACGGCAAAATGACAGAAGGATTGAAAAAGGGGGTCCAGTCTGGTAAGGGTGCATCTGGGTACCTAACAATATACTGCATCCCTGTAATCAAACACTGGGAGGGATTGTCTTCATGGCAGTCTCTCTGTGGGTGGGTATCGGATACACGCATTGGTCCTGTAGAGTGCACCAAGCTCAGAGTGGAGTTTCTGATGAATGGTATTGACATGATAAGAGAAATCAATGTGACGGTCTAGCCAAACCCTGAGGTACTTGAAGGTAGTCCTTACAAAGCCATGCAAAGAAAGACTAAAAGTCCTTAATATGTATACTTATTTTTTTGGTTATTACTTTTTTCCTCCTCTGCCGGCTATCCTCCGGAGGGTGCCCCTAGCCCATCCTCCAGTGTCCACCTTCTGGCGCTGACCCAAGCTCGCAGGGCTTGCCCTCCCTGGTGGGGTTACCCAACCCCCACTGAAGTCCGGATCCAGTGGGCCACCGCCATGGCTGGCCTGGAGCGGAGCCTGTGAGGCACCCTCCACCATTGTGCTGCAGCAGAGGTTTTTCCTGGTGTTCTCCCAGGAGCTGGGGGCATGCAATGATGCTAGTGAAGGGGAGCACTCACATCTGCACATGCTCCCTCCAAGCATCTGCCCCAACTCCACCCCATACTGCAGCATGGCGCCCTGTCCCCCAGCCACCACCGGGGGTGAACGAGCACCAACCACTGAGAACCCCCCTCCCCGGAGAAGGAGAGCAGTCTGTTGGACACTCAGTCCTTCTCCTCCCCTGCTGACCCCCGGCAGCCCATGCTCAATCCCAAAAACGGGTTGCCGGCATAGCACAAGGTAAGGCATCCAGTGCCTCAGCCCCTTAGCATCACTGGGCTGGCCTAATATGTATACCCTCGAGGAAAGGAGGGACATGATAGAAACTTTCAAGTACCTCAAGGGACTCCACAAAGTCCAAGATGGGAGCATCTTTCAGAAAAAGTGATGTGCAAGAACAAGGGGGCACAATTTGAAAATAGAGGGGAGATGGCTCGGGCAATGTGAGGAAGTACTTTTTCATGGAGAGGGTGGCGGACACATGGAACCACCTTCCTGAAGAGGTCGTAGAGTCACAAACAGTGGGGGAATTCAGAAATGCATGGGATAGACATAAGGCAATTATAGTGAGGGGTAGAAGGAAGTAGGCTGTTGGTTATTTAGTAGAACCTGCAGCTTATCCAATGGGTAGAGAAATGGGCAGACTAGGTGGGCCAAGCGGTCCTTATCTGCCATCAAAGTCTATGTTTCTGTGTTTGTGTAGTAGTCTTATCCAGTTTCATGCCATCCATGGTCTTGAAAACTGACAGGGGACTGGAATCTCACCAGCCACTGACTGGAACCAAACATTATAGAGACCATGTTCTTGGTATTGAGTGTGAACTGACTAGAGCAGAACTACTGTTGGATATTGCTGAAATCCTGTTAAAGCTGAATTGCTGGTTCAGAAGTGGTGGGGCCTGAGGTGAAAAACAGTGTCATGTATATGTATATATGTGTGTGTGTGTGTGTGTGTGTGTGTGTGTGTGTGTGTGTGTGTGCATACAATACATTAAGGGAAGACACATGCTTTGAGAAGATCCTTGACGAAAATGAAGAAATGGATAGGACCAAAAACAGAGCCTAGAAAAACACCAGAACTGATTGGGAATGGGGACGAGGGCTTTACCATTGCAGACAGCTTGAGATCTACCAACTAAGTATGGCAGAACCAACTAACCGAGAAATTGGAGAGCTGGGCACACTTAGGTTTGTCCAGGAGGGTTCCTGCTCCGCTTTAGTTTGGCTTAAGGGTTTATAATGTGCTTGTATTTCTATTCCTATTCATGATGTACTTTTTTCCTCTAGTGCTTTAATACACTGCGCTTTTTAATGCGAGTGCCTTTTTAGAGCTTTATATATTCTATGTGTTGGTTTTGATTATTGTGTACTGTTCTTTAAACTGCCTGTTTAAAGCACCTTGTCTGTTCACCACTCCCCTATCCTCCTGATGATGCAGTGATCTGTGAAACCAGTTGGGGATCATTGTAATGAGTTGAGTCTGTGTGGACGGCTGTTTATATCGGCATCATTTAATGAATCCTTTTTACTCAGTGCAGTGGTACCCGGTATTTGCCTTTTTTGTTTGACTGTTCTATACCTGGCACACTGAGCAGTGTAGCGGTCATTGTCTGGTTTTGCAACTCTTGCCTCTACCCTATTTATCTCACAATGTCTTTGTTTATGACATTGTAGTGCTCACCATGACAACAGACTGTGATGTCACAAACAGCAATTGTGTGGTTAGCAGGGGAGAGTCCCTCAGTGAAATAAGTACTACATAATCTACAATATTTAATAGACCAACAGGAGGAAAAAGTAATAAAAATGACATAAATTACTAGAAAACAAAGTTAAAAGTTGTAAATCTAGTAATTTTAAGGTTTTATAATATAGTGTTGCTCTTTAACTGTTTAAAACATTTAGGAAGGGGGTTAGACTTATCTCTGACATAAGAGCATATGTATTTTGAGAAGAGGAAAAGGCATTTGGTCCAAACAGATCTTAGTCATTTAGGTTTTGTCTTAGTCCAACAACCTGCATTTCTAGTAATAATAATAATATACCTCCATCAATACCCTATATAAGGGATGTGCAATGATCTGACTCAAAATATGCAATTTACTGTATCTTCAAGTGTGAGAGGACAGGAGAGTGAGTTGTGAAAGTCCTGCCCTCTATTGAGTGATGAAAAACTGCGTATTGTGAGTCGGATCATTGCGTATTTGGTTCATACAGCATTGGTTTAGTAATAACTTTCAGTCTGCTGTTTGCATGAAGATTTAACTGTTTCTCTTTGATATGAACTTTGGCTTCGGTGCTGCACAGGTTTATTGTGGTGTCATCATCATTGTGAAAACTACTTTCTGATTGGTTTAGTAGTCCATTGTGATGTAGCCACACTTCAAGACAGTGATGGTAACATGCCCCCCCACCTCCGTAAGATAACGTTATTTTACAAGTTGTTCCAAGATCACACTTTTATGTCAAACAGTTTATTTTCACAACTGTTGTATAAAACTTTATCCTTGCTTTTCCAGAAAGACATCGAGCTAATATTGAGTTAATATAATCATTTTTTTTAATTATTCTTTGGTAACCAAATAAGGCCCATTTACAGGGGTGACACAGTTGCACAGTGGGGGGTAAGTGACTTGCTGAAGGTCACACGGTATGCAAATGGAGGTTGTGAAATCAAACCCAGGCCTGCTGGACGTACCAAACTAGTTCAGAACTTCCTCTGGGCTATGCTGCTGTAATTACAGTGCAGATTTATAAATTTACAGTCAGTTTTTAGAATTTATACAGAAGTGGCTTGACTCACTTTTGCAAACAGAAAATGGACTACCAATTTAACTAGTGAACTATTCATTTTTAAAAGGGATGGACCCAGCCTTCTTAGTCGCACTCTACAGTGCCCTGAAAAAAAGAATTTATATTACATAGCAACGTTACAAAACAACACCCAAACAGAATTTTAAAAGTAACTGGTTTGGGCTAATCTTGTATACTGTATTATGCATGCTGTTGAGAGATTAGTTGTCTAATTAAAAGGACTACACTATTGTCTGATAAAGTTACGCCCAAACACAGAGTTGCTCTCATAGTGTGTAATAAGTAAGCAGTATGACAGGGCGTGCATTTGTAGAGAAATAATGCACACCCAGTGTCAACTGGAAGGCATGAGACCAATGTCTGAGTGCCTTTCACCGTGCCTGGGAAGTGCATTAAATCTCAAAAAATGCACATCCTGAAGTGGGTTATTGTGCTTATAAAATGGGGAATTTTTTTTTTTTTTTTTTTAATGAAAAAAGTTTTATTTTTATGTAGTTTGACTGTTGGTAGGTAGGTTATGTTAGGTTGGTGACAAACTGTGCATTTACTTGGAATTAATGAGCGATCAGGTGATGCTGACGTTGCTAGCATTCCAGTGAAAAGATGTCCATTTTATAGTGTAAAATAATGTATGCTCATTATCTTTTTCCCAGCTGTGCTGTATTGTAATTCTCTTCATATTGCCAAAGATGTTAAAGAGCAGGTGCGCACTGTAATTCTTCCAGCCCCTCCCAAACATATAGGATAGCTGACCTGATCCAGTGTTGAGTGGTATGAAAAATTCCATGTGGTTCAGTCCAGTAAAAAAGTTACAAGACCCCTAATTTGTACCCCAGGAAAAACAGCGCTGCTTTCTGAACCTGCTGACATGCCCCCAGGCAGTCACCCACAGCCCCCTTTTATGATGTCAGAAAATGAGGGCTGTGTATTTGTGCTCCAGTGACTTGTGTGAGTGTGGTTTTTCTATAGATTTTAGTAGAAATAAATGTTTATTAATACCCTGGTAGTCTAGTGGTACACCCCTCCCTCCCCATAGCCCGATTGCCAAGAAATAAATGTTTATTAATTCCCTGGTAGTCTAGTGTTACCATCACTCCCTGTAGCCTGATCACCAAGAAATGAACATTTATTAATTCCTTGGTAGTCTAGTGGAAGCCCCCGTAGCATTATCGCTGAGAAATAAATGTTTATTAATTCCCTGGTAGACTAGTGGTACCCCCATAGCCTGATCACCTAGAAATAAACATTTATTAATTTCCTGGTAGACTAGTGATACCCTCCTCCCTCCCCATAGCCCTGATCATGGCAAAATCCATTGTCCAACAGTCCTGGTGGTCTAGTGGTTCCCCCCATCCTGCCTGTATTCTTGATTACTGGTAATATCATTGAACAACATTCCCTGGTGATCCAGTGGCACCCACAGAGGATCCCCTGCCCACCCAGCTCCCCCCTGTCATCAGCAGGCAGCAGCACACCACCCACATACCACCAGCTGCCTGCTGAATGACATTTACAATAGCAGTGAGTATTATTACAGTGTGCACTGCAGCCCATTGGTCACAATGTGGACCAATGGGCTAGCTAAGCTATTTGGCAGGCAGCCACGGTGGTATCGCGGGTGGGTGTGCTGCTGCCCGTCAATGATGGGGGGAGCTGGTTGGGCAGGGGGTCCTGTGTGGGTGGCAGGTGCCACTGGACCACCAGGGAATGTTGTTCAACAATATTACTGGTGACCGGGGATACGGGTGGAGGGGGACCACTAGAGCACCAGGACTGTTGGACAGTGGATTTTGCCATGATTGGGGCTATGAGTAGGGAGGGGGGTACCACTAGATTACCAGGGCATATGAAAGAAGGATTTTGCCATGACTGGGGCTATGGGGAGGGAAGGGGAGACCACTAGACCACCAGGGATGTTGTGGGTGATTTTGCACTGTGTACTGGGGGAGGGGGTAGCCACTCACAGCTGGTGGCTGCTGTGTTGCGCCTTGCAGTACAGCGGCTCACTTGTGGGTGGCCACCATTTGAGCCTTCTTTTTCAGGCTCAGCTTTGTGCATCAGTATGCAGTGCATCTCAGGGTTATGCCAGCATATACACTGCACATCCCGGGCTGAATTTTGGGATGTGCCGCATATGCATGGACACGCCCCCTGGAGATGTGCCGCATACATTATCTGTGTGCCCCGGTGCATTGGGAATTGTGCGGTGCAATTCCCTCTTTTGAATATTGCCCTGGGGCACATTTCTGGGGTTGCGCTGGCGCATCTCAGTTGTGACAGGTGCAACCCCTTTGAATATCTAGCCCTATAGTGATAATATTATTAAGTAGCAGAAGAAATTACATTACCCAATGTTAGTTTCTACAGGTAATCAGTGGTCCAGTTTATATGCTACTGTAGAACAATACATCAAACAAAGGTAACCAAAAAAAAAGAAAAAGTAAAAATATTAAAAGTAGAACAGCAACAATCCATGCCTACAACAGTAGTGCACAGAGCAGAACGGGCAGATAACCTAGTGACCCACCGGTGGTAAACCCTGGTGAGTCAGGTCGCCCACATCCCTCTTCAAGTTGCCTCACAGGAGACCCTCCCAGAGTATCATCACTTCTGCCACTGGGAGTGAGTTAATAGATTTGCCCCACACTCATTCAGAAAGATCCTCCTGCCCCTTCAGTGAGTAAGGTAGTCGTTCCACGGAGAGAGTCTGAAGAGCAAGGGTCTTCCATTCTAGTAGTGCAGAAGTGATACAGGAGACCCATGTATTCTATATACGTTGCCTCGCTAAAACTAATAGGATCCGTATCCGTTTAGGGTAAACCAACATTAAAGGTGATCCGCCATCTAATCGGCAGCCAGCGTGATCTGCACTGGCTGCCGATTCGGTGGCGGATCACCTTTAAAGTTGAATTACTGACTTATAAAGCCCTACATGGACTGGACCCCGACTACTTGAAGGAGCTTCTTGTGCCTTACCGCCCAATGCGACAGTTACGTTCAGCTGACGAGGGGTTGCTGGAGATTCCAACGTTGTCTTTGAAATCTTCGGGGGCCCATGCATTAATGCACGTGGCCCCGACCCTTTGGAATTCTCTACCCCGTCAGCTTCGGGAGTGCATGACTATGGGATGGTTTAAACAGGCACTGAAAACCTTTTTATGGTGTCAAGCTTTTGGTGGCACCGAATAATCTGGATCCTCTGTTATGTATTTTAATTACTATGCTTACTGTTTTTATCTTTTTGTAAAGCACCTTGATGGCTTGAAAGGCGTTTTTGTGAAATAAAATGTATTACTACTATTATTAGGGTATGAAATCCAATAACCATCACCCATGTCCTCCCATCATATAGTTTTTATAGCAAAATGTATTTCTGACATCCTTTAGTTTCATGCTCAGTATATTTTGTTTTCTCAGATATTGTTGAAACAGCTATTACAGCCTAATTTTGTAATTCCTGACTCATGTAATTATCTGCCGAGGTTACCTGTTGAATGTATGTGCCAGATGTATACTGTAGATGTAGTAGGACCATGCTGCCACATGTGTCTAATTGTAAATAGCACAACACTGCAGCAAGAAATGTATTTATTACATGGCGGGCATGGCACAGGAGTGGGCACTTTTTAAAAATCCTGTATCTTGGTTCGGGAATGAAAGAAAACAAAAAGAAAAATGTGTACATTGATATTTTTGCCAGACAAACATTATTGCTGAAAAAACTATGAGGTCACTAACAAATACTGCTGCTTTAAAAGGGGCGTGTGCCTTTCAATTTGGTCCACTCTAGCTTTTCATCATTATTTTCTGCTGTTTTTGAATACCCATAGTCTACACCACTTTTCTTGAGGCCAACCTATCTTCACAGTGGCAGGGTTGCCACATGTGATGCTGGCACACCCGCCGTGTCTGTGCCCTGAGTAGGGGTAATTGGAGGGCCAGTGGGGAGAGAGGGCTAAAATGTTCCAGAGGATGTGTTCCTTCTCTGGGGAGGGCTGGAGTCTAGTCCTGCTGTAGCGATGCCACCTGAGTGACCACAGGTGGAAATGCAGTCAAACTAGGAGGAGCGCGTGGGCACCTGCCAGCTCCACGTGGTGACATGTAAGCTGCGTGCACACGCATCGGAGCCCTAGCATGCAGGTGTCAGCAGGGGAGGGCAAAATCGGGGATAGATGCCCTGAACCTGCAGTGACACACCTTTAACATCTGGAGCTTGTGCTATTCCTAAAGCAGACACAAAATCGGGGAAAGAGCATCTTACAAGACGAGGGAAAAAGGGTAATTTTAAAATACCAAAAAAAGTATGGGTTAAAATCATTCACCATAACATGCCGTGCC
This sequence comes from Neoceratodus forsteri, assembly GCA_016271365.2. NCBI lineage: Eukaryota > Metazoa > Chordata > Ceratodontiformes > Ceratodontidae > Neoceratodus > Neoceratodus forsteri. The sequence continues at coordinate 222,654,862 of JADMNL010000023.1, forward strand.
GCTGCTTTATGATGTTATTTATTTGTACCATTTGTTCATGATTGCTATGCTGGTTGAGGGGTGCACTTGCTGTGCCTTATGACCCTCGTGAAAAGATGCTGTATCTCATGAGGATAACCTTGTGGCCACATTTTTTAAACCAGTCAATAATACATAAAGTTGCTGTGACTCACCATTTTTGTTTAATTCCCCGAAAAGTCCAGAAAGAACACTTACCACAGTTGATCTAACAGGGTTGGGCCAGGGCTTACTTTTGTTTGGATCCACAAAAAAATATGTAATGTGGAAATTAGATGCTCATTTTTGTTTTGAGTACTCGGATTTAGTAAGGTAGGCTAAAAATGACTTAACTGAAGTGTTTTCTGGGGATTTTTATTAAAGAATAGAAGCAGATTTGATTGACGTCATCTGTCCATAATAAGAACCTGCTAAACATCCCTTCCAGATCCGTTTCCCCCTCAGGGTGCTGCCTCATGGAGTTCTTGATGTAGTGTGTCCTAGTGGCTCAAGCATGAACTTGAGAACTAGGAGGCCACAGGTTCAAACCCCAGTAAAGCTAAATACTCGCTATATGATCTTGAGCATGTTACTTAAGGTCTCACTACTCCAGTCACCCAGCTGTGGAAATACAAATAAGCAGGACCCCACTGAAAATGAGATGTTGCATCTTGTAGGCTATCCTGGGTAAATAAGTTGGAAAAAATAAATAAAGGTTTCCAGTGCCTTGCCTGCAACCAAGGTGAGACCCACGGGTAGGCATTATGTTTGCTATCTTCCAGTCCTCTGGTATGTCCCCAGAATGTAATTCCTCTGGGCCAAGTTCCATAATGCCATCCAGTGTGAATAGTTGTATTGCGGCCATGTCCCCAGTGACATGACGTATGAACAGTGAGACGTGTGCACATGCTTCCTAATTTGCCATGATTGAATTCACTTTCTCTTGTGAACACTGATACCAAATAGTCATTCAAGCACTATGCCATGTCAGTGTCTTTACTCAGAAGATCCCCATCGGCTGAAGATGCTAGGTAGCCCATCATCGACTTGTACAATCTATCTGTCCAGTATGTGCCTGAAAAACTGTTTGCTACTTGTCTTAACTGGCTCAGCTACAGTAGTTTCATTTTTCAGTTTTGAAGTCTTTAAGATTTTTGACATGCCTTGCACCCCCTCTTGATAAGTCTGCATGCATTCTGTCAGTGTATGTGATGGTCTAGACCAACAGTTCTTAGACTTTGTCACAGTGAGCCTCCCCAAATCCATGGAAAAGATTTTGAGCCTCCCCAAAAACTAAAATAATCTTGGGCCACCCCAAAGAAAATTAACATACTGTACTTTGCACAGTACACCATGAATAAATTGAAACCCCTTTGAGTACTTGGCTCTCATTCATTTCTTTGTCTTTCACTGATGTGAAACCTTTGAAAAAGAGCACATGTGCTCAAAGGTGTTATCTGACTAACAAATAAAACAAAATAAATGTTATTCAACTTACTGTAACCCTCCCCACACACACACACACACACACACACACACAGGCCAGCTTACTTGCTCTGCTATTTTGATTCTTGAACCATTGTTACCCCTTGTTGCAGTACCTTCATGGGGTCAGACTACTTTCTCTGTTTCCTCTCTATCTGGAATAACCTTCCTACATACCTCGCCCCACCCACCCCTTTCCCCTGCTCTTATGCAACTTCTTAGGGATTACTTTGCTCCTTCCTACTATTGCTCGTAGCACTTCTATGCTCAACCCTTGTATTTGGGCTGTTCTGCCATCACTCTACAAATTGATCAATTACCACCACTCATTATTAATTTATTCTTCATATTTGTTTGCACTATTGTTCATTTTGTATTGCTTGACTGCTTTGCAGTAACCTTTTGAATTGTATTCACTCCCTACCCTTCTCCGGGTACACCCGAAATAAGCCTTGACTCCTTCACCTTCTCTTGTCAATGATTTGTAAATAAATACATACATTTCACCTACTATTATCCTCTTTCAGTTTGCGTCATCCTTTCTAACAAAATACATAAAACTCAAAATTTAAATACAGTACTTTTTCAGACTTGCTTAAGCCTCCCCTGGAACAGGTTGGGGCCTCCCAAGGGAGGCTGGCCTCACCATTTGAGAACCCCTGGTCTAGACCCTTAAAGGAGAACTGCACTGAATGTGCAAGTCATTTTTTCCCAGTAGAAATGGTTTTCTAAATACTGGTTCAAATTCTGCTATTGTTTGAGCTATACAGGCTTTTTACTTATCCCAATGGGCGTTTCTTGTTTACATGTCACTGGCAAGGACCATTTTAGAGCTGTGTGATGTAAATGTATGTCATTGTACTGCTCTTCTGCAGTTGGCACAATGCATCAGTGTTCTACTGCAGAACTCTCTGATGGAGAGGGACATGAACTACATCATAGAGTTCTAAAATGGTAGTTGCCACCAGGATATAAATTAGAAATGTCCACTGTGGTTACTAGAATGCCTGTATCGATGGAACAATAACGGCTTCTACTGGGCAACGAGACCTGCATGTTCAGCACAGTTCTCCTTAAAACAGCAGTGCATCAAAATGGGGCAAAAAATGTGACCCTCTGTTTTTTCACTACAAAAAAAAAAATTCCAGACATTTCCAGTTTTATTTGGTGGTAAAATGTTCTAGTTACACCAACATTTAAGTATTTTATGAATGTTTTAATTTAAATTTTTTTTCTCCAGAAAAAAGATGGTTGTCACACTTGGCCTAGAAATACCATAAGATAAGGTGTGGGTTAGAATCAAGAAATTAAAAAGAAAAAAATCATGATGCATAGCATAGGAGGTATTTGGAAAAATCTCACAGGAAGGTTATATTTTTATTAATTGTAGCTGAAACTTGCTTATTGAAAAAAAAAGCATGCTATGTTGCAGTTCTGCTTTGATGCCTCCTTTTTTTGAGTGCCTTTGATATTTCATTCATCCACAACTCTCTCTTCCCTCTGTGTACTTGTTGACCTGAGGAACCCAGACCATCTGTGCATCAAAAATGATTTTCTTGAATGCACTCCAGTTTCTGTCTACACCATGCCCCTTCAATTCCTTGCCTCAGTGTGTATCAGCTGATTCTTCTCTCACCCTGGAAAACATCTGTCCTGTGGAAGAGTAGTGTTTTGGTTACGTTTGATCCCTTAGTTTTCCCCTGTGTTAACTAAACTGTACCAAGTTATGGTCGCTGTCGTCAAGCTGCTGTCCTACTTTGATACCTGGTGTAATATCTTTCCCACTGGAAAATTACTAGATCGAGAAATACCTTCTGCCTGTTTCCCTCCTTCACATAAATCAAGAGCATAGTTCATTGTCCAACAAGAATCAGAACATAAAAATTAGAGTATTCTTTAAAGACCAAATTCTCATGAATGTAACTTTTCAAGAAAGGTGAGCCAGTTGTAGCCCACGGAAATCTGTCTCAAGTATGCTATAAGGGATGGGAACTCAATATGTTATATTTTAGTTCTAACAAGAGCAACAGGTTTGACCAATAACGTATTTTAAAAAGATTTCCCAGGGCTACAATAGGGACAACTTTCTATAAGAGTTACATCCCACTTTAAAATATACCTTAACATTTAAGGCTCAGCGTCCATTTAAAAAAACAGATACCATTCCCATTGTACTTTCTTAAAGAGCAGCTCTGCACGTCAGCATTCATATGAATAAACAAGGTAACTTAGCTATTGCAGTTCAGTAGAAAATACTTTTTTTTTTTTTAATTTTCCATTTTCCTTTCCTGGGTCTATAACATGTCTTTGTACCTGGTCTAAAAAAGATCTGTATAAAAAGCATCTACCTACCGCATAAAGCTTTTGTTTATGACATCATAGTATTCACCATAACAACAGACTATGATGTCACACACATCAGTTGTGGACAAAGGCCTTTTTTTTTTTTTGTGTTATCTTCCCCCCCCCCCACGTGCTGTGGTATAGCCACTCCTTCAGGCTACCAAGGACTCCCACACCCTTCCGATTGCTCCCCAAGCCTCCTTACCTCAAATTGCAGCCATCTAGGGTAACCCAGCATATCCCTTCACTGGATGGGTCCCCCTCCTCTGAGATGGAAGGCACTGGGGAGGGCAGCTGGCACACTCACAATTGGCCCCATGCTGCTAAGGCGGATATGGCTCTTCCGGAGGTCCGGAGGAGGTGTAGGCAGGCCGGCAGCCATCATCCAGCTGAGCCCCAAGCAGTTTTCTGGTTTTCTGGTCCCACATCTATTGCCGTCCCCCTACAGTGCTCCCAGTCTCCACCGGGGGCCATTGCAGAGCGACGCATTCTCTATACCCACCCCCGGAGAGGAGAGCATTCCTATGGATGCTCAGTTTTCTTCCTTCCCTGCCGACCCACAGCAACCCGAGTCCGTTCCCGAACTCGGATTGCCGGCGTGGCACGAGGTGTGACGTCCAACGCCTCAACCCTCTGTGCCACTGGGCCAGCTCAAAGGCTTTTTTTAAACCTTCAGTGAAATACATACTGCATCATTTGAAATATTTAGTAGATCACCAGCAGAAAAAAGTTAAAAAAAAAAATGGAACTCTAATTTTAAACATAGTTGTAGTCAAGCTAACAGTTTTATTTTAGTAGAGGGTTGCCCTTTAATCTTTGCCACATTAGATCCACATCAAAGAGGAGGTGGAAGAGGGCAAGGCTTGAGTAGTGAGGAGGAGGGGAGAGAGGAAAATTTTAAGTGGCAACACAGGCATGAAAGGGGGTTGCAGGCAGAGTGGGAGAAAGGTGTGAACCATGTGTACCAATGCAGGGAGTCTCAGAAATAAAATACCTGAATCTTGTGGCCATTACTGAGTCATGGGGCACAGAGAGCCATGACTGGAACATGACCATACCGGATAAACTCCATTCAGGAAGGATAGGAAGGGGAGGAAGGGTGAAGGGGTTGTGCTGTATATGAGGGAGGGTATCGGAGGGATAGAAATGCAAGGGGTACCTATGGGTAAAGGATGGGTTGGATTTGTTGTGGGTCATTCAGGAGACTGGAGCTGGAGTCACTGTTTGTACTGGGGTTATATACAGACCTCCAACACAGGGTAAAGAATTGAATAAGGGAATGGGATGCTATCAGCACAATGGCAAAGAATGAGGAGGTGCTGCTGGTGGGGGACTTCAGTCTACCGGATGTAGATTGGAGCATCCCAGCTGTGATCTTGGCTAGAAGCATTCCATCCTAGACTCCCTGTAGCGGGCACTTCTAAGGCAACTAGTCAGAGAACCCACTTGAGATGGGGCAGTACTGAAACTGATGCTCACAAATGGGGGCAGTATTGCAGACATCAAGGTGGGATACCACCTGGGTACCAATGATCACTGTACAGTGTGGTTTAACATAAGGACAGCAGCAGAGACAAACCACACAAGGATGAGGGTCCTGAACTTCATGAGGGGCAGATTTAAAAAAAAAATAAATGGATGACTGCCTTAAGACAGCCTAGCCGGTCAGGGGGATTGCCTGGGTGGGTGGAGGAACAGTGGGCCAAATTAAAGGATGACATAGTGAAGGTAACAAATCTCTGCATGAAAGAAGTTGGCAAAAAAACAGGAGGAAAAAGAGACTACTATGGTTGTCGAGGGAAGTGATTGTGAAGATAAATGCAAAAGGGGTGGTGTTGAGGAGATACAAGGAGATTCAGAGGGAGGAGGACATGGAGGTGCATGAGGAAAAGCAGAGGGAAGCAGGGAAGGCGGGGAGTGGTGCAAAGGCATAAACAGAGGAAAGGATAGCTGAAGGGGTAGCTAAAGGGGACAAGACCTTTTTCAGATACATAACTGAAAAGAGGAACACAAGGGGAGGGATTTTGAGATTAAGAAGGGCAGTGGGAGACTGCAGAAGAGGATCATGAAAAAGTTCTGAAGAGACTTGTGAATCTGAAAGTAGATGGACTGTTGGGCCAGAGAGGGTACACCCAAGGGTGCTGAGGGAGTTTAGGGAGGTACTGGCTGTACCTTTGACAGTCCTATTCAACAACTCACTGGAAACAGGAGTGGTTCCAGAGGACTGGAGGAGGAATTATGTTGTTCCGCTTCATAAAAGTGGCAGCAGGGAGGAGGTTGGCAACTGTAGACCAGTCAGTCTAATGTCAGTGGTGGGAAATTTAATGGAGTCACTATTAAAAGACAGGTTAGTGGAGTGTCTTGAATTCAACGGGTAGCAAGAACCGAGGCAGCATGCATTCATGGTGGTAAGACCATGTCAGATGAACCTGATTGATTTCTTTGACTGGATGACCAGGGAAATAGATCAGGGTGGGGCTATGGATGTGGCCTACTTAGATTTCAGCAAGGCCTTCAACATCATACCACATAGGAGGCTTATAAGGAAACTGAACAGTTTGGGATTGGACCCAAGGTGGTAAACTGGGTACAGAACCGGTTATTGGATAGGAGACAGAGGGTGGTGGTAAATGACGCTCACTGCAGTGAGAGGAGAGTGACCAGCAGGGTGCCTCAGGGTTCAATACTGGGACCAGCCCTCTTCAATGTCTTTATAAGTGACATTGCAGAAGAGCTGGAAGGTAAGGTATGCCTCTTTGCAGAGAACACCAAAATCTGCAATAGGGAGATACTCCAGAGAAGGTGGAGAGAATGAGTAGAGTCCTGAGAAAACTCGAGGAGTGGTTGAGGGTATGGCTGCTGGGTTTCAATGCAGAAAAGTACAAAACCATGCACCTAGGGCACAGAAACCCAGGGGCGGTGTATAAAATGGAGAAAGGGGTATTGATGGTTACTAAACTGGAAGGGGACCTTGGGGCTATATCTGATGACAAGGTGGCGGGGCAGTGTGATAAGGCAGTAGGCAGGGCCAGTGTGATAGTGGGAAGCATTAGGAAGGGGAATCACCAGAAGAAGGAGAGAGGTGGTGTTACCATTGTATTGATCATTGATGAGACCCCACCTGGCGTGCTGTGTCCAGTTCTGGAGACCACATCTCAAGAATCTCAAGAAGGAGATATATATGCAGGGTACAGCAGGGATTTTTTTAACTCTAAAAATTGATTAGCGTTTTGCTCATAAAAGTGCTAAATCTTTGTGAAAATGCATAGCTCTTGCCTCACTGTGTTTAACAAACACAACACTTCTAGAAAATCTATATAAATACTTTCTGTACAGTTAGTATAGTCCCAAGGAAAAAAACTGCTAATCAATTATTTAAAACCCTGTAGACAGAGTCAAGAGGAAGGCAACTAAAATAGTGCAGGGGCTGCATCATAAGCCTTATGAGGAGAGACTGAGGGATCTCTGTAATTACACCCTGGAGGAGAGGAGAGAGAGAAGAGGGACATGATATAGACCTATGAGTACCTCATGGGATTGAATAAGGTACAGGAGGGGAGTATTTTTCAGAACAGAAGGTACCTGAGAACATGGGGCATGCAATGAAGCTACAAGGGGGAAATTTAGGAGGAATGTGAGGAAGTACTTTTTCACTAAAAGAGTAGCGGACACCTGGAACAGTTTTCCAGTGGAAGTGGTGGTGACAAAAACAGTGGGGGTTTCAAGCATGCATGGCATAGGCTCAAAGGAATCTTGGTAGGAAAGTGTGGGGGGGGGAGTAGTCAGAGATCAATTAGTGACAGTATAGGCGCAGGGACAAAATGGCAGATTGGGTGGACCAGGTGGTTCTTATCTGCCCACAAATTCTATGTTTCAAAGACCATGTTTGCACTGTATGTAAATGTTGACTACAAACTTCAGTAGTGACCTTTGGTGTCTGGTCAAAAGAGTGACAGCACAGCACATATGCACGATCAAAAACCATGTGGGCATAACGGCATGCACAGTTTACGAGTTTGTTTATGAAATCTAGTGTGGTGTTGGACCACTCTGTTTTGTATGAACCATGCGGCTTTCGTTTTGACCATGCTGTTTTTGACCATGCCACATTGACCCAGTGCCGTGACCTTTCAGAATAATGCAGTACATTATTTTTCTTGCTATTCGGCATTTCCGTAATGGAATACATAATGGTTCTCTGATCTCTTTTTCTAAAGATAATTATTTTATCACCATAGCTCATTATGTTTGGATTTTTATTTTATAATTGTATTTACCCTGCAGAGCTCAGCTGTGATGCAACAGCTTTTGGCAAGGTTGACCATCCACTCCTCCCCAGGAGAGCTGGGGTATGACTATCCTAGAGTCTTGTGTCTTGTGTAAATTACTTTGAGGTATGCATCCAGAAGGTTGTCCTGGGTGCTGTCACCTCTGAGGGAACTGAACATTTTGGGTGTTAGAGGTACTGTCACCACTGACCTTAAGCCATTAAAATAGGTTTTATCCTAGGATTCATTCCCGAGCTCCTTTCTTTTCTCAGGATTTGTCAATAACCTGGCATGGTCTTTTGACCTGGTATCCTCCAGCAGTATGCTAGGACACGCCCTGAATCTCAGAAGTGGTACTTTCATGTGTAACTTCTGGAGGTATAGTATTTCTTCTCCTTGAGGGTGGTGAACCTATGTATATAAAGACAATACAAGCCTTTCCAGTAAGCCCTAAAAAATTATGCTTATCAACGGAATCTCATGGTCCTCTGACTAGTAAAGTGAGTAGGGGACACCAGTGGTCCCCACTAATGGGGAATGTATGACAGTGACGGTGGTAATCAGGCCAAAGAGCACATTATTCCCTGGACCTCCTGTATGCACTGTGCATATGCATATGTGTTTTTAAAGTAAGGTATAGTGCACTGGAATCCAAACAGGGGTAGTAGTGAAATAAAGGCTGATTTATTAAAGACAGTGTTGGAGGATTTTAAAAAGGGATTGAAAAAAAAAAATTAAGGTGATAGGGTAGTGGTAAAAAATATTGAGTGGTAAAAAAAAATATACAGTGGTGGCCCACCGTGTTCAAATAATGAATTGGGAACACTGGAATCCCTACAAATCTGTACATTTGCTCAGCTCAGTTATTCATCCCTGCTTACAAAGTGGGGGAGGTGGACATGATGCACCTAGAGTCCTTTCAGTCCTTCCGAACATTATGCTTAGTGGTGTAAATGTTTTTTTTTAATTGGAAAGTCCTTTTGAGGCATAGGGGTGTTACCATATCCCACTTATTGAAACACAAAAAGTTTCTTGTTTTTTTGCAAGAAAATGGCAATATCCTTCTGAAAAGGAGCTCCTCTGTACTGGAGTCTGGAATAATAAGCAAGTTAGTGCATCAGTACAGAGAGGGCCTAACCTGTTCTTAATTGCATATTAGGTCCTGTTTCTAGTGCTGTGTTGCTTAGCATTCTTCAATGAAGGAAGAGCAGCTGGCTGATATGACCCCCAGGAGCCAAAGTCAAGCCACATTGTCATTTAAAAAATGCTGAACTGTTTTAAAGAATGTGTTGTACAAAGGTAAATGAGCATTGCTAAGCTGAGCTCTCACGAGTAGGATCTAGGCAGATAACACAGAACTAGAATGAGATAGTAGAAGCCCACTGAACTATACTTAAGCAATAAATCATGACAGGGTGTGGGTTATGCTGGGATTTACCTGCGGCCTCATGACCAAATCCGCACCAGAAGTGAGTAAATCCCAGAATAACCCACACCCTGGAGTGGTTTACTGCGATTATTCAATAACCTGTAAAAAAAGAATTAAAAAAAATATATATTAACATGTTTAATTTGCTGTGTTTAAAGCCTTTTTTGGAATTTATTTTAGTAATATTCTTCCACCATGTTATGTAGTGCCTTGTTTCTAGGGTGATTACTGCCAACCCCTGACCCCCGAACAGCACAGCCCCCGCAGCAGCCGACTCCTGAGACATATGTAGAATGATATTTAGTTATTTTTGGGGTTTTAGAACCTGGTGCCAGCCTCTGTAGTGAAATGTGAATTACAGAGCGTCCTTGTTAGTGGTTGCGACTGCAGCAGTTCAGCTCGTGGTTCATGGGTTAGTGTGGCTCCTATGTTCAGGGGAAAGTGACAGTCTGACTTTCATCTTTTTTTTTTTTTTTAACCTTTCAATGAAACAGCAACATTTACTTTTGTTCTGATGGAGTGTAAAGGGTGCAGCTGCAGGTGAGTGGGAGATCACGTGAACGGTCGCCCTGTGCTTTATGTGTCTTATCAGGGTCGAGGTGACAGAAGTATAGGCAGCAGGTTGCTCTAATGTGGGGTGGACTGAGATGAGAGCTGCAGTCTATAAGTGCAGCCCATATTCATGAGTGGTTATTGGAAAGGAGTAGCGGGAAAAGTGAGGAAGGTTTTTCTCCTATTAAGATGTTTGATGATGTAAACTGGATTTGTAGACTGTTGGAGTCTATCATGTAAGACCTGTAGTCCTTTTTGAAACTCTTGCACTTGGGTTGTCCTTTGGCCCGGAAATCAGTATGGCGTGTTTAATGTTTACACTTTCGAGGGTCGCATTGAATTTTTTTTTTTTTTATGTGGTTATTGAGATGCAGCTGACTGGGTCTTTATCCATGTGTTATGCAGGGATTTACTCTCAGATAAAAGTCCCAGTTAGCCAATCAGCTATCTAGTTTTTAAACTGTCATTGTATAATGTAGGTTAAAGAGCCAGCCCAGGGGTTTCAGAAAGGTGAATGTTAATGCAAATGCATGTTGTGCATGTGTCCGTCTAAATGCACCTGCCCAGTATGGATGCTGTTTTTAAAAGATGCATCTGTTTTGTAACAAAAACTCACGATTTACCATGACTGGACCAGGAGGTCACCCTAAAGACACATGTGGCACTAGTGACAAAAAAAACATTTACCAAAAGCTGGGCATGCTTTATCGACTAAGAGAAAACATGATACCCAAGACCAGACATGCAATCGCGCAGAGTAGACTTCTCCCAACTCTTACCTATGCTGCCCCAACACTATTGGGCATAGCAAAACTTGACCACGCTGGATTGCAAACCCTGTACCACAAAATCGCTCTGTTCGCCATGAGTGCCCCTCCAAGGACCCATCACTGTGATGCCCTCGCCTCGCTCAACTGGCCACCCCGATACACAGACTCCAGTACCCCCTGTTGAGCTGGATGTTTAAGCTTCTTGATGCTGACCCCCCCCCTGCAGGGCTAACAGAGATCCTAGCCCTAAAGCAACCCAGCCGACTACTTAGGACCTCAGGCAGAAAACTCCTGGACCAGCCCAGGACCTGCTCCGCGACTGGAAGTAAAACATTTGCCCATATCGCTGCTGTGGAATGGAATAAGCTCCCCAGTTACCTTCAGGAAGCACCCTCCCTCACTACCATCCAGAACGGTCTGTGGGCCCACCTCCTAAATCACAACCCCTGCTGCTGTCCCGTATGCTAGATAACCTTCCCTCAGTGGGTCTGCCCAATATACCCACCACCCAAATTCTGGCAGCTGCCATGGACGAAATATGTAATAACTAACTTCCTCTTCATTGATTATTGCATAACTGTATACTCTCCTTGTATAAGTGTCCTATGTCTTGCACTGTTTCACCTTTATGTGTTTGCACTGCACTGTTTTTACCTTTATGTATTTTGCACTGTATCGTTTGTAACTTATTCCAGGTCACCCTGTAAAAGGGACCTTAGGGGCCCAGTGGGCTCAACCGGTTAACAAAATTTTATAAATAAATAAATAAAATTGTGCAAATGAGGTCTGTATTATTTTTTGCCTTAATAGCACTTTCTTGTCGTAATATTCGGATGCTGCTAGACCATTTAATTGATGGTCTAACAGTTTGGATACGCACTTGCTTGTACTAGTGTTACATCTGTTCTACTTACATGTGCTGTTATTACTTGTATTGCCTGTCCCACTTCCCCTCTCCCTGAGGACGCAGCTGGAAACATGCAACCCTGCTCAGCTTGCCTTCCTTGTTAAACTTTTAAATAAATAAATTTGGAGGTATTTTCATTTTGAACATAGCAATGGTGGGCACATCTGTCAGATCCTTTTGAACATAGTGATTGTGGGCGCATCTCGGATGAATCCTTTTGAACATAGCGATGGTGGACACATCACAGACAGACCCTTTTGAACATAGCAATAGTGGGCATATCTCAGAGGGATCCTTTTGGACATAGCAACGGTGAACACATCTGGATCAAATCATTTTGAACTCAGAGACAGTGGGCATATCACAGACTGATCCTTTTCAACATGGTGACAGTGGGCACACCTCGGATGAATCCTTTTTTTGTTACTTTATAGTTTTTATTGAGATTTTTAAGTTACAGTAAATACAATACAATAAATGTGCAAAATGAAAAATAATTCAGTTTACATTCACAGAATCAGTCATTTTTGACTTATGCATCATTTTTAAAGTTGTCTAGGTGGGATGAGGGAGATTGATAAAGGATATATAAGTTAGGAAAGGATCCCAGATAGACTTGTACTGAAATAATTTACCAAATGCGGTGTAACTCAAGTTTTCATTAGGGGAGAATATTCTCATATAGTATATCCGTTCGTTATAAGAAGGTATGGTATCACTCTCCCATTTTGCCAGAATTAGCCTTTTAGGACTTAAAGCTCCTGCAAGTATCCAGATCTGCTGGGCTTTAGAAATAAAGAAGATTTCAGTACAGTCTCCTAGAATGAAGACCGACAATGAAGGGGAATATTTGCCTTTACAATTTTACCACAAAATTAAATTACTTGTTTTTAGATGGCTTTAATATGAGGGCAGTAGGATCAACTTTTTCAGACTGTGGATAGGCTTCTCCATTCCGCCTGTCTGCAGCCGAGGAAGACTTGTTCATCCACTTTATGTGAAGACTTTGCTCTGTTTTTCTCTGACAGAGTGTCAACTATCTGGTCGGAGATTTCGTCACGGAAGAATTTGCCTCACAGTAGCCAGGCTGGGAGGAACAGAGGCACTCTGTCTGGGAGGAGTTTAGGCCAGTGGAGTTGTCTGAAGTGACTGGGGTGATCTTAGAGCTGAAACACACATATTGTGAACTGGACCCAGACCTGACACATTTTGTAATGGGATGCGCTGAGGCTGTTGGCCCTGTATTTGGCAGGATTGCCAGGTGCTTGATGGCGGAGGGGTGTTCCCGGTGGCTTTGAAAGAGGCGCTGGTGAGACCCCTCCTTAAGAAACCTTCCATCACCCAGACATCCTAGTGAATTAACCGATCTCCAACCTGCCATTTTTGAGCAAGGTTGTCAAGAAACTGGTGACACAGCAGCACAAGGTTTGCCTCGTGTCCTTTGACATCTATGAGCCATTTCAGTCAGGTTTTCTGGCTAGACACAGCACAGAAATGGCTCTAGTTAGGGTGCATAATGATCTACACAGGGCTAGAGACAGAGGAGAGAGGTCAGTTCTTGTGCTCCTCAGTCTTTCTTCAGCCTTTGACACTGTGGACCATGTCCTGCTTCTCGATCAGCTCTCTGAGTTTTATGGACTTGCCGGTGCTGTCATCAGATAGTTTGAGTCCTATCTCTCTGATAGGGTGCAGCGGGTGGTAATGGGGAATGTCGTCTCCTCCCCAATGCCGCTGTCTTCTGGAGTACCACAGGGCTCGATCTTGTTACTGATGCTGTTCACAGTGTACATGCTGCCCTGGGTGAGATCATTTGGTAACACAGCATGGAGTTTCACTGCTACACAGATGACACCCAGCTATATTTGTCCTTTGCACCCGGAACATCCGGTGCTGTTGATGTGCTTAACAGCTGTCTGGCTAAAATTGACTGGATGGCTTCCAGCTGGCTGAGACTAAACCCGGATAAGACAGAGGTGCTAGTAATCGAGCCAGGTCCCAGGTGTGATGGGTTGCTACCTGGAGCTAACACAGGTCTCTTCCTGGGGTCTGCTTTGCTGGTGGCTTCCCTGAGGGTGCATAATCTGGGTGTGATCCTGTACAGAAGGTTGACCTTTGAAGAGCAGGTATCGTCTTTCGTAGTAAGTGTTTTTTTACCACTTGCAGTACATCACCAGGATCAAGCCCCTCATTTCACCCAAGGATCTGCCGACTCTGGTACATGCCTTTGATACCTCTAGGCTTGACTGTTGCAACTCTCCATACTTTGGGGTCACAGGAGGTACCCTCCACAGACTGCAGCTGGTGCAGAACGTGGTGGCCCGGTTCCTGTCGGGCCTGTACAGGTCCAGTCATGTAACCCCAGTCCTTCATGCTCTGCACTGGCTGCCTATCAGGTGAAGGGTCCTTTTCAAGGTGGGCTTGCTCACCTATAGGTCCAATACTGACTGGGTCCTGGTTACCTGTTGGAACTCCTGACACCTGTGTCCTGTGCTCGTCCTCTGCTCCTGCTTGAGGGGCCACCTGGACATTCCCAGGGTTCAGCTCAAGACTTCAGGTGACCGTGCCTTTAGTGTCTCTGGGCCAACCTTGTACCACTCGCTTCCATCTACAGTCCAGGAGGTCCCCTCGACTGAAGTTTTCAAGCTAAGGCTGAAGGCCCACCTCTTTTACCTGGCTTTTGTAGATTGATTTGCCTGCTCAAACCGTCCCAGTTATTTGAAGCTGCTTTTAAAGCTGTTCATCCAAGTTTTATTGATTCTGGAAATTTTTTATCTGTTGTTTTGTTTTCTGGATATGCTCTTTTAGGCGCCCAGAGCCTCAGGGAATGGGCACCATAAAAATAAAATTTGCCTTGCCGATACTATAAAAAATGGGATGAACTGGCATCCTGAGAGCCACATCTCCAGCAGCATTCCTTTGTTTATATCTAATTTCTTCATAGCCTTTGGGGTTCAGTAAGTGTAGTGGAGGATTTTAAATTGTATCACTTTTCCTTGTATTTCACTACTACTCAGACAGGCATTTTTTCTGTAGAGATTGCCATACAGCAATAGGAATATGAGTCCTAATTTCTTTTTCCTACCTGAGTCTTGATGAGTCCGTCACATCTCTGTCAGGTTCTAACAATAATCTATAAATTTTCCCTGCTCCCCTTTAAAATTTGCAAGTTTAAGTAATTCAGACCAGGGGGAGGAGGATGGGATTAGGTTATGATAGTTAAATGTTTAAGTGCTTGCCTGAGTTGCAGTGAATAACACAAATCATATCTTTTCATGCAAGTTTTTAATCTTGGTTCTTGGAAGGATAGAATAGTTTCTGTAGCAGAGTCAGTTACATCCTCAGTTTTGTTTATCTCCAGTTTATCCAATCCATTGCTATTAAGGCATTTACCTTCACATTTGATTTCTACACTTTTCCACAGTGGTATCAGAGCTGGAGGGAATTTGCACCATTGAAGGCATTTTGCAACATTCTTGCAGGTCTGAACGGCACAGCTAATACTGGGGTGTGAAAATAGTTTATTCAGAGTCTTAATGAAGAAAAAATTCTTAAAGCAGTTAGGAAAAAGGGAAGCCTTTTTATATCCTACCCATAAAGGACAATTTTGCTGAATTAATTTGTCAACTAGGAAAAAAGATTATTTCATAAGACCAATGATAGTTGAAGAAATGTGGCAAAGTAAGCCATCTGTCTCTTTTAGAAGCATCTTTGTCAGGCCAATCCACGGCCTTTTGCTACTCCTGAAGAAGTTGCATATTATAGAGTTTATTTTCATAAACCAAATATTGGGACTATTAATTGGAAGGGGGTTTAGCAGACAAAACATTTTTTGGTGTTTTAACTTTGCCCCTTAACGAAAGACTGTTTATTTTTCCATTTATCCAACTTAGATTGCATATCTTGTATAATAGGAAATAAATGTAACTTAATTAGTTTAGAGGGGTATGAAGATACAAGGATCCCTAGATATTTAATAATGTTAGATTTGAGGCTTATCAGAATAGATGCAGCAGTATGATTTGAACCATGGATCATGGAGACCATACTTAAGGAGAGGTTGGTAGGCTGTCTAGAGGAGCATGGTCTCTACAATGCGAGGCAGCATGGGTTCATGGGGGGAGATCGTATCAAATAAATCTGATTGACTTCTTTGACTGGGTTACTAAGACAGTAGACAGAGGCCAACCAATATATATCCTCTATCTGGGTTTCAGCAAGGCCTTTGACTCTGTGCCCAACAAAAGGTTGATCAGGAAGTTGGATGGCCTTGGGGTTGGGGAGAAGATGACCAAATGGGTGGAAAACTGGCCTAGGGACAGAACCCAGAGGGTGGCTGTGGGGGGAGAGTTATCTGGCATCAAAGAGGTCACCAGTGGGGTCCCACAGGGCTTGGTGCTGGGCTGGTGTTGTTCAGTGTCTTCATCAATGACACTTGGATTGCGCTGCTGGAAGAGGTGGTGTTGTTGAAGATGGTGGACAGCTTCAAAAGAGGATGGGATAGGCATAGTGGGAATATAAGGATCTTGGGAAGGGAGGATGTAAAGGATGGGAGGAGTGGGGGCAAGGTCAGTAGATCAAGCTCTGGACCCTGCAATAGCAGCAGAATAGATAGACCAAATATCCTTCTTCTGCTGACTTCTTTGTATGTTCTTATGTATGTATATTTGTATGAACCTCTTGAGTTCAATGGCATGAATTCTGATTTTTACCAGTTCACTCCAAGAACTGATATTTCCTTGAATCCGTATGGAGTGGAACTGACAAAGAGCTAGGAGGCATTAGGATTCTGTATTGTAAGCAAAATATCATCAGCAAAAGCTATTATTTGTAATTAAACTTCTTTCTGGGAAGTACTAGAGATATGGCGTATCTAGGGTTCTGTTGCCAACAGGAAGAGGCTAGAAGAAAGAGGCGACCCTGCCTCATTCCTCTTTCAAGGGCAAAGGGCTCCAATTTCATGCTGTTTTAGTATGCAGACCATGGCTTCTGATTGTAGGTTAAGAATCCATTTTGTAAATGTTGGTCCAAAATTAAATTTATGCAAAACAAAAAAAAAAAAAAAAAAAAACAACTTCCATTCTAACTAGTCCTTTTGAACATAGTGACAGTGGGCAAATCGTGGATGGATTGTTTCGAATATAGTGATGATGGGCACATCTCTGATGAATCCTTTTGAACATAATGATGACTGGCACATCTTGGATGAATCCTTTTGAACATAGCTTAATGGGCACATCTAGACAGATCCTTTTGAACATAGCAATAGGCACATCTTGGACAGATCCTTTAGAACATAGCGAGGGTGGGCACATCTCAGATAGATCCTATTGAACAAGACAATGATGGGCACATCTTGGATGAATCCTTTTGAACATAGCGATGGTGGGCACGTCTCAGATGGATACTTTTGAACATAAGAATGGTGGGCACAGGATCCTTTTGAACAAAGCAGTGGCCACATTTCAGACAGATCCTTTTGAACAGAGCAACAGTGGGCTCATCTCAGACAGACGCTTTTGGATACAGTAATGGTGAGCACATCTCAGATGGATCCTTTTAAACATGGTGATGGTGGGCACATCTCAGACAGATCCTTTTGAACGTACCAATGGTGGGCACATTTCAGGTGGATCCTTTTGGGCATACAACAGTAGGCACATCTCAGATGGCTCCTTTTGAACTTATCGATGTTGGGCACATCTCAGATGGACCTTTTTCAACATACAGCAGTGGGCACATCTCAAATGGATGTTTTTGAATGTAGTGATGGTAGGCACATCTCGGACAGATCCTTTTGGACATAGCGATTGGGGGACATCTTGGAAGGATCCTTTTTAACATAGCAATGGTGGGCACATCTCAGATGCATCTTTTTGAACATAGTGATTGGGGGCACATCTTTGGTGGATACTTTTGAATGTAGCAACTGTGGGCATATCTTGAATAGATCGTTTTTGAACATAGCGATGGTGGGCACATTGGATGGATCTTTTTGAACAGAACGATTGTGGGCACATCTTGGATGGATCTTTTGGAACATAGCAATGATGGGCACATTTCCTGTGGATCCTTCTGAACATAATGATAGTGGTACATCTCAGACAGATCCTTATGAACATAGCATTGGTGCAAAATATCCTTTTGAATACAGTGGTGGGTGCATCCCGACCAGATCCTTTTGAATGTACTGACAGGTGCATTATGGATAGATCTTTGTGAACATAGTAGTGGGTGCATCTTGGACAAATCCTTTTGATCCAGTTGGCCATTCAAGAAGCAGCTGTGAAGCAGCCGAATATGTAACGTGCACTGTACCAACCCTGTAACTTGCTGGCTACTCATGAGACCACAGTTCTCCTTTTGGGGAAGTCAGTGCTGAAAGGACAAGAAGTCTTCCAGGGTACGGCAAAATTTGAGGTGTTCGCGGTCTCAAGTGAGCCCCTTTGCAGAACACAATGAACTTAGCTAGTTCTTTATTTTCTTGTAATGTGCCCAGTGTAATAAAATACAAGGCTGTCCAGGTATTTTCCTTCAAACGGGGCACTAAAATGTGATGACAACCGTAAAGTTTAAGTAACTGGAACAGGGGGTAATAAAAATGTATCTTCTAAATAACACAATACACAATAATGATTATAGTATACAGTAGTGGCTCTTTACATATGGAAGGCATGTACAACAAAAACACAGCTTACTGTCTGTATGTAGGCAGACCCGTATGTGCATCACAGACGCTGCACCACTAAGATCTCCTTAGCTTCGCGGGGTTAGTAAATACCAAGGCCAGAATATTAAAAGCAGAGAACAGTGTGACCTGCAATGGCAAGGCTTAAAATGGTGACTAAGAGTAGCTAGCAGCATGTTATTGAGAGGCTGTTTCGATTCAAAAAGAATCCCGACTGAGATTCAGACAGTACTTTAAAAAGTTACATCAAAAAAAAAAAAAAAAAAAGCAAAACACTAAAAGCTGGAGAGCCTCAGCAGGGTGCTGCACGGTGATACCGAAAGATGGTGCTTGGTGGAGGTTGAACACGAAAGCTGTGCATGCACATTTAAAACACAAGTGTACCTGTGATGTCTGAATGATGTCTATGTGGAAGAAAAACACGTGAAAATAAAAATAGTGAAAATCCAAGCAAGTCAATGAATATAAAACCAGAACATCTGATTTAAAGATTAAAAACAATGAAATTGAAAGAGTATCAGCTCTGTACACAGAACAATGTGAGAAATCCAAAGGGGAATAAGTAAAACATGAGTAAGGGACCTCACAAAACAAACAGATGCAAACTAAAATTAGTGTGTAATAATAATAAAAAAAGTACATCTCTTTTAATACAGCAGTATTAGCTTTGATCTTGGGGATTTAGGCTCTTGCTAGAATGTATATTTCCTTCTTAATGGGCAATTCTGAAGGCTCTAACAAGCCTTGGAGTCTGGCTCCCTCTGTTGCCGTCTGACTGGCTTCGAGGCCACCACACTTGGCTCCTTCTCGCCGCTGCCACTGCGGCTTTCTTCCTGTGGGTAAGAAAAAGGAGGGTAGACATGACCGACTAGGACAGAGGTGCAGTAAGATGGCCTGGAAAGGTTACGCACTCTAAGGCACTAATGGCATAGCTATTATAAAATAAAACATGCAGTGTAACCCTGCTTCCTGCATTTAACTCCACAACAGGAGCGTGTAGCAGCAAGCATCCTTCTCCTCCAGCAACAGTCTCAAACTCAACCAACCAGAGAACGGCTTTGTCTATGCACACAACATGAAGCTACTCATGAAGCAGCTGCATAGTGCGCGCACTGCGCCAGACCTATAACATGCCCTGGACTTCATGTAGCAGCTGCATGGTGACATGCATTGGGTCAAACCTGTAGTAGGGTTCAAGGAGGGAGAGGAAGACACAGAGAGGCCTCACTCTGGGAGGATGTAACAAAAATAAAAGGGCATAACAAATTCAAGGCTAGATCGTAGAGCTTCATGAATGCCAGACGTTTTATTCTGTCAAGAGTGTACCACAAAACCTGACTCTTCGAGTCCTTTCAGGATGTTTCGCTGGTGTTTGTGGTACGCTCTCAATGGAATAAAACTTTTCTGGCATTCATAAATCTCCATTGTCCAACCTTGCATTGTTTATAGTGTTATATTTTGTTACATTCTTATTCTATTTATTTATTTCCTGAAATGTTTCACCAGGAAGGCATACTGAACAACAAGTTACTTGTCTCACAGTGCAACGTGGGGGGAAGGGGTTACATAGGGTTGTGAAGGATGATCAGTTACAATAGTATGTCGGTAGTACTAAAAATACAACATTGTAAGATTATGCAACAGTTGGAACACAAGGTATTGTACAATAAACGGTAGTGAAACATTGGGTAAATTACAATACATGTCCAAAATCATACAAAAGAACATATAAACATACAAAACAGTAATAATGCAACAGAACCATTATAGTGCATGAGTGTACCAGGAGCAGGCTCGAGGTTGTACACAAGTGCTTTTGGAGTAAAAAGGATGGGGTAGGTTGTGCACACGAGTGATCCAGATGGGCAGGTGCAGAAGAGAGGGGGAGAGGCAAGAACAGAATATGAGGAGAAGGGGTAGCCATTTCCTGATTCCCCTTCAGGATGTTGAGAACCCTGTCAAGGGGGGCAGGGTAGGAGGGCAGAAACTGGGGATAGGTATTAAGGAGGGTTAAAGCAGGAACAGCTGACGGAGAGGTAATTGTGTAGGGCAGAGGTAAGGGAGTAGTTGGAGGAGGAGTGTCATATTTCGGGGGGGGGAGGGAATTCCAGATTTTAGGGAAGTGATGGGCAAAACCAGTCTGACTGATGAGGGTGGAGCATCGAGGGACCGTCACGGTGCGGGCATCATTAGATCTGAGAGAGTGTCGTGGGTGGGGGAGGTGGAGTGGAGAGGGAGGATGAGAGATAGGAAGGGAGCACTCTGAACCAGAATTTGGAGGTTAGTTTGGCACAGTGTGACATGCATTTGTGAGATAGTGGAAGGAAGGTTAGAGAGCGATTAAAGTTCACAGTGGGGGCGGGAAGGGGAGTCCAGAGCAAAGCGGCAGAAGGAGTTAAACAGAATGTCCAACTTGGTCAGGGAAGATTTGGGAGCAGCACCATAGACTACATCACAGTATTCAAAGATGGGGAGTATCATCTTCTGGGCAATTTCGTGCCTCGCAGTCAGTGGGATGCAACTACGATTCCTGTACAGAGCAACAAGCTTGGAGCGCAGTATCTTCAGGATAGCATCGATATGCACAGAGAAGTTGAGGTGCTGGTCCAGTCAAACCCCCAGATATCTAAATGAGGTGGTGCCCTCCAGTATGGTCCCATCAAGGGTATGGAAGGTGGGTAGGGCCAGGAGCCTAGAGAATCTCTGTCTGGTGCCAAAGGTCATTGAGACTGTCTTCTTGGCATTTAGAAAAAGCTGGTGAGATGCAAACCAGAGCTGAACTTGACTGAAGTCATGCTGTAAGCTGGTTTCCACAGCAGCAGGGTTTCTGTTGGAACTGTATAAGACAGTATCTTCAGCATATATGTGGATAGATGAGGATGAGCAGGCTGTGGGAGATCATTAAGGAAAATGGAGAAGCATAAGGGACCAAGCACTGAGCCCTGAGGGACACCAGTGTTGATGGGTGGAGGGGAGATGGAATCAAGGACTCTAACCGATTGGGTCCTGCCAATGAAGTAGGATTTAAACCAGTTGGTGGCTGATGGAGCAAGGCCAGTTGAGGAGAGGAAATCAAGAAGCAGGGGATGGGAAACAGTGTTGAAAGCTTTGGCTAGGTCGACAAAGATGGCCGAGATGATCAGGCCATCGTCCATCCCTGAAAGGATGGAGTCAGTAAGCCTGAGGAGGGAGGTGGTTGTTGAGTGGTTCTTCCAAAAAAACAGATTGGAAGGGGTGAAGAAGGAAGAATTGGAGGGGAAAGGTGATTGTTGAGAGAGAACTAAATGTTCTTGAAGTTTGTCAAGGGTAGGAAGGAGGGAAATGGGGTGATAGTTGCCAGGAGTGGATGTGTCACCACCCCTTGGGGAGAGGAAGGACTACAGCATGTTTCCAGGATGAGGGTACTTGGGCAGAAATAAAGGAGAGGTTAAGGATTAGGGAGAGAGGATAAGCAATTGCAGGAGCAGAAAGGTAGAGAAGTTTAGGATCGAGCTCATCTGGTGAGGAAGTTAGAGGAGTTCAGAGATAGGAGGGCACTAACAGCTTCGTCAGAGGAGATAGTAGAAAGGCACTGGCTGAGGTGAAGGGCTGAAATTAGTAGGCGACAATGAGGGGCCGGGAATTTAGAAGAGATGTAGCACACGAGGTGTAGTAGGCATTAAATTAATTTGCCATGGAGCCAGGTTCGGAAACTAGGGAGTTATTTATTTTGAGAACGGGAGGAGGGGAGGGGGGGAGAATAGGGCATGAACATACTCCCGAATTTAGATGGAGAGTTAATGTTAGTCAGGAATGAGGAGTTGAAATAGTCAATCTTAGAGAGCTCTAGTAGCTTTAGTACATGAATTGTGTAGCATTCTGTACTTGGCATAGTCATTTGGATGTTTAGTAGATTTCTGTTTTCTCCAGGCCCGATCATACTCCCTCAAGCAGGCCAGAAGTTCGGGGGTGGTCCAGGAGAGGTGAAGCCCACAGACTCTGGTCCCTCTGAAAGGAGCAAAGGCATTCCAGGTGTCAATGAATTTATCCTTAAAATAGTCAAGGGCTTGGTCGACAGAAATGGCAGTGGAGAGGGGGGCCCAGTCGATGGAAGCAAGTGCAGAGCTGAGTGGGGTAAGGTCTAAGGATTTAAAGGATCAGAGCTGTATGATTTTAGGGAGAGGTTTGGGGCAATGGACCTTACATACATTGAAAATGGGGTTGTGATCACTAAGAGCATCAGGAAGAAGACCAGATTTAATGACGCTGTGCGGGTGGGTTGAGAGTGCCCAGTCAAGCAAGGTGTGGTTTTGTGTTTTGGGATTAGGGCGTGTAGACTCAAGTATAAATTGAGTGGGGTTTAGAGCAATGATGTCATTGCATAGCTTGTTTAACTTGGGAGACAACCAATTTAGATTCACGTCACCCATTATGAACAGTTCACCAGATTGTGAGAGGGAGGTGATATTGGTTAAGAGTTCAGTCGTGACTGAGGGTTGAATGCTTGGGCGGCAATAGATGCCAGCCACAAAGATTGGGATTGAGAAAGGAAGGGTAATGCAGGTGACAAAGGCTTCATAGGTAGCTGGGATGGAGGTAGCTAGGGTGGTAGTAAACTACAGTGAGGACAGGATATACATGTCCACTCCCCCTCCCTGACCTGATCGATCTTGTCTGGAGAGGGAATACCCAGGGATAGCAATGGCATTGTCAGGGATGTTTTTTTTTTTTTTAGCCAAGTCTCAGTAATAGTTAGGATGTCAGGGGTGTGTGAAATCATGAGAGTTTGTAGGCGGTTGATTTTAGGTAGCAGGCTGCAGATGTTCAGGTGGAGGAGCCTCAACTCTTTAGGAAGGGTTGTAGTGGAAGTGGGGTTTGGAGACATTTTGTTTGGGTAAAGAGTCAGGGTAGGAGAAGTAGTAGGACCAGGGTTGGGGTGGATGTTCCTTGATGAAAGGAGGAGGAGGGCAAGGATTAAATAGTGCAGTTTTGGACTTCTGTAATTAGAGTAGGAAATACGTAAGGGAGAGGCAGAGAGAAGGAGATAAGGAAACAAAGAAAGGCAAAGTGACTAGGAAG
The DNA here is from genome assembly GCA_016271365.2 of Neoceratodus forsteri. Lineage (NCBI taxonomy): Eukaryota > Metazoa > Chordata > Ceratodontiformes > Ceratodontidae > Neoceratodus > Neoceratodus forsteri. Next base: position 222,678,356 of record JADMNL010000023.1, read on the forward strand.
GGGAAAACAAAGATGCTGGAGGGTAGTAGGGAAAGTGGGGTCTGTTTACAAGAGGAGCAGTGGGGGTGATTGACAGGATGAAAGAGGTATCTGGGAAGGAAGCGGAGAGAGAAGTGGCAATAGGTGTAGAGGTAGAGACTGGGATAAGGGTAAGCACCAGGAAGGGTGTGAGTAGGAGGGAGATGGAAACCATTCTGGGTTGGTTAGTAGAGGCTTTCTACAGACTTGCTGATTCAGATCACACCAGTGAATGTTAGGACAAGTGTTAGGGGACAGCTGTGGGAAGAGGATTGCAAACTACACATCTTGTTGCCCTCTAGTGGCTTTACAATATAATCTGCAAATGCAAAACTGAGTATTAAAACAGTCCAGATATCAGAGGCAATACTGGATTAGGGGAAAAAAAGGTTAAATAAACTGGCCAATGGTAGTGACATAGTCCAGTCAGGAGGAATTTGAATATGCCTGGCAGGATGTGGAACCAAACAAGGAGCTTGTGGTCCACGAACGACCAATAAGAGCTGTCCCAAGAGAAAGGCAATAGTCCTTAGAAAATTTACAGAGACAGCCACGCAGCCTTGATTTCCCGGAATGCTGTCCAGGCCATACCTGCAAGCAATGGCATGGGGAGTGTGGCAGCAGGCTCTTCTCGCTGTGGAGGTATGTAGATCCCCATCTGAGGTGCTGTTAGCCCAGACAGCTATGAGAACACACCTGCAAGCAATGGCTCGGGAAGTGTGGCAGCAGGCTTTTCTCGCCATGGAGGAGTGTAGACCCCCGTCTGAGGTGCTGTTAGCTGAAAGGGCTATGAGAGGATGCCTGCAAGCAGTGGCATGGGGAGTGTGGCAGCAGGCTCTTCTCGCCGTGGAGACATGTAGACCCCCATCTGAGGCGCTGTTAGCCCAAAGGGCTATGAGAGGATGCCTGCAAGCAATGGCTTGGGGAGTGTTGCATGTTTCTCTACACAGCACCCACTTTTGCCTGTACAGCATGTCATTCCCTTTGTTTGTTTGCTATGCACAGGGCCCTGCTTGCTCTATGCAGTGCAAATGGTCCCATTGGGTGGGGGGGGGTCTGAACCTTGTTATTTGAGCAGTGGCCTTCATTAATCTCTAGCTGGACATTTTTAAGCTTAAAAATGTAAGAGAAATCTAGCCCTATTCATTTCAATGGGGTGCGCCACCGCGTTCTCCCTGGTCACATATCATTATGTGCTTGAGCTCGGGGGCATGTCAGTATCATTGGAGCTCTCTAAAAGAATTGGGCTGACTACCACAATACAAAAATTATGAGGCAAATAACTAAGGTATGGGCTATTATTAATTATTGAAGCCAGGCTGAAATGACTGTCACTGAGAGCAGCTACCACAATATGTGAGTGGTAGCTGCTCTCAGCTAAGTAGGAAAATCACTTTAAGTCTAAGTTGTCCAAGAAGTCAGTTATTTTTGGTCATGTGTACCAGGTGCTTGAACTGTTATCCAGTTTACATTAGGTAGATTTAGAGCCCCTATAAATATGACATCCCCTCTTTCTGTTATGTTTGATGTTTGTTCCAGTAGTCGGTCAGTTGATTCTATGCTGTTATTGGGGAAGGGGGGATCTATAAACTGTTCCTAGGTAAAAAATGTCTCCCTAACAGCCTTGTAACCTTTAGCCAGATTGATTCAACTTCTTGAGGTTTGGGTTCGTACCACCTGAACACCAAATTGGCAATTTACCAAATGGTCCCAAAGTCCCTTTTCAGACACCCCTTTTCCCCTCAAAAAAACTCCTAACATTCTTCATAATTTAAAAACTACACATTTTCAAGTAAAGCCACCTATTAAAGAATCTTCCTTGAGCCAAACTGTAATGAGCCTGAAGTTTTAGGTTTCAACTCTCAGCCATGTTAGTGCTATCAGTGATCAGTGAGTAACAAAAAAAATTCAATTTCTGGATTAGGGGATTTAAACCTTCTTGGCCTTTTAAACTGCTAAAATGACCAGAGATGCTGCCAGTGACTCCACATAGGCCAAATTTCATATTCTGTCCAGGGCCTACCATGTTATTAAGGTGCAAAAATCAAGGTTTAACATTAAGCTACCTGCTCATCCCTTATATATGGGCACTACCATGAATCCTATTATATATATTTCTTTATGACTGTACACCCTGTCGTATGTTATCCTTAATGTTCTTACAGGTGAATGAGTACCTTCCTCACCCCTTTCCAGGGGTTCCAGTGGTGCATGACTGAAATGTGTCAAGGCGCACAATATCCCTGTCAACCTGATGGCACTGAGGGCTGAGGCGCTAGACACCATACCTCGTGTCATGCCGACGACCCGGGTTCGGGAACGAACTCTGGGCATCGGAGGTCGGCCAGGGAGGAGAGGATGGAGCATCCACCAGACTGCTGTCTCCTCCTAGGAAGGGGGCGGTCTGTCTTGTGCAGACAGTGACACCTGGTGGAGACTGGGTGTTCTGCTGATGCAGAGACTATGGAAGGGGGAAACACTGGCAGCCATCTTCTGGATGTGAGCAGGAGTGCTCATGTGGCGGGCTGGACGGCATTGCATGTCCCACGTTCGGGGAGGGAACTGAGCCAAAAATCCCCTCCCTCTGAGATTGGTGATGGCACCTCCACCCAGACCATACTCCCAACACTCTCTCCTGGCTCCCCACGCAGACCCGACACTCTACACTATAGATAGAGGGCCCTGGGTGGATAGGGTGGCCCTTCCTGGGGGGGCTCAGATCTAGGGGATGCATTGGGCTGTGCAAGAGGGGTTAGAAACCGGTGTAGGAGGCTGCTGGAGAGAGTTCTTGGAGGTGAGGTGTAGAAATAGAATTGAGAAAAAAAAAAGGTGCACAATATCCGAATGCACATTTCAGGGAATTGTGCATCACAACAGTGCCCATAATATTTGCCATATGCTGTTGGGTTCATTTAAAACGTCTTTTTTGATTCTGTGTTTTATTTTTGCAACCAAATGTATTTTCATCAAACAAATGACACACCTTTTATGCCTAATAATCCATCTACCTTGAAACAGAGAAAAATAGAAACATTAAAACAGAATTTGTTGGTAGAAAAAGATTGCTTTGCCCATCCAGTCTGCCCATATGTGCCCTGCCTGTTATGTCTCCACTAGTCCTAGCTGGTCTCTGGTGACCCTCCCACCTCCTTTCCTGCCATCTAATATACCCTTATGTCTAGCCAATGCATGCTTGAAGCCCCCCACTGTTTTAGCCTCTGCCACTTCCACTAACAGTCTATTCCAGGCCTCTACCACCCTTTCAGTGAAGAAATATTTCCTCACATCATGCTTCAGTTTTCCTCCCTTCAGATTCGTTGCATGCCCCCTGGTCCCGGTGCTTGCATTAACGGTGCAGTTTAATGGGTGTATGCAACCACTGTGTGGAGTGATTCTTGCACAACTTGTTGATAGCCAAAGGGTAGTTGTGTGGTAGGATGCTGAATGTCATTTGTGGTTACTTTGGCCATTCACACCCTCTGTCCCCTGAGGGATTACCACCCTGTTGGGGTACAGGGAAGGCAAAGAAACCCTCCTTGAGGAGGTTTCCACCTCTAGAGGTACTGTGGGAACATGATTCCTTTTGCTAATAGTACCTTAGGAAGGAGCCAAAGGAGAGCAGTGAGCCACTGGAGGAGAAGGAGGGTTGGACGGTGGAAACAGAGTGGAGCTTCTAAATGAGGCTGGAAAAAGCTGAATTATATAGCCCGGGAAGGGGGTGTAGCCAGTTGTTCCCACCCATCACAGAAAGGGGGGTGTGGCTGGTTGTTCCCACCCATCAAACCTCAGGCTTAGACTTTTAATTAATAATGAATGACAGTGACTGTACACCACAACCCACTGTAACACATTAAGATACAAAGAAAGAATAATAAACAGATGAAAGCTTTATCTGTGGTGTAACTTAAAACTATAAGGGCTTACGGCAGTCAGGTGCATAGAGCATATATTGCCTGCAGCTACAGAGCATAGCCTGTCCCTGTGAAGCTGAAATTATGTGGCGCAGCTGCTGCCTAATACTTAAAGCTTACGTAGCCTTCCATGTAAATCTCAAAAGCCCTGAAGCTGCACGTACTGCACCTGCTCGATAATATTATCACTATAAATTGCAGTCACACACAGTTCTTTTTAAAGCAGTGCAGCAAAACTGGACAAGCAATTTGATCCATCCTTTTTTCACTATTAAAAATTTGAGGCATCTTCCCATTTTAGATGGTGGAAAAATGTTCTAGTTCCTCCAAAATGTCAGTATGTAGGTAATAAACATGTCCGTCACATTTGGTTTAGAAATAACATTGCAGACAAACTCATGGTTTACAACAAACAAGGAAACTACTAAAGCAGATCTGACAGGCATGGTAATATTTTTGTTAATTGTAGCTGAAACTGGCATTTTGGGAAAAACATTTTTTGCTGCACTAGTGCTTTAAAGAGCAGATAGCTATTAAAACAGAAGGATTAACAGTATTATGTTGGTAACAGTTATGTAATATATGGATAAGTAGTATAACCAATTGAAATGCCATACCAAAAAACTCCCGAACGCCATACTTGTAACATAACTTTTCCTGCAATAGCACACTTATGTCATTGTTTTCACAATGGTATTGTTTTGATGTCACAGTCAATAATATAAGGAAAAATAGTGTTTTGAATAATCCTTGTGTCAAGTGCAAGTCATCTTTTACTTTAGCTGTTGCATACAGTGATAGTTGACCACTGAAGTAGATGGCGTGAGCATGTCACTCATTCAGGCAGAAACAAACATTTACAAACAGAAGAGAGAAAAAAATAAGTGCCTTGCTGGGGCTTGAACCCAGGCCACCAGGAATACTGTACCAGTTGCTCTACCAGCTGCACCACCAAGGCAACTGGAAACTGGGTTGTCCCAGAGCACATTACTCTTTCTCCAATGCACAACCTAGTGCAGCACAGATAATTACTTTTTCAATCACAAGCGTGTGATGTCCATATTTATGGAACACATACAAACAGAAGAGAGAAAGAAGTAAGTGCCCCTGCTGGCACTTGAACCCAGGCCACCCGGAATACCATCAGGTTGTGCTACCAGCTGTGCCATAAAGGCAACTAGAAACCGGGCCAGCCCAGAGCACATTACTGCACTGGTAGTGCAACTGGAATGGTATTCCGGGAGGCCTGGTTTCAAGTCCCAGCTGAGGCATGTATTTCTTTCCATCTTCTGTTTGTATGTGTTCCATAAATATGCACACTACACTCTTGTGATTGAAAAGGTAATTTATCTGTGCAGCACCAAGCTATACATTGGAGAAAGACTAGTGTGCTCCAGAATGGCCAAGTTTCCAGTTGCCTTGACGCAGCTGGTAGCACAACCGGAACAGTATTCCAAGTGGCCTGGGTTCAAGTCCTATTGAAGCATTTACTTATTTCTCTCTCTTCTGTTTTGTATGTGTTCTAGAAACTGACATTACTGGGACTGATATTAATACTGGCCACATACATGACAGAGATCACCGGCTACTGCTATATAACAGAGTGGCTGAGAGCACTCTGATGCCAACACATCAGTAGCTCACTCTTGGTCCATGCCACTCTCTCTCCTCCCCACCACTGCCCAGCTGGTACCACACTCCATCCCTCTCTGGCTGTTATTACTAGCCCTTCTCACTAACTTTCTGGGACCAACAGGCAGTGCTGCTCAGTGTCGATGATAGATATCATGTCGCAGCCCCAGGGGAGGACTTGAATCTGTATATTCTCAGCTTTAGTCCCATTTTGAGGTTATGGTAACCTGTTGGAACTTCTCGAGCATCGCTCTTGAAGTTCACATGTCACCAGAACCTCTCAGTGGGATTATAGCCTTGTAACTCTCACCTCTCTCCCGCTCCTGTCTCCTTCAAATGCCAGCTAAAACTTCTCTGTGCTCCAGCCTGCTCCTCCCAAACCTCTTCTGACCCCCTCCATCCTGCTGTCTCAAGACACCCTTGCCACTGCCTTTTATCAACACATATGGCCACTTCGTGGCCCCAACTTTTGTTGTTATTTTCCCAGTTTGCGTAATGTTACCACTAATATTCTCCTACACTGTTTTCTCTTTATATTGCCCATCTACTGTGCTCGCTGTTACCACCCTGGGATTTTTACCATTATCACTGCTCTTTTTTTGCACTTTTACTTTGTACTCAGTCATTGTTGATGTGATATTGTATTATGTTCCTCCACTTCCGCTTCTCCCCAGGTCACACCTGGGAAAGAGCCTTTGCTCAGCATGCCTGTCCCAGTTACCAGTTTTCAGATATAAGGAATAATGTATGGGTGACCTTACACAACAAGCTTATGTTTCCATCGAGGAGTAGAGATAACAGGATATGGACCTCAAGAGCAAAGCTCAAGAGGTCCATGTTGTTATCTCAACCCTGAGATCAAAATACAGAGCGAGTTGTGTGTGTGGTCACCCATATTTTATATTTTTTTATACAATGGGCATCATAAATCCACCAATCTGATTAGCTACTATGTATTTTGACCTGTGTCCTTATCAGATGATATAGTAGCCAACCGGCATTACAGCCTACACGAAAGCCCCATAACAACATCAAATCAGTGAGCTCTCCCAACCGTAAACACAAACTCTGACTGACAGAGCTCACTGAAGCGATACTGGGAAACAGTTTCCCTGACGACAATCCAGCACAATGGTACTTGTGGCAACACAGTAACAGGACACTGACATTCACGTCCAAAAGCCTGAAATCACAAAATAAGTTTTTTTTTTTTTTTTTAAACTGAAACCTGACCTGTGTTTGTTTGTTGCTGTACTTCCCAGCTGTGGTTAAAAGTCCAACAACCCAGTCCCGTGGCTAGAAACCCACTCGTTCATATGCCCTCACATCAACAAATCAGACCCACTCCTCCACCAGTACATATCCAAACTGTAAAAAATAAAAAGCCGTCAACGACAGACCAGCCGACGATTAGAAACGCAATGCAGGAAGTGCTGAGCGAAAAGTGGTAAGTACGGTGGCTGCAGTGAGACACGCTCACTCTCACTATAACATGATGTTCGCTGTAAGACAAATGGGCACTTCTGAGGATTTTAAGGTACAAAACAAATGACACATGCCAGATTTCAGTTAAAATGAAAACTTCCACAATTACAAACATAAACATTATGTGTGTGTGTGTCTGTGGGTGGGGTGGGGGCACATCAGAGAGCTGTTCTGAGATTATGGTCATCTTTCTTTGCTGGCTCTGAAACAAATACTCTCTCTCCTCGGTAGCAGAGACAAACTAAATAAAAATGGATGTGTGCCCATTGGGAATACAGTGTATGGAGACATGAAGGAACAACCTGACCACTACCTGTGTGTGTCCTGGGTGGGGGGGGAGCAGCACCCTGTACTGGCCATCAGTAATTATCAATGGGGGACTATTTTTTACTGTTTCAGTATTAAACTTAGATGTTTAAATTTTTTGCTATGTTTTTTGTTCTTTTTTTTTATTATTCTTAAATACTTACTTAGGTTCCCGTTTATAAGTGCAATAACACACTCAGAGGTGTGGGTTATCTCCCGATAAGAGCACGCCCAGGTGCATAAGGCACTCGGCACAAGTGCCTCATGCCTTATATCACACCTGGGTGTATTCTTATCAGGAGATAACCCACACCTCATCGTGTGTTATTGCTTGCTTATAGTATATGTTTTTTTTGTGTGAGCTTGTGGCATTGTGAGTGCGATTGGAGTGGAGTGAGTGAATATAAGTTAAAGCGGGAACAGGGAGGCAGCAGTGGTGGGCATGAGAGGGTAAGTTAGGTGCACTGATTATAGAGTGTCCACATCTTTAGAATGTACACAACAACTTTTCACCTATGTAAAACAAGCTTGATGAACTGGCTGAATTCCATACACAATAAATCCTAATCATGTACTATATATAGAATAATATATGGGGAGTGCATAATGAGAATTTAATGCACACCTGAGGTGTGGGATGCTTTCGCCCTCGGAGTTTATCAAAGCATCCCACACCAAGGCTATGCATTAAATTCGAGTTGTGCACTCCCCTCCATGTATTGTTTTATGTAATTGCTGGGGGACATTTTTCTCCTGCCAGATTTATTAAATACAGGCTCTTTTTCAGTTAAATCTTGAGTCTGCCTTTTTTTTTTTTTAATATTAGAACATTTTATACCACAGCAGAACATATACTTAGCTGTTATCATGGGGGGTTACAGCTTTGCTTTGAACATCTTTACTTCATATTTTGAAGATTTTGTTTGACTCCAGGTGGTCTTTGTCACAGCGGTATGCAAATGAGGTTCAGATTTCCATGTTCAGAGTTGTAACTCTGTGGCTCAATTGCATGTCACTGTGACAGCGAGGAGTCAGACCTGAAAAGATGCAGAAAAATTTGAACTACACAGACTTTGGCGTTGTAATTTTTGTGTCTGTGTGTTTTTGTTTTAATGGTTTATTGGCTGAGTTCAGGAAGTGCCGGCGATTGACTGCTGGTTTTCTGTGAGCACCACGGCGGAGTGGAAGCGAGGAGGAGCAAAGCTTGGTTTTACAGGTAAACAGGTAATTCAAAGACTAGACATACAATGCTCCACATTACAGAACTACAGAACAATAGAAAGAATAACAACAAATGCAGGCAATGTGCAATATATGTCAATATTTCAAGGAATGGACAAGGTGAAAAGTAAGGGGTATATGTGCAGGGTGAGAGATACTTTAGTGCAGGGCCTCATCAATAGAGGGTCAGGGGGTGAACAGGTATGGGTGCAGGGTGTAGAGATACTTTGACACAAGGTTTAAAAGTTTAATATGTTTTTTAAATGGCCAAAATATACGTTTAAAAGAATATCTGGTGCAGAGCTGTAAAAATATGTGCCCACGCTGCTCGGGCTCCACAGCAACCCCCGCCCCCCCAAGATAGGTCAGCGTGAAGTACCACTTCTTGGCCTCCACTTGAAGTCACTCTCCAAGGTGATCCATCTTTTTGATAAGATGTTAAACCGAGGTCCTCACTGCCTGTTCTGGTGGTTGTTCAGGTGGACATTAAGGATCTCGTGGCACTTCTCAAAAAGAGTAGGGGATTTCCATTGTTTTCCTGGCCAGATTTTCTCCATTCACTAAAATACCAG